>OZ012735.1:206978650-207463650 GCA_963859935.3 Lathyrus sativus
TTCCGATGAAGCCCCCGGGGAGGGGCGATAGGTTAGTTTGAATGTCTCGTGGAGAAGTGGCGGGGAACGCTCCTCGGGGACTTGCCCGGGCGTTTTGTCTTCTGTTCACGAAACCACCCTCGTCGCCCTTTCACTTGACCTGCGGTGGAAGGGTGGATTTGATCTTAGCTATCGAATTCACCGTTATCCTCTGCTTTTTAGGTGTTCATGTCGGCCTTGATCCCGGGGAAGATGGTCGAAGACAACGAGCCTGAGGTTCCAGATTTTGACGAGAGAGTTCTCCCCATCGAGGAATGGGTGGCCAAGGAGCCTCTATCCACCCCTTCTTGTTTTGCTTTTGACACGTCCGACGCCCATACCACTGTGGAGGACCGGGTGGAGGGAGAGTCGCAGAACTGGAAAGTGTACCGTCCCAAGGAACATCACCGTATCTGCTCGAGATATGGGCGGCGAACCTTTCCCATGCACGAGTTTTATTTTAAAGAGGCCCGACTCAGACTGTCGTTCTCCGATTTTCATTTGGGTCTTTTCGACTGGCTGCGTCTGGCCCCGTCTCAGCTGCATCCCAATGCCTTGGCCTTTATTCGCGCGTTCGAGCTGGTGTGTCGCCTTTTCCAAGTCGAAGCCACGGTGCCCTTATTTTTCCGTATTTCCACCTGCAGCGGCAAACGGTGAATGGCCGGCATGGTTGGGTCTCGTTAAAGCAGCCGACCACACTTTTCAAGACGTACATGGACTCCGTCTGGGATTTCAAAGGCCGCTTCTTCCTCGTGAGGCCGATCACAAGAGAAGGGTTGGACTCTCTTTTTACCGAGGGGGAGCAAGTGGTGGATGGCCAGCGGTTTGTCGCGTGGCTCCCGAAGGTGCATTTGCTGTGGACTTCGGAGCATTTCAATCGCGGAACCGACCGATATATAGTGCGGGCTGAGACTCTCGACGAGGGGGACATGACCACCTATCTGAAGATAGTGGCGTTTGTGCAAGGTCTGCCGCCGTCGAAACTGGTGACGCCTGATGGTCGGTATCTTCTCGACGCGCAGGGGAATGTATGAACGAAGAAGAGGCTGATTAATACAAAAACCTTGCTTGGCTGCTCCTGTAATCAATGCACACCCTCCAACCAGTGACCGTTCTAGTGGGAATCAACTCATTCTTTTCATTAGTCACTACAGTTGTTCCTCCTTTCTTGGGGACCACATGAACATGACTTACCCATGAACTGTCTGATATAGGGTAGATAAGTCTCGCATCCAACAACTTCAGGACTTCCTTTCTTACTACCTCCTTCATAACGGGGTTTAGTCTCCTTTGGGGCCGCACAACCGGTTTGTGATCTTCTTCCATAAGAATTTTGTGCATGCAAATTATAGGACTTATACCCTTTAGGTCTTCAATTTTCCACCCCATAGCACCCTTAAATTTTGTTAGAACTCCAATCAACTTATCCTCTTGGAAACTTTTCAAACTAGAGCTAATGATAGCGGGGCATTTTTCTTCAGTATCGAGGAACACGTATTTGAGATTCTCAGGAAGTTGTTTCAATTTCAAACTTTTTGGCTTTTCTTCATCACCTTCCAACACTATAGGCTGCCTTAAGTCTTCCCAACGATTTGGTCGGGATCCTCTTTGAAAAGGTTGAGTCTCCAGCATTGCCACCACTTCCATGTCACTATCATCAACGTCTTTATCTCCCTTAAAAATTGACATGCTTAACACTCTCTCAAGAGGAAATTGGGTCACAATCTCCAGATGTTCATTCTGTACCACTTGCTCTAGTACTTGTATGTTCCTACTTGTGCAAAAATCCTCCTTATGCTTCATGGTATTCCTCACATTAATTTTTAACTCCTCGTCATAAACCTTCAAGGTAAGGGTACCACCTTTCATATCTATCATGACTCTCCCGGTTTCCAAGAATGGTCGGCCTAAAATCAAAGGGATTTCTTCATCTTCCGGCATTTCAAGGATCACAAAATCGACCGGAAACACAAACTTATCTACTTTCACTAGCACGTCTTGGACTACTCCGTAAGGTCGCTTAACCGAATGATCTGTAAATTGGAGAGTCATCCGAGTATCTTGAACTGCACCGATACCCAACTTTCTGTAGATGGACAAAGGTATGAGACTAATACTTGCCCCTAAATCGATTAAAGCTCTTTTGAATGCCCTATCACCAATAGTGCATGGAATAGTAACCGTTCCACTGTCCTTCTTCTTCATCGGAATCTTCAAACCCTGCAAAATAGCACTACAAGTTTCAGTTAGAATAATAGGTTCGGACTCACTGGTTCGCTTCTTAGCGATGATATTTCTCATGAATTTTGCATAAGTGGGCATTTGCTCAAGTGCTTCCAATAACGGAATATTCAGCTGTAACTTTTTAAATAATTCAAGGAACTTCTCAAAATTATTCTCTTGTTGTCCCTTCTTTTTATTTCTTGATGGATAAGGTAGCTTGATCATTGGTTTCGGTTCTATAACTTTTTCTTTAGTCACCGGTGCTGGTGTTACCACTTCTTCTTCAACAACATCATTTTCTTTTATTTCTAGTTCCACTTCAATCATAAGATCATCTAGCTCAGCTTCCTTTTCCTCCATTTCCTTGGATTTACCACTTCTTGTTACTACCGCCTTAACTTGGTGGCGATCTTTAGGATTTGGCACTGTAGCACTCAAAAGTGTACCCGGCGCTTGCGAACTCGCGAGTTGTTGAGCAATATGACTCATCTGCACTTCAAGATTTTTAATGGATGCACCAGTATTCCTTAAATTGCTCCTTGTCTCCTCTTGAAATTGTGAGCTTTGGGCAGCCATATTTTCAATGGCGACCTTCCAATCAGCTTTTCTAGGGGCTTGTTGTTGAGGTTGTTGATATTGAGGTTGGTATGGTGGCTACTGATATTGTTGCTGCTGTGGTTGGTACGGTTGTTGGCCTTGAACCGGTTTCTGCACATTTCCTTGCTGATCTTTCCATGAGAAATTTGGGTGATTTTTCCAACCGGGATTATATGTGTTGGCATAAGGATTTTTCTGCCTCAACATATTAATTTGTTCCACCTGTTCTTGAGTTGCCACACAATGCACGGTAAAGTGCGGTCCACCGCATATTTCGCAAGGTGGTGCTTGAACTGGTTCAACTTGGCCCACTGTATGAGTTCCCGTATTCATCTTCTTTAACCTTCTCTCTACCTCGACGGTAATTTGGTCTTCCATTTTAACGACCTGATCAGCCAACTTCAAATCAATCTTACCCTCCGGTTGGTTCACAGTGCAATCATACAACTCAAGATTCTCGTTGGCGGCAATTGCTTCTATGATCCTTTTGATACCAGTGGCTGTTGAGAAGTTGGTTGAGCCACCGGCCGCAGTGTCAATAAGCTGTTTTGTTTTGAGTCGTAATCCATTCACAAAATTCAGCATCTGCTCGGTGGCGTCCATGTTATGAGTAGGACATGCCGTCAGACACCTCTTAAACCTCTTATATGCATCTCCTAAAGATTCCCCTTCTTTTTGTTTGAAGTTGATAATGTCATATCTTTTCCGAATAAATACTGAAGCAGGGAAATACTCGTTAAGAAATGCATTTTCCATCTCCTGCCATGTTGTAATACTCCCAGCTGGAAGTGAGTAGAACCATTCTTTCGCATCATCAGTCAGTGTGAACAGAAACATAACCAGTCTCTTGGCTTCTTCGGAATGGCCTTCCATCTTCAAAGATGTGGTAGTCATTAGGAATCTCTTTAGATGCTTGTTTGTATCTTCATTGATTCTTCCTGCGAAAGGCTTGCTCTCCAACTGGCGAATAGTGGAAGGATGTAGCTGAAAGTGTGCCATATTCACCGGTTGATTTACGATAGTCATCCGGTTTGGTTAAGCATTGGCCCCTCCATAGTCTCCCAAAAGTCTTTCAGGCTAAGGTAGATTCCCATCTATTTGATCAGTTTCGGGTGTTGTCTCCCTCTCAACTTCTGAATCACTATGCACAATTACAACCTCTTCTCTTTCTAGAAACAGAACGTCGGAGCCTGAACTTGACCCTGCCAGTCTTTCAACTCTAGCTTTTCTCAGTCTTTCGTGCAATCCTCGCTCTGGTTCTGTATCAAAAGAATATTTAGCTGAGGCCTGACCTCGCATACACAGTTAGACAAACATTAGATAACTTGAGCATAGAGATAATACCGCAAAAAATTAAAAAATTTAGTCGTAGAGCAACAAAATTTCTTTTGAATCTTAAAAATAGCGTTAATTTGGCAGTCCCCGGCAACGACGCCAAAAACTTGATCGATAAAATAGCAAGTGTACTATTTTATTCGATGTAGTAATAATGGAAAAAGTCCCGAGTATCGATCTCGAGGACTGTGTAGTAATCAATAATTGTTTTAGTATTCAAAGGAACAAAAACACCTTGGGGTTGTTTGGTAACAGATTATAAGAACAATTAAAATAACAATAGTTTAGAGTAAAAATAAGAACAATGCTAGGAAAGTGGATAAATTGCTAGTAAAGACCTTAAAGAATTATTCTGAGATATTCGTTTCCAACCTTGGCAGCCTCAACAACGCCATTCATCTTCGAACGGTAGGGAGACGAATTGTGATGCTCAATATTGAAGTTCTGGCACAACTCTTTCATTATCTTGTTATTCAGGTTAGTTCCATTATCAGTAATGATCCTTTCAGGTATTCCATATCGGCAGATGATATCCCTTTTGATGAACCGAGCCACAACTTGCTTGGTGACATTGGCATAAGAAGCTGCTTCGACCCATTTGGTGAAATAGTCAATGGCTACTAGGATGAAGCGGTGTCCATTGGATGCAGTAGGCTCAATCTTTCCAATCATATCAATGCCCCACATGGAAAAGGGCCATGGAGATGACATGACATTCAAAGGACACGGCGACACATGAATTTTGTCGGCGTAGATCTGACATTTATGACATTTCTTCACGAACTTGAAACAATCTGACTCCATCGTAAGCCAATAATACCCAGCTCACAACAACTTTCGAGACATGGTATGTCCGCCGGTATGCGTACCGAAAGTACCCTCGTGGACTTCCTCCATAAGCAGATTTGCTTCTTTTTCATCCACGCATCTCAACAACACCAAATCATGGTTTCTTCTATAAAGTACACAATCCTGATTCAGATAAAAATTGCCAGACAACCTCCTTAGAGTCTTCTTATCTCGACTGAATGCCCCAGTCAGATACTCCTGGTTCTTAAGGAAATTCTGGATGTCAAAATACCACGGCTTGCCATCGGAGGCCTCCTCAATGGCGAATATGAAAGCAGGTCTATCAAGGCGGGAGATAACTATTCTGGGAGCTTCATTCCAAAAATTAACCTTGTACATCAAAGACAACGTTGCCAGAGCGTCTGCCATCTGATTCTCCGCTCGCGGCACATGATGAAACTCCACTTTGTCAAAGAAAGGTAACAACCTCCTTGCATAATTCATGTAAGGAATCAAATTATGTTGACGAGTTTCCCATTCTCCCTTGGTTTGATTCACAACTAGCGTGGAATTGCCATATACATCAAGATTCTTGATCCTCAAATCAATAGCTTCTTCGAGACCCATGATACATGCTTCATACTCAGCCTCGTTGTTGGTGACCGGAAATGTCAATCTGGCAGTGAATGGGATGTGAGTCCCATGGGGAGTTGTAATGATTGCCCCAATTCCACTTCCGTATGATTTGACGACACCGTCTAATATCAACTGCCATTGGGAACCAAGTTCAGGACCTTCATCTAGTAGTGGTTCGTCACAATCCTTCATCTGGAGGAACATAATGTCTTCGTCAGGAAATTCAAACTTCATTGGCTGATAGTCTTCGATAGGCTGTTATGCGAGGTACTCTGACAGAACACTTCCTTTGATGGCCTTCTGAGAAACATACTGAATGTCGTATTTTGTCAGTACCATTTGCCATTTGGAAATTCTTCCTAAAAGTGCTTGCTTTTCGAAGACATACTTGATCGGATCCATCTTCGAAATCAGCATGGTTGTATGGTTAAGCATATACTGTCTTAAACATTTGGCAGCCCAAGCAAGTGCGCAACATGTTTTCTCGAGCATTGAGTAACGGGACTCACAATCTGTGAACTTTTTACTCAGATAGTAAATCGCATGCTCTTTTCTTCCAGTCTCGTCGTGTTGACCGAGGACACAACCCATACTGTTCTCAAGAACCGTTAAGTACATAATCAATGGTCTTCCAGCTACTGGAGGTATCAGTATTGGAGGTTCCTGCAAATACTCTTTTATTTTCTCAAATGCTTTCTGACAATTCTCATTCCAAACGACCGCCTGATCTTTCTTTAACAACTTAAATAATGGCTCACAAGTGGCTGTGAGATTAGATATGAACTGAGAAATATAGTTCAATCTACCTAAGAAACCACGAACTTGTTTCTCGGTATTTGGTGCTGGCATTTCTTGAATTGCTTTGATCTTTGCAGGATCAACCTCTATACCTTTCTCACTGACAATAAACCCCAACAATTTTCCCGAAAGTACACTTGTTTGGATTTATCCTAAGTTTGAACTTCCTTAATCTCTCAAACAGCTTTAGAAGATTCACCAGATGCCCCTCCTCCGTTTAGGACTTTGCGATCATATCATCGACATACACCTCAATCTCATGATGAATCATGTCGTGGAAGAGTATCACTGATCGATAAAATAGCAAGTGTACTATTTTATTCGATGTAGTAATAAGGGAAAAAGTCCCGAGTATCGATCTCGAGGACTGCATAGTAATCAATAATTGTTTTAGTATTCAAAGGAACAAAAACACCTTGGGGTTGTTTGGTGACATATTATAAGAACAAGTAAAATAACAATAGTTTAGAGTAAAAACAAGAAGGATGCTAGGGAAGTGGATAAATTTCTAGTAAAGACCTTAAAGAATTATTTTGAGATATTCGTTTCCAACCTTAATAAGTCAAATTTCAAAATCAGTTTTCCTTAATTCCTTAATGAAAAACCCTTTGATAATTTTCCTACGCACTAATTCCTTAGTTGCACACGAAAATCATCAAGTAATAGTTCTGACATAAAAACACGCTACTACGGGGTATCCCCATTCCCAAGCAATATTAACCGTAGTGTTATTTTGCAAAAGCATTAGGTTGACTTTCCAGACAAAAACCTAATCGTAAATCAAATTCCATTTTCCAATATGAATTCGCATAAAGATCGTTGCAAAATTAAAGCTATAAGGTGAATGACATAAATCTCATATAATAATTCCGACAAAGGTCAATACATTGCAATTTAGGACCACCCCCTAACAAATGTGGGTTTAACCACTCATGTTCTTAATCAAAACAAATGCACTTAAAGATAAAAGGGAAAAAGTCATTATAATAAGAAATGATTTCCTTGGATCATCAATTGCTTCCGCTCTTGATCGATCCTCATTTGCCCGAAAAATCCTTCTTCCGTGTAACAATTCGATCCCCCCAACTCCAAAGTCGCCGTGTCTTTACCAAAAAGCGGCTAATATATCCAAATTCAAATTACATCACAAAATGTCTAAAATGCCATTCGAAACAGCTCAACTAGCATTAAAACATGAAAAAAAACAAATTCACTATCAGTGGCCCTGACACGGGTGGCCGTGTCAGGTTGCTGTTCAATGTGGGTGAGCCATTCTTCTTCAGGGGCTGCAACACGGGCCGTGTTGTATGACACAGGCACCCATGTTGCACTTCTGTCCTCCATTTTCCTCTTCTAATCTTGGCCGTGTCATGCTTCCATGCCTCTTCTGACACGAGCCGTGTCATGCGACACGGGCACCCGTGTCAGACCTCTGATTTTCACTTTTTCGACTTTTCTTTGTCCCCGAAACGGTCCGGAATTTTGTTACCACTTCCTGCTCAAAACACACTAAAAACAAACAAATCAAACGCACCAGCGGCATAAAATGATATAACCTTAAAATAAGACTTTCTCAAAGACAACTGAAAATAACTATGAAAACATAAACAAAAGACGCGAAAACGAATGAAAATATTGCAGAACCAATGACACACACAGTTTGAAAAACATAACTAAAACCCACTGATTAGTCCCCATTGCTCGTTGATAAGTTGCCCCTGCGTTCTTCAAACCAAAAGGCATTACTTTATAGCAGAACGTCCCCCATGGCGTGATGAAAGTAGTTTTCTCCATGTCCTCCGGTGCCATCTTAATCTGGTTGTATCCGGAAAAGCCGTCCATGAAGGAAAACACTAAGAATTGTACGGTGTTATCAACAAGCACGTCAATATGAGGGAACGGGAAATCATCCTTTAGGCTTGCTCTATTCAGGTCCCTATAATCGACACACATCCTGACTTTGCCGTCCTTCTTAGGCACGAGCACAATGTTTGTAACCCACAGAGGGTAATTGGTCACAACAAGAAATCCGGCGTCTAATTGCTTATGGACGTCTTCTTTGATCTTCACTGCCATATCAGGCCTGGTTCTTCTCAATTTCTGTTTAACAGGAGGACACTCTTCTCGAAGAGGCAGACGATGAACCACAATATCCGTGTCGAGTCCGGGCATATCTTTATATGACCAAGCAAAGACATCCTTATATTCTCGGAGTAACTCAACCAGTCTTTGCTTGACATCACTTTGCAGCGCGGCCCCTATTCTAACTTCCTTCTTATCTTCCTCGGTTCCCAGGTTGATGACTTCAACTTCTTCCTGATGAGGCAGGATGACCTTCTCCTCTTGTCTCAACAATCTAGCAAGCTCTTCGGGTAGGTCTTCATCTTCATCAATCTCTTCTTCTGCTTGAAAGATCGAATTGTCAAAGTCACACCGAGTCATAGACGAGTCTGAGTCGATGGTATCTGAAATGTGTAACCTGCAATTATGATGATTTTATGCTTAAATGATATGCAAACAAAACAAACACAAACCAAATTGCCATTTTATTGTTAGAAAACAAAAAGAAGAAAAACAAGGATCACAAAATTGAATGTTAAAAAATGCCTTTTGATTAATGATAAAAGATGGTTCAAACATAAACAAGCATTCCCTGAACAAAATACCGCTATGCTCCAGGTAGAACATAGGTTTACACAATAACTGAGAAAACAAAGTATTACTGTTCACGTGTCACTTGGACAAATTCCTCAATGGACCAATTGCATAGCTTCTGTCCGGGAGCGCTCGACTGGATCTAGGCGTCCATGTCACAATCACTGTCTCCGGTTTCATCATCAGAAACAACATTGATTTGCTCAAAGATGACACCCCCACTGGTGAACTTGACGGGCCCCTTGTAGCGCAACGCGCTCTGCGAAGATGATGAAAATGATGGGTGGTACCCTAACCCAAACTTGTCTTGCTTCTGAGGTATGTCTAGCACCTTTCCCCACCCTTGCGATGCTCGAGCCCGAACTTCCGCTTGAGCCTCCTTAAAAGATGACATAGCTACCTCTGGTTCTTTGTTCACAACTAGAGATTTATCCTTCAATTGCACAGTCTCGAAGGCCTGACACAAAGTCTCATGAGTTTCTCCGTCTACCTCAACGTATTTGAAAGATGACAAGTGGCTAATCATGATATCTTCTTCCCCACATACCGTCACAACACTGCCTCCGACCATATATTTCAGCTTTTGATGCAGAGTGGACGTAACAGCCCCAACAGAATGTATCCATGGACGACCCAACAGACAACTGTAAGCAGGCTGAATGTCCATGATGTAAAATACCGCCTCAAATACCTCCGAGCCCACTTGGATAGGTAGAGTTATTTCCCCAAAACAGATCTTCGAGTTCCATCAAAGGCTCGCACAACCAAATCACTAGGTGTACAATAAAGACCCTGATGATCTATCTTCATCAATGCTTTCTTTGGGAGCATATTCAAAGACGACCCTATATCAATAAGGACGTATGACATCACTGTTCCTCGACATTCAAGTGAAATATGCAGTGCCAAATTGTGGTTTCTGCCTTTTGGCGTCAAGTCCAAATCTGTAAACCCCATACCATTTCCTGCATTCACATGCGCCACCATTCCTTCGAGCTAGTTAACCGATATTTCTTGTGGTACATAAGCAGTGCTTAAAACCTTTAACAACGCACTTTAATGTGCTTCTGAACACAACAACAGTGATAGTATAGAAATTTTTGAAGGAGGTTGTTGCAGATGGTCGACTATCTTGTAGTCGCTTTTTCTAATCAACTTCATAAACTCTTCCATACCCTTTTCCAGAGGTTCCTTCTCGCCTACCCGAGGAATTTATTCTACCAAAGTCTTGCCTTTTCCTTTATCAGTTTTCTCAGCCACCACCTCGGGCGTCGAAAAGATTCTACCGCTTCTGGTAATTCCTTCAACTCCAACTAGATTATCCACCGAATCAGCAGGCAAACTCTTCAATTCTACCTTCTGTCCATTACAAAACACCTCGGATCCGTAATTCCACGGGATAGCCTTAGTATTATCGTACGACACAGGTCCTGCTTTGGTGATGATGATTGTAGGTGGCCTCGTAGGCGCTGATATAGTGATAGTTTTATATGGGATTGAAATCGTCACAATTTCATCCTGCTCCTCCTCTACTACTTCCACGGGCTTCCTTTCAGCAGTCCGATCAAATTGTAATATTCCTTCATCCATCATGCTTTGAATATACTTTTTCAGATCATCACATCCCTCAGGATGGCCCAAACAATTGACACAACCTTCACTACAGCCTGGGAACACTCCCCCCTTCAGCAGCTTCTCCTTCACAAAACTTAATGGCATTTTCAACTCGTTCACGTCAGTTATCAAATCTAACCCTTCCTCTACTATAACATCACCAACCCTAGCCGACCCATGATTTGGCATAGGGTTCTGCACAACATTTGGCGCGTCATGTGAAAAATCTATTGCTTTGCTATCAATCAGATCTTGCAACTTATGTTTTAAAGCCTTGCAATTGTCAATAGTATGGCCGGGTGCCCCAGAGTGGAACTCGCATTGTGCATTCACATCAAAGCTGGGCAGTGGTGGGCTTGTCATAGGAGCCAAAGTCCTCTTTTGGATTAACTGCAATTGGAATAGAGTTTGGAGCACTTGGGAATATGACATCGGTGGTGGATCAAATACTCTATTTGATGGCCGAACCAGATACCTTCGATAACCCTGCTGATTTTGTTAGGGTGGCTGCTGCTGCCGTTGTTGAGGATGTTGTCGAGGTTGTTGCTGTTGTGGTACAGGGATTGAAATGCTAGCAACCCGTTGTTGGTGATATTGATTATGGGGCTGATTTCTCCATCTTCCCTGAAAACTAGATATTGAGTTGGTTTCTCCCTCGCGCCTTTTGTTGCCAAAGACTTTTTTTCCTCCTCCTCCAGCAGAGGATCCTTCGCCTGCTTGAATCTTCCCAATTTTGATACCATTCTCTATGCGTTCCCCTGTGATTATCATGTCAGAAAAGTTGCCAGACATACAGTTGATAAGCTTCTCATAGTACATGCCAGATAAAGTAGCCATGAACATGTCGATCACCTCATGCTCCACCATCGGAGGTTGAACTCTTGCAGCCAATTCGTGCCACCTTTATACGTACTCTTTGAAGCATTCATTATTCTTCTGGGTAAGATTTTACAACTGAACCCTGTTTGCAGCAAGGTCACTATGTATTGATAATGCTTCATGAATGCCTCAGCCAAATCCTTCCAGCTACGGACATTGGTAGGCTCCAATCCCATATACCACTCAAGGGAAGGACCGGACAGACTATCCTTGAAAAGTGCATTAACAATTTTTCATCGTCTAAATAAGCAGACATTTTCCTGCAATACGAGCGCAAGTGAACTCTAGGACATGTAGTACCCTTGTACTTATCAAAGTCAGGGACTTTGAATTTCTACGGTATCCTTAGGTCAGGGATAAGTCTAAGGTTGGCCATATCAAGGCCCATAGAGTTCTGACTCTCAAAGCTCTTTATCTTGTCTACCAACCATTTGAATCTTCTATTAGTCTCAGAAGGCACTTCACCACCAAAATCTCTCACCGAGAAGATGTCATCCTGTCTGTCCTCAAACAACTGTTGATTCAGGTTGCCATGAATAACTCCGTTAACTTTAGGCCCATACACATTGCCCTGACCAGTAATTCCAACATTACCAACACCAATGTTACCAAATCCAGTGTTACCATTACCTCCTCCAACATTATGTCCATTACCGTTTCCAGTTGCGTTCCCATTTCCGACACCATTGCCATTTCCATTCCCGCCAGTATTGGGGATAGCATCCTGAGTCTCAACAAGAGGTGGGTTGGCAGCAGTCCCTCCATGTAATACGCCGTCGTTATCAACCCGTGCAATCAGAGGATGCACCAAGGTCCTGAGCTGGTCTTGTCCACTAGCTACCGTCTGCATAACTTCCATAAATTGAGCCATTCTATCTCTCATTTCCTGCATTTGCTCTTGCATATGTTCCATGATTCTTTTATGATTTCCTCTAGTTGCGTACCGGTGACCTGCTTTATCAGCAATCCTGAAATACACTAAAAATAAGGCAGGAGATAAGAAAACAGTTCCGATGCACTTGCAATGCGAAAAAGATGCTAAATACAGACATGTATATATGCAACAGGGAGATTTCCCCCCCCGATTCTAGTTTCCAGAAGAAGAAGCGACCATGAAAAACCCCACAGACAAGCAGACAGAATAATAACTCCTCGTATAATAACAAACCAACCAACAATGTGCATACATCAGCTGAGTACAAAATAGAGATGACCTCAATCAACAAGCCTGATGATGGTCGATACACAAGTAAAACAACAAGATACAAAGAAAGACAATCAAGCTGAGTGCTGAGACCAGAAATCCTCTAGCAGCTTCCGCGTCTCAGGATGGTCTGGTCTAACGAGTAGACCCTGTATGAGTTGCTCTCGCCGGCTAATGGTGTGCTGTAGACTATCAACATGGTCGTCCCAAGCTCCTTCTCCAAAGCACGCTTCAATTTTGCATCTCTTGGTGTCCGCCCTCAATCCACAATCCTTCAGGTCTGCAATATCTTGGCTTAATATGTGCTTACTGTTATATCTGAGTGATTCTTCTTCCGAAATCTTCTCGTCCCTCGCTTTGAGCTGAATCTTCAACTTGGTGATCTGCTGTTTCAGTTTGTCCTCGCGCTCTTTGTTGTTAGTGAGCGTGGCATTCCATACTTATTCAAACTTAGAGATCTCTAAGTAAGCCTTGTCCAGATCCTTCTTTTTGGTAGCAAGAACACTATGGAAGCGTTCAAATCTCGGCCTGAGCGTTCTCTGTCGCTAGTCTCCTTTGTCAAATCCGTACCTAGTTTATTGACAAGCTCAGTCTGTCTCTTGAAAGAAATGACAACATCAATCTTCTCGCGCCGGAGTTAAATGATTTCTTTCTCTAATTCTTCATTTGCTCTTCTCATCCCTTCCTTCTCCAACAACACCTGATTGTATTTCTGAATGTCTACGGTAGTGGGTTCTTCTATCATGAATGGATACAGAGGTGCAACTGAAGGAAATGACATCAAGAACTTCGCAAATCTATCATGAACCCAAGTAAGGTAAGGGTCGTAAGCTCGGTTGTTACTCTTCCCCAATAAGGACTTCCCCTTCCTGTGGATGTTATTCCATGCATGTTCAAGTCTGCCTAAAGTCTCACCTTCCAACAAACCGGTGAGATACAAAGATTCCTGTATCTCCTCTTCCCTAGGAGGCTCCCTCACCGCATACCCAAACTGCCTGACCAATAAAGAAGGGTTATAGTTGATGCAACCTTTCCTTCCGACCAAAGGGACATTAGGAAAACCACCACAACTATAAACAATGTCTATACCAAGCGAGTCTTGGTCAAACCAAATAATGTTCTTTGCAAATAAACCCATCAACCTCTCCGACCACTCTGAAGTACTAGCAGTGGCAACAAACGGACCCGTCTTGGGCATATGATTGACAAACCAAGCATACAATAGAGGAACATAGCAAGCTACATTCTTTCCTCTTTGTTTCTCACTCTTGTAGTGGACAAAATGATAAACATCACCAAGAAGAGTAGGCACTGGATTTCCTGAAGCCAGGATATGGAATGCATCTATATCCACGAAGTCCGGAAGGTTAGGAAACAAGACAATGCCATATATACAAAGAGCCAGGATGACGCTAAACACAATCCAACAACCATCCTTAGCGCACTAATGAGCTTTCTCAATCAAGCAAGGCAAAGGAAAACCATATATCCTAAGTCTCTAGATCATCTTCCCATCTAACTCTAAAGCCTCAAGATGCAAAATAGCGGCGAGCTCGGCCAGATCAGGCTTAGCATCAACATAGACAAACGACATCTGATTCCGAATGGGTACCCCTAACAGCTCAGTATATTCCTCTAGGGTAGGATCCAGGACATTGTCAGGAAAGACAAAACATCTCAAGTGGGCATCATAGAACTGTAGGAGAGCATAGACACCACTGATCTCATATGCAGAGGGCTTACGGACATATCTCAATAACCTCCCATAAGACATCCTGAAATCTTCCATTACTGCTTTATCACCTAAGGCAATCAAACTCAACAAAGTACTAACGTCCGGAGCTGGAAACCTGTAGGCCACTGTACTCTTCAAGGGTTCCATAACAAGATCACTAGAATCGGGAGGGAAATATGCACCTGCAACATAAATACATGTTAATGTAATGCAGATGAAAATGCAAATGTAAACAAGGGATCAAGACTGTTGTGTTGTTGGTCGAGAAAAACCAGAGCTTTGCCTTAACAAGAACAAAGTACCGACAGTAGGACCCACTAATATCAAGAAGACAGATTCACACTTGCAAACCGGGTATTCTGGAAGACAAGGTTTCCTGCACAACCCAACCCCTCTCACAGGTATGAACCTATCCACTGACAAGGTTCGGCATCCTATGCATTCATTAGTGTCACATACTTTCTAGAAATGATGATACGTTCACCATTTCTAGTTTGGCATCATCATCTCCGGAAGAGGCCTCACTTAGCTGACTCACAAATGATCGGTTTCCAGAGTCGACAATTCTCAAATCCAAAATCCCAACCGATCCTAAGGATCTGAAGGAAAATCATCAAAGAGAATCTCGTCCGAGTGTGAACTTCATGGGGAACTGTATCTGCTAAGCAAACAGGCCCCCCCACTAATCTCCACTACTAAAGCTAGGTTCATACTCAAGCCTAGGTCTGGCTTATCACTCATCACAACTTCCCTCCCACAGCACAACAATAATGAACCATGCGGGAAGTAAAATGCGGAAAGCAAATAAAGATAAAGCACAAATGTACACACCCAAAAAATAAACAAACAAGCGCTAGGATTGACTCGCATAGGGGATATTTCTGTCCAAAACAAAGTTGCCAGCTGTCGCTATTGCGAAAATTGAGGCCGGCAATAACAGAAGAGTCGCCACCGTTCGTCATTTATCCCAAGAGAGGGAAAGGAAACACTCAGAGAAAACCTAACGAAAAGAGGGATAAGACTGGTCATCGCAACCAGATCTTGGGTTCGGGAGTCAGTTACGTAAGGGAAAGGTGTTAGCACCCCTCACGTCCGTCGTACTCGATGGGATCCATACTTGCTGTCTATCTAAAAGGGTGATTGAAACTATCTAACTATAGGCTTGAGAACAAAAGAAAAAGAAGTGACTCGGCAGAGCAACGATGCTTTGTGCCTACGTATCTCATCTAAAGCGAAATATCAGAATCAACGTAGTTCGGCTAACTACGGGTGAAAAAGGGGAAGGTTGCTCGCCAAGACATCGCGTCTTGTGCCTACGTACTTTCATCTGGTATGAAAGATCAGAGCAAACATAGTTCGGGCTAAAAGGGAACACAGGTTTGTCCAACTGTTGTTTAGGCCCGAGTAGGATTAACAAGTAGTTCTAGCAGTTGGCGTATGCAGCTCGACCATCGGAGACTTAGGCGTTACCGTTTGAGGTAGAACTAAAAGTTAACAATACTCTTGCTTATGAAAATGATTTTCCTGATTAAGATCCCGAAGGACAAAAAGAAGTTTCAAGTGTTTTTGTGTTTTTTAGAGAAGAAGTGTTTTGAATTGGAGTATTTATAATGCATGCTGTACTAAAGTCTAGAACCTAGGATCGAATGCGTCACATATCGCCCTTAGGACGTATACTAAACACTCTAGGCAATTGAGAGGTGGCCCCTCAATCACCATTTCCCAAGTATAAGGCTCATGGCACAACATCCGTTATCCAAACCTAAAGTTGTCATGCAATGGTGATCCTAAGATTGAGATAAAGGAAATGCTACCTAATATTCTCATACATGGTTAAGATCCTAATGTCTAACATAATCTCCCTTGAGAGATTAGAGGTCCTAAGGGAAAGGAGACAAAGAAACAACAGGAAACAAACATAAACATGCAAGGATACAAACATGGAATGCAAATGAGAGAGGAAATTGTGTGGGGTAAAGACCACCACAAGCTCATCTCAACCTTAAGCACTCATATGAAAAATGCAAGAGATAAAAGGAACAAGAAATGCATCAATAGAAACACACAAGAGCATCAAAAGTGGGATGAAATGGCCTAAACCAAACAACACCAACCACAATGCCACAAAGCAAAACAACATGAAAAGAGAAAGGAAAAGAACCCTAACTCAAAGAGGGTCTAGAACAAGAGTAGAAAACAACAAGGTATTCCCCAAACATCATTCAGCCAAGGCATCATCATGATTTGTGCAAAAGATACAACAAAAGTGTCCTCAAGGTTTACCATTCAATCCATGTTTCAAATACCTCCAAAGGAGGGAACTTAGACAAACCTAAATGGTGTTCCAAAGTCCTTGGACATCAAGGGTAATGAAATAAAAGTTCTCAAAAGAAAAAGCAAGTAAACCATAAGGAAATGCAAGCAAATTCCCAAAGGAAAGCAAGCATTTTTCACAATGAAACCCTAATTGGAAACTCAAAAGCAATCAATCAAATGAACAAGAAAAATACAATATAGTGACCTAAAAATGATCAAGCATCATCCTTAACATGTTAACAACATGAATCAATAGGCATTGCGAGCTCAAAGGATCCAAAAATGTCATATCCAAGTCATATTAGGTTAAGATGTATGTATGAACCTCCCTTTGGGTAACTTGACTTGCAAGTTACTCTAAAAATAGGAAAATGATTCAAAAAATTATCAAATAAAAAGCAAGAAGCTCATAAATATGTTGGCAACCAGAGGCCAAAAGATTGTAAACAAAATCACTTCACAACATCACCATAGAAATTGATTCACAAGGGTGCTCCATTGTGAAGGAGGATTGCTTAAGGTCAAATGAAGGCATCAAAAGTCAACCAACCGGGGGAAAAATGGTCCTAAAAAATTCATCAACTCATCATTGATATGAGGATTGAATTTTATTCATTGGATCAAAAGGAAATGAGAGAAATAAAATAAAAACCAAAACATGTTAAGATTTAAGTCAAATAAAACACTTCCAATGTTAAATCCCATTTTTAATTGAAAAATAATTCATAAACTAAAATAAAAATTTCTAAAAATAAGAGGACATCTCAAAGATTCTAAAACATATTTTTTTTTGGGTTAGTTGCCTTAAATGTTTGTCTGAACTTCTGTCTTTTTACAACAGGTTTGTTCTGACTAACTTTCGGTTTAAACACAGGAATGTTCTGATCAGAGAGTGTGTGTTTAATATCATTCAGATGACCAAACTTAAAGTGAGAATATAAGGTAGTATTCTTAATGATAAGTTTATCAACAGGTATTTGATTTAAATCCTTTCCAGAGGAAGATTCATATCCAATTCCCTTCCTGTTGTTTCTGCTAACTCCATAGATCATTGAAGCCATCTTGCTTCTATCTATGCTTCTAGCCAGAAACTTCTGAAAGCTATAGTCATGTTCTTCTAAAATATTTTTACATTTTGACTTAGTTTCAGATTCAGGGTCTTGTTGAGCTTTTTCAAAATTGTTTTTCAGTTTCAAATTTTTTTCTTTGAGCTCAGCAACTTCTGACTTTAACAGACTATTCTCATATTCAAGATTGCATTTAAGCTTCTTACACTTGAGCTTAATCTGGTTATAGTTTTCAAAAATTCCGATAAAACCTTAATAAGTTCTTCCCTAGAGAGATCTGAAACTACCTCTTTTGAGTCAGATTCAAAATCAGATTCAGATCCAGATGTTCCTTCATCCTGATCTTCCACGTCTGCCATCAGTGCCACGTTTGCACATTCTTCTTTTGACTCTGATGAAGATTCAGATGCATCTGAATCATCCCAGGTTGCCATCGGAACTTTATTTTTATGCTCAGGCTTCCTACTTGGCTTCTCCTTCTGAAGCTTTGGGCATTCATTCTTGTAGTGCCTAAGTTCCTTGCATTCATAGTAGACAACCTCTTTCTTTCCAGATCTTCTATGTCTAGAAGACTCTTTGCATTGATCTGGTTTCTTAAAGTTCTTGAACTTCCTCTGTTTATGCTTCCAAATTTTGTTGATCCTTCTGGATAGCAGGGACAGTTCATCTTCTTCTTCAGAAGAAGATTTTTCAGAACTTTCTTCTAAAACCTGTAAAGCTTTGGCAGATTTGTTAGACTTTAAAGCAATAGACTTACCTTTTTCTGGGGTTCGTCTTCCTCTAATTCAATTTCATGACTCCTCAGAGAGCTGATTAGTTCCTCCAGCGTGATCTTGTTCAGATCCTTTGCTAGCTTCAGAGCATGACCATTGGTTTCCACCTGATTGGCAAACTTCTGATGATCTTCTAGAGAACATAACTTCTATAGATTCTGATTCCTCCATTTTGAAGGCATCATATTTCTGGATCAGCTCCATAGCCTTAGTCTCCTTGAGTTGAGAATTCCCTTCATGATTCATCTTAAAAGATTCAAACATACCAAATTCTGTTTCTCTGTTAGTAATCTTCTCATACTCAGTATGAGATATAGCATTTAGAAGTATGGTTCTAGCTTTATGATGATTCCTGAATTCTTTCTTCTGAACTTCATTCATAGATTTTCGGTCTATCTTTTTGCCATCCCCATCAGTGGGGTGAACATAACCATCAATAACTAAATCCCAAAGGTCAACATCATATCCTAGAAAGAAACTTTCAATCCTGTCTTTCTAGTAGTCAAACTTTTCCCCATCAAACATAGGGGGTTTAGTGCTGATTCTATCTCTGTCTTCATATCTGTTGTTGTTGGATGTTGAAGCTTCAGCCATAATGTATCAACTAAAATATATCGAGTTTTCTCAACTAGATCTTTTCTGTTCACGGTGAAGTGATAACACTAACAGAATCGGAGCTCTAATGCCAACTGAAGGTGAGAAAACACTTAGAAGGGGGGGGGAGGTGGTTGAATAAGGGTTTTGAAATAAATATGGCAATAAACACAATGATTTTTATCCTGGTTTGTTGAACTCAACTAATCCAGTCCACCCTATCAAGAGTGATTTTCCTTTCTCCACAAGGACTTAATCCACTATAATCAAACAGATTACAATGTCAACCACTAAGAACAACTGTCTTAGTATTCTCAAGAACTACTGACCACAACTTGGTCTTCTTAAGGAACTTTTACAATCAAATGTAAACTAAACAAGTGTTTAAAATGCTTCTATGAAAGCTATATCACAACTGTGATTTATACACTTAAGATTAAGAACGAATGAAACTATTCAACAAAGAAATATAATTTGTATGAGAGCTTTGAGAGAATTTTCAATAGATTCGTCAACTATAGAAAGTTGTTGAAGGTTTACTTTTATAGACAAAGACGTCCAAGACGTTGCAAGCTTGAAGACCGTGTACTGCAAAGTAGTGGTAGCCTTTTGTCTTCACATGACTTGACCTTTCCTAGAAGTAGAACATTTAGAGAAATCCTTTTTTCCTAAGTTCTTGTGTCTAGCATAAAAGAGGAAAGAGTCGTTTGGAATATGCCAACGGATATATCTTTGAATAATCTTCTTCAACAAGCTTCTATCTCACAACAATCAACATCAGAGCCTTGAGTGATCAGAGTCTTGATGTTATCAGAGTTTGCTTTATTAGAGTGTTGCAGCAAGTGTGCTTCAGCGTGAATAACAATCAGAGCAGAGTTTGTAGATCAGATCCTCAGTACTTGCAGCGAACAGTACTATCAGAGTCTTCTGAAAAAAATGCTTGAAACGCTTCATACAAAGTCTTCAGCTACGCTTCAGATGCTTCTGTAGCTTATGCTTAAGAGTCTTCTGTAAGCAGCGCTCAGAGTCTTCCAACGAGATGCTTCTGACGCTCAGAGCCTTGCGTAGTTCAATGTTCAGATTCAGTTTTTGCTTTCAGAAGAATATTAAATTTAATATCTGCAACAAAATTACTTGAACAAATTTAGAGTATATAATTTCTTAATACAAAATTTCATTAGTGTTATCATCAAAACATAGAGATCTAACTAAGAACCAATTTGTGTTCTAACAATCTCCCCCTTTTTGATGATGACAAAAACATAGGAATTTTTTTTCAACAAAGAGATAAATATAACTCCCCCTGAGATTATGAATCTTCCCCTGAATTGAATACTAAGAAAGAATAGAAACTTCCCTTTTTGCATGAGTATTCTTTTTAGAATCAGAGCTTGATTTGAATGAACTTTTCAGAGTCAGAGCTTGATTGGTTAAAACTTGATTTGGGGATCTCAGAGTTACTTTAATGAATTTTGTCAGATTTATCATTATAGTTCTTAAAGACTAAAAATTCATGTTAGTTATGATTTGATATGTCTGAATTCCATTCAGGTAAAGTTTCTTTGAACAATCAGAATTTCATTTTCTCCCCCTTTTTGTCATAATCAAAAAGAAACTTTTTAAAGATAAATAATAGGAAACAGAAAGAAAAGATATAATCATATAAAGAAAACATTCATAGATTCATTCATTAAAATATTCAGATAAAAAAAACATCAGATGAGAAATGCAAACAAGTGCTCAAACATCAGATAAAAACATAAAGCTAAGATTGTTTAGAGAGAAGCATCTTCAGAAGGTGTGTGATCTCAGAAGAAGATTCTTCTTGCTTGGACATCCATTCTCAATGTTGTCAGTCTTCTAATCTTGCTTTGCCATCCAGGATTTTATCTCAGATTGACCAACTTCCAGCACAACAATCTTGTCTTCTAAGTTTGGATTCTCTTTCTTAACTTCAGAAGAAGTAGAGGGAGCATATTCAGAAGCAGGAGTAGGAGCAGAGTCAATATCCATTGCAGTTGCAGATTCTGGAGGCACAGATTCAGATGGTTGGTCCACAAGCATCAGAGCTAAAGGATTTTCTCCCAGAATGACTTTAGGAGCAGATCCTTTAATAGTCTTAGAAGTATCAGACACTCCAGAAGTTGAGGGTGCATCTTCGAGAAGCAATGTTGAAGATCTGTTCACATTCCATAACATGGTTATGGCAATCTCAGCAAATCTGATCTTCGCATCATCAGAGCAGACACTCTTCAGATTTGAAGCAACAATGTTGAATCTGGAGATGAAGCTATTCCAAATAGCATCAGAGTCATCTGAATTCATGCTTGAGAGGCATCTCTTCTTCACAGAGTCTAAACTCATCCTTATTTCTTTCTTGAAAGTAGCAAATAAAACATCAACATTTAGCCTAGATTTAGGTTTAAGAAGGGCTTCCAGAGTTGATGGTTTGGATTGATCTGGTGGGGGTGGTATGGTAAAGGTTGGGATAATGAACAGAGGACGAGGATATGGTGGTTTTGATTGAGCAGGCATGAGGCGGAAGAATGGTTTTATTCTGCGTATGGATGGAATAGTAGTTTTGGGATTAAAAGAATATGGAATGAAGGCAAATTTCCTTAGTTTTATCACAAAGTGTTTGAGTTTTAATCCAGAGGGAAGGGGATCAGATGTTAAAGGTTTCAAGGAAGCAAAAGAAACAAAATTAGATGATCTTGGTTCATAGCCGCGAAGAGATGGTGGTGAGTTAATTTCTGGTGGTAAGTCAGATTCAGATGAATCAGATGATTCAAATGAATGACAGGATGTAGAAGAAATGTCAAAGAGAGTTGTCAAAGGTTGAATATCTAGGACAATAGAATCAGGTATGAAAGGTTCAGAGGGTTGGATAGGTTTTGGTTCAGGAATTTCTGGTTGAGGAACAGAAGATAAAATTTCTTCTGGTTCTGTTTGTTAGGGTTCTGGTTGTTGTGGAGTTGGTTCTTCTGGTGGTGTTTGATCTTGAGGTTTAGATTGTTCTGGTTCAGAGGTTTTTGGTTGTTCAGATTGTTCAGAAGTTATGGGTTCACTATTTATTGGTGGTTCAGATGATTGTAATGGTGTGGTATCAGATGCAGTTTGTTTAAAAGATGGAGGTGGTTGTATAGATGATTGAGATGGTATAGAAGTGGTTTGAGTTTGGGAAGTTGGGGTTTCAGGAACAGAGCTAATTGTTGATGATTCTATTGCAATTTCAGAAATAATAGGTAAGGATGATTTAGTACCTATTTTCTTAATGCGTTTGATAGGAGCAGAAGGAGCTTTTCCAGAAGCTTTTCTTTTCTTCTTCTTCTAAGGTTCTTCAGAAGTTTTCTGCTGTTTCTGCTACGTGCCTGCAACTTCTTCTTCTTCTAAAGCATGTTTTCTATGCCTCTTATGTTCCTCATAAAAATCTGGCATAGGTGCATGGTTTAGAAATCCTTCTGGAATTGGAATTCCTTGTTCCATACATGAGCTAACATACTTGATCAGAACTTCCTTTGGTTCTTCTGCATAAAACGTTGGAAAATCATCTACAAGAATTCTTCGTTTGCTTACTTCTTCTGTATTGAGTTTCTCAGGAACAGAAGTAAGTTCATCTATTACTTTCAGCCTCTGTAAACTTTTAGCATTCAAAACGTTTCCAAGAATGGATGTAAGTTCTGCTTTCAGTCCAGCCTCATGCAGATGCGCCACTAGACCATTCTCTGTCAGAATGTCTGAAATCAATCTTCCACAAGGGATCCAATTTCTACCCTTTGCCTGTTTTGCCTTCATGTCTTCTCTGGATGCCTTAACATGATTCCATAGATCTACCTTTGTGCTCTGACTAAGACAGAACATGAAGTAAAGCTGATCATTATTCACATATTCAGGAGAGTTTGTAGACTTCCTGTGATGAATGCAACCCATGAAGATTTTAGCCCAGATCTTGTAATTTGGCTTCAAATATTTGAACTTGTTAGAGGGTTCTCCAGAAGCAATCACCTCTTCATAAACAACTTCCATATTGACACACCCAATTAGACGAGAAACTCCATTAGTTTCTTCAAATCCTATGAGTTTCCTTATAAGATCCTCAGTAATCACAATTTCATTTCCTAGAACAGATGACACAATGAACTTGGGATATGCATTAGCATGAATCCAAAATTCTTTTACCAAAACTGGATAAACTAGCCCAAACAGTCTATCAAAATACTTTGTCCATCCTTGAGCATCAATGATAGAACGCAGATTAAATCCATTTGCAGCCAATGAAGCAAAATCCATCAAGGATTCACACAAAACTTCCAGTTTCTCAACAGGTGTGAGATTTGTTCTAACAGGTTCCTTGAAAGGAACAACACCCAGATTAGAAGATGATACAACTGCCATGGTAGATTGGAACTGAGCAGAGGTTGATGAAGAAGTAGCCATTGTTGAAGAAGTTGAAGGATTAGGGTTACGAACGGTTTTGGGTTTGGGAAAGAGATGAAAACAATGGAGCAAGCAGAAATGCATACAAGTGTTCGTGAGAGTGAAAAGTGTGAAATGTTGTGAGTTATGGAATTTATAGAGAAAAATTAGGGCACACAAAAGTCACACGTTCATCACGTTCACATTTAGCATTTAATAGCATTTAATAAAAAGAATATAATCATTTTAAGCATTAATGATTCTGACAATTTGGGGGGAAAACGAGAAACCAAATATTCAAAACAGTACCTCAAACGTCTTTTCAGTATTGTGCACTCCATCTTTTCAGACTCTGAGTTACACGTGTTTGCTTGCATTTGCTTCTGAAAACACTTTGAGAAATGAAACGTTAGCCAATGTTCAGATCCTCTAAGACTTGTCAGTTCAGATACACACAAAAATAATAATTCAAGAATTTAAATAAATGACAGATGTAATACTTCAGAGTTTTAAACATTTTGCATCTGAGAAATCTACTTCTGATAAATATTATTCTGGACAAAATTCCATACCAATATTTTTCAGAATAAACTTAAACCTATCTTCAGCAAGGGGTTTTGTGAAAATATCAGCCCATTGATGGTCTGTATCAACAAAGTTTAAGCTTAAAATACCCTTATGAATATAGTCTCTAATGAAGTGATGTTTAATTTCTATATGCTTATCTTTAGAGTGTAAAATTGGATTTTTAGACAAGCATATAACAGAAGTATTATCACAGAATATATAAATATTACTCTCAAAGATCTGATAATCTTCTAGTTGACTCTTCATCTAGAGCATATGTGTGCTACATCCAGCAGCAACAATATATTCTGCTTCTGTAGTTGATAGAGCAATTGTAGGTTGTTTCTTGCTGTACCAGGAGATTAAATTACTTCCCAGAAATTGGCAACTTCCAGAAGTACTTTTTCTTTCAACTCTGTCTCCAGCGTAATCAGCATCACAGAATCCAACTAGTTTAAATTCATCAGATTTTCTGTAACACAAACCTACATTAGTAGTACCTTTCAGATACCTTAGAATCCTCTTAACAACTGTTAAGTGTGATTCTCTAGGATCTGATTGGAATCTAGCACACACGCATACACTGAATAAAATGTCAGGTCTAGAAGCAGTTAAGTATAGAAGAGATCCAATCATACCTCTGTAGAGTTTCTGATCTACTTTCTTACTTACCTCTTCCTTACCAAGAGTGCTTGTTGGATGCATTGGAGTCTTTGCTAACTTACTATCAGTCATGTTGAACTTCTTCAGAAGCTCTTTTACATATTTATTCTGATGAATGTAAGTGCAATATGGAGTTTGGTTGACTTGAATTCCCAGAAAGAATCTCAATTCTCCCATCATGCTCATCTCAAATTCAGCCTGCATACAATGAGCAAACTCCTTTCCAAGCGTAATATTGGTAGGTCCAAATATAATATCATCTACATATATTTGACAAATTAACAGATCTTTCTTAAATGTTTTACAGAAGAGAGTTGTGTCCACTTTGCCTCTGATAAAATTTTTCTCCAGAAGAAAATTACTCAGCCTTTCATACCAAGCTCTGGGAGCTTGTTTTAAGCCATAGAGTGATTTTTTAAGTTTGAAAACATGTTCTGGAAATTTATCATTTTCAAAACCAGGAGGTTGGTGAACATAAACTTCTGCTTCTATAATACCATTTAAGAAGACACTCTTAACATCCATCTGATAAAGAGTGATGTTATTTTGTGCAACAAAAGAAATGAGTAGGCGTATAGATTCTAACCTGGCCATAGGAGCATAAGTCTCTATGTAGTCAATTCCTTCTTGCTGATTATACCCTTGAGCAACTAGTCTTGCCTTGTTTCTTACAACTTCTCCTTGCTCATTAAGTTTGTTTTTGAAGACCCATTTACTTCCAATTATATTGAATCCTTTTGGTCTTGGAACCAGATCCCAAACTTCATTCCTTGTGAATTAATTTAGCTCCTCTTGCATTGCAAGAATCCAATCATTGTCTTCCAGAGCTTCTTCCATAGAAGTTGGTCCAATCACTGATACTAGACCAAATAAGTATGTTCCAGATGATCTGATAAAATATCTTATTCTGATAGGGTCATCATTCTTTCCAATGATCATTTCTTCTGGATGAGAAGATTTGATTCTGGATGATCCTTTAACATTTGGTTCTTTAGAAATATTCAAATGATTCATCTGAGCAGGCAAAGGAGTTGCATTTGGCGTTGCTTCTGATTCCTCCACTTGAGCCTTATCTGCCTCTGAGTCTTCAGAGTCTATGAGAATTATTTCTCTATCTGCATAAATATCAAGCTGCTTTGGCTTTTGATTGCCAAGCTTATCATCAAATCTAACATGTATAGATTCCTCCACAATCTGTGTCTCAGGGTTGTATACTCTGTAGCCTTTAGAGCGTTCAGAATAGCCAAGCATGAAACACTTTTGTGCTTTAGAATCAAACTTGTTCAGATTCTCTTTAGTATTCAACATAAAACATACACATCCAAAAGGATGGAAATAAGAAATTTGGGGCTTTCTGTTCCTCCACAATTCATAGGGAGTCTTCTCTAGAAGAGGTCTTACAGACACCCTGTTCTGAATATAACAATATGTGTTTATTGCTTCTGCCTAAAAATGTTATTCCAGATTAGTCTCGTTGATCATGGTTCTGGCCATTTCTTGCAATGTTCTATTTTTCCTTTCTACAACTCCATTCTGTTGTGGAGTTCTAGGGCAGGAGAAATCATGAGCAATGCCATTTTCATTAAAATATTTTTCAAAATATTTGTTTTCAAATTCGCCTCCATGATCACTTCTGACTTTAACAATTTTAAAATCTTTTTCATTCTGGACTTGTTTGCAGAAGTCGAAGAACACAGAATGTGACTCATCCTTGTGTTTTAGGAATTTCACCCACGTCCATCTGTTGTAGTCATCAACAATGACTAATCCATACTTCTTGCCTCTGATGGATGCAGTTTTCACTGGTCCAAACAGATCAATATGAAGTAACTCTAATGGTCTTGAGGTTGAAACAAAATTTTTAGTTTTAAAAGAAGATTTAGAAAATTTTCCTTTCTGGCATGCTTCACAAAAAACATCTGAGTTGAACTTCAACTCAGGAAGTCCTCTGACCAGATTGAGTTTATTAATCTGAGATATACGTCTCATATTAATATGCCCCAATCTTCTGTGCCAGACCCATTGCTCATCATTAACAGACATAAGGCATTTTACATTTTGAACCTTAAGTTCTGAAAGATTGATTTTATAAATGTTGTTTTTCCTCTTTCCATTAAATAGGATAGATCCATCCTTTTGACATACAACATTGCAACATTTTTGATTAAAGATTATGTCATAACCGTTGTCACTTAATTGACTTATGGATAATATATTATGTTTTAATCCTTCTACAAGTAAAACATTAGATATAGAGGGAAGGTTACCATTGCCAATAGTACCAGAGCCAATTATCTTGCCCTTCTGGTTCCCTCCAAATTTGACGTCTCCTCCATATTTAAGCTCCAGGCTTTGGAACATAAACCTTTCTCCCGTCATGTGACGTGAGCAGCCAGAGTCCAGGTACCATGATTGGCGTCTTGACTTTGCTGCTAAATACATCTGCAACAGATATTATCTTATCCTTAGGTACCTAGATCTTTTTGGGTCCTTTTGGGTTAGTTGCCTTAAAAGTTTGTCTGAACTTCTATCTTTTTACAATAGTTTTGTTCTGACTAACTTTCGGTTTAAACACAAGAATGTTCTGATCAGGACGTGTGTGTTTAATATCATTCAGATGACCAAACTTAAAGTGAGAATATAAGGGAGTATTCTTAATGATAAGTTACTTAACAGGTATTGGATTTAAATCCTTTCTAGAAGAAAATTCATATCCAATTCCCTTCTTGTTGTTTCTGCTAACTCCATAGATCATTGAAGCCATCTTGCTTCTATCTATGCTTCTAGCTAGAAACTTCTGAAAGCTATAGTCATATTCTTCTAAAATATTTTTACATTTTGACTTAGTTTCAGATTCAGAGTCTTGTTGAGCTTTTTCAAAATTGTTTTTTATTTTCAAATTGTTTTCTTTGAGCTCAGCAACTTCTGACTTTAACAGGCTATTCTCAGATTTAAGATTGCATTTAAGCTTCTTGCACTTGAGCTTAATCTGGTTATACTTTTTCAGAACTTCCGATAAAACCTCAATAAGTTCTTCCCTAGAGAGATCAGAAAGTACATCTTATGATTCTGATTCAGAATCAGATTCAGATCCAGATGTTCCTTCATCCTGATCTTCCACGTCTGCCATCAGTGCCACGTTTGCACATTCTTCTTCTGACTCTGATGAATATTCAGATGCATCTGAATCATCCCAGGTTTCCATCAGAACTTTCTTTTTATGCTCAGGCTTCCTTCTTAGCTTCTCCTTCTGAAGCTTTGGGCATTCATTCTTGTAGTGCCCAAGTTCCTTGCATTCATAACAGACAACCTCTTTCTTTCCAGATCTTCTATGTCCAGAAGACTCTTTGTGTTGATCTGGTTTCTTGAAGTTCTTGAACTTCCTCTGTTTATGCTTCCAGAGTTTGTTGATCCTTCTGGACAGCAGGGACAGTTCATCTTCTTCTTCCGAAGAAGACTTTTCAGAACTTTCTTCTAAAACCTGCAAAGCTTTGGCAGATTTGTTAGACTTTAAAGCAATAGACTTACCTTTTTTCTGGGGTTCGTCTTCCTCTAGTTCAATTTCATGACTCCTCAGAGAGCTGATTAGTTCCTCCAGCGTGATCTTGTTCAGATCCTTTGCTAACTTCAGAGCAGTGACCATTGGTCTCCATCTATTTGGCAAACTTCTGATGATCTTCTTAACATGGTCTGTAGTGGAGTAACCCTTGGCCAGAACTTTTAAGCCACCTGTGAGAATCTAGAATCTAGAGAACATAACTTCTATAGATTCTGATTCCTCCATTTTGAAGGCTTCATATTTCTGGATCAGCGCCAGAGCCTTAGTCTCCTTGACTTGAGAATTCCCTTCATGAGTCATCTTCAAAGATTCAAACATACCAAATGCTGTTTCTCTGTTAGTAATCTTCTCATACTCAGTATGAGATATAGCATTTAGAAGTATGGTTCTAGCTTTATGATGATTCCTAAATTCTTTCTTCTGAGCTTCATTCATAGATTTTATGTCTATCTTTTTTCCATCCCTATCAGTGGGGTGAACATAGCCATCAATAACTAAATCCCAAAGGTCAACATCTGTTGTTGTTGGATGTTGAAGCTTCAGCCATAATGTATCAACCAAAATATATCAAGAGTTTTCTCAACTGGATATTTTCTGTTCACGGTGAAGTGATAACACTAATAGAACCGGAGCTCTGATGCCAACTAAAGGTGAGAAAACACTTAGAAGGGGGGGGGGGGGGGGGGGTTGAATAAGGGTTTTGAAATAAATATGGCAATAAACACAATGATTTTTATCCTGGTTTGTTGAACTCAACTAATCCAGTCCACCCTATCAAGAGTGATTTTCCTTTCTCCACAAGGACTTAATCCACTATAATCAAACAGATTACAATGTCAACCACTAAGAACAACTGTCTTAGTATTCTCAAGAACTACTGACCACAACTTGGTCTTCTTAAGGAACTTTTACAATCAAATGTAAACTAAACAAGTGTTTAAAATGCTTCTATGAAAGCTATATCACAACTGTGATTTATACACTTAAGATTAAGAACGAATGAAACTATTCAACAAAGAAATATAATTTGTATGAGAGCTTTGAGAGAATTTTCAATAGATTCGTCAACTATAGAAAGTTGTTGAAGGTTTACTTTTATAGACAAAGACGTCCAAGACGTTGCAAGCTTGAAGACCGTGTACTGCAAAGTAGTGGTAGCCTTTTGTCTTCACATGACTTGACCTTTCCTAGAAGTAGAACATTTAGAGAAATCCTTTTTTCCTAAGTTCTTGTGTCTAGCATAAAAGAGGAAAGAGTCGTTTGGAATATGCCAACGGATATATCTTTGAATAATCTTCTTCAACAAGCTTCTATCTCACAACAATCAACATCAGAGCCTTGAGTGATCAGAGTCTTGATGTTATCAGAGTTTGCTTTATTAGAGTGTTGCAGCAAGTGTGCTTCAGCGTGAATAACAATCAGAGCAGAGTTTGTAGATCAGATCCTCAGTACTTGCAGCGAACAGTACTATCAGAGTCTTCTGAAAAAAATGCTTGAAACGCTTCATACAAAGTCTTCAGCTACGCTTCAGATGCTTCTGTAGCTTATGCTTAAGAGTCTTCTGTAAGCAGCGCTCAGAGTCTTCCAACGAGATGCTTCTGACGCTCAGAGCCTTGCGTAGTTCAATGTTCAGATTCAGTTTTTGCTTTCAGAAGAATATTAAATTTAATATCTGCAACAAAATTACTTGAACAAATTTAGAGTATATAATTTCTTAATACAAAATTTCATTAGTGTTATCATCAAAACATAGAGATCTAACTAAGAACCAATTTGTGTTCTAACAATCTCCCCCTTTTTGATGATGACAAAAACATAGGAATTTTTTTTCAACAAAGAGATAAATATAACTCCCCCTGAGATTATGAATCTTCCCCTGAATTGAATACTAAGAAAGAATAGAAACTTCCCTTTTTGCATGAGTATTCTTTTTAGAATCAGAGCTTGATTTGAATGAACTTTTCAGAGTCAGAGCTTGATTGGTTAAAACTTGATTTGGGGATCTCAGAGTTACTTTAATGAATTTTGTCAGATTTATCATTATAGTTCTTAAAGACTAAAAATTCATGTTAGTTATGATTTGATATGTCTGAATTCCATTCAGGTAAAGTTTCTTTGAACAATCAGAATTTCATTTTCTCCCCCTTTTTGTCATAATCAAAAAGAAACTTTTTAAAGATACTTCTGACACTCAGAGTCTTCTAACGAGATACTTCTGACACTCAGAGCCTTGCGTAGTTCAATGTTCAGATTCATTTTAGCTTTCAGAAGAATATTAAATTTAATATCTGCAACAAAAATACTTGAACAAATTTAGAGTATATAATTTCTTAATACAAAATTTCATTAGTGTTATCATCAAAACATAGAGATATAACTAAGAACCAATATGTGTTCTAACAGTGTGTTCAGCGTGGCAAGTCAAACCAAGGCATATGGTGGAAACCAACCAGGCGCGTTAGATCAAATGGTAATCATATCTAGAGGCTCACAACCACACACGTCATTTAATGAATCTCCCAGCCTGATTATGTGTGTTTGGTCAAAGCAAGTCCATGGTGGGTCTTAATCTGGGACGTTGAAATGAAAAGTAAGCCAAATCAAAAGACAGAAAGGAAACACATGGCTCTTGTGAGTTTGAAAAGAGGAGGGAGAACCAGACGGCCGGAACCACTGTTCCGATCGTCTTCTCCAAGGAGCCATCAAGAACAAGCTACGGCCAAAAACCCAGGATCCTCAAAACTTAACCAAAACGAGCAAAATCAAAGCCAAAAGTGATCTCCAGGTTACGTGGATCATGAATCCACTAGCCATTTTCATTGATCACACTTTAAAAATCCAAAACAAAAAGAAATAGAAAAAAGCTCAAATGAAAAAAGTTTGCAAACAGCTACCAAATCATTCCAGAATCCATCTATGATATGCAAGGATTAAAAAGACATGAAAATGGCGTGATAAAAGTGCTTGAACTGAGAGATATTTTGATAAGAAAGAAATCTAAAAATAAGCTTCCTCAATGCTCAGTTGGTTATCAAAGCTTGAAATAAAATGCCCAGAAACGCTCTATGAGTCTCAAGGAGTGTTTTGAAATGTTTTGTTTTGATTGAAACTCAGTGAAACTTAGAAACTGATTTTGAATTTTTCCTCTCTTTTTCACAATCTGTTCTCACTCAAAAGCTCACCAAAACGAGTTCTGAAGGCATGTACACAATCCTGGGATTAAATATGATGGATTCAGATGGAGAAAAGGCCCAATTCTGTTCTCTTTAAGCCCAATTGGATTTTCACTTTTTACCTTGTGGCCATTTGAATAGTGCACGAAAATCCCTTTGCTCAGCTGTAAAAATGGCTCCTTTAGCTTGCATCTGAGGTAGGTTGATCAAAGGGCTGAGAATGACTCCTTGGTTTGGTCTTATGGCATGTTTTTGATATGTTACTTAATCTTGATGAAAGCTTGAAAATGGCCACCGAGATGCACTCAAATCTTTAATCCAAAGATGGCATTGTATTTGAAATGTGTTTAGCACTCAAAATATGCACAAGGTTAGTACAAAATGTTTCCAAATGATTTTAATTTGATTTTTCCCTTTTAAGCCCTTTTTTCATGGAAATTTCATTAGGGATCCTTCAAACCAAGCCAATCCTTTGATGCCTTGACGTTTGGTTGAGCAAATGACCCTATTTGGAGCAAGTTTGAAGTTGGAAAGATTTCCATTTAAAGTGTGCAAAGTGGTGAAATGGACCCATAATGAAAATGACCTGTAATCCTGCTTTCCCAAAATACCCCTGCCTTGTAAGCCTCATAACTTGAGTTCTACAAATCAGATGAATGACTTTTAGTACTCTTTGGAAAGCTAAGTTCATGAGGAACAACTTTCATGTTCATCAAAAGTTGAGGAGAAACATCCTTCTAGGTCAAAAATGGCTTGGAAGTTGGTTGACTTTTGTTGACCAAAATCACATTCATCTGATGACCTGTAACTTGTTTGCATCATAACTTGAGTTCTAGAAATCAGATGAATGACTTCTAGTACTCAAAAGAAAGCAAGAGACATGCTCTACAAGTTTCATGTTAATAAAAAGTTAAGGTGAGACTTGTATCTTGAGATAGGTGGTCTTGAAGTTAAGCACTGAACAGGGGATTTTACATTGAGAACCCTAATTCAGATACTCCTCACACTCTTGCTGCTTAAAGAATTGATCTTGAAATGATATCTCATGTATCTTAACACAACATTACATGACCATAAAGACATGGAATTGAGTCTTAATCTCCTTCAATTTCACAGTTGACTTAAGGTTGACCAGATGAAAACCCTAATTGCACCATCTTCAACTGTAGCTCTTCACACTTCTTGGTATGAACACTTGAATGAACTCCACAATGACCCTCAAGGCCTCCAATGAGCTTAAATGATCATCTCCCTCTATAACTCTGGGCTTGTGATCCTCAGATGATCTTCAAATGGCCTCCTAGACAGGAGGTGAACCACACACACTTATCTGTTTATCCAAAGGATTTTGACTTGTCTCTGATAATGATAACCCCCTTATTGACTTGAATACAACCTCTTGATTAGGCTTAGAACCCTTGGCAAATTCCTCTTGTTACACACACATCTTCTGATCCCCTGTAAAATGTAAAATGCTATGCAATGCAATATGCTAAAACAAATGAAATGAAACATAAACCAAGTAAAGAAAAGGTTGGGCAAATTTTGGGGTACAACAATAGGAAGTATACTTTACTCCCTTTTTGTTGAAATAAAAAAGGCAGGTAAAAATGCATTACGGAAAGTAAATATGCAGATATAGGAAAAAAGAATCATTTAGAAATGGGAAAAATATTTCTTTTATTCATTACTTGAATTTAAAAGTACAAGAATGCAATTTGCTAAATTTAAATTTGTGGAAAGCAGGAAATAATAAGAAACGTAGACATATATGTGAGAGTATTACATCAAGATATCATAGAAAAATAGGTCATGTGGCAGTTTATTTTTGTATGGAATAAAATGTTGGACTATGAAGACGATCTTGTCATTGACTACATCTATCTTCCCAATTAACATTTTAAGTATGTCTTTGATTGTGGGTAGCTGAGGGATGAAGTTATCAAAGTTGTCTATCTCTATGGGTATTTCTTGACTTTTGGCTTTTGTTTTCTTCTCATTTGATAGAGGCTTTTCAGTTACCCTTTGTAACACGGTGGGAGAACTGACTTTAAACAATGTTGCGGATAGCAAGAGTCGCCACCGACTTTTATTTTATCCATAAGGAAAGGTTATAAAAGAACAGGAAAGACCTTAGAGAATATTTCGGGTCCGGGGGGTAGGTTATGAAAAGGGAAGGTGTTAGCACCCTTTTCATCCATGGTTATCCATGGGCTCTTAGGTACTTAAGCTCACTTTTGAATTGTTTTGAAAGTGTAGTGTGTGAATAGCAAAAAATTTCAGAATAGTTTAATAATAATCCGTGTATGGATGTGAAAAAAAACTTGTTTGAAAATTTTGTTGGAAATTTGTCTAAGTGTGAAAAAGTTTTGAAGTGAGCAAGCACCTAGGAGTAACCTACCCTAATGTTTTAAGGTCTTTCTTATTCTTTATCCTTTCCTTAGTAAGACTATCCCTACTATAATGGAGTAGGTAGTCCTTACTTTGGATGTTAAGGGACATGTGAGGGACAATTGGATTTTTGAAGGCCATTGTGGGGTGTAATAAGCAAACTGGAGGGACTATCATCATTTTTCGAAAGGGACTCGATTCGTAAAGGCAACCATAAGGGACTTTGATGATTTTTCTATTTGAGGGACTTGCTTTATACACCCCACTTAACCATTATTCGTAGGCAACTTGAGGGATATCCTTAGGAAGTGAGACGGCGATTAAAATCGACTTACGTGTGTGACGTGTTTATTTTAATTATCTTTATTTAAAAGTGATCTAAATTTATTTTAATATTACATACATGTTGTTACACTCCCTAATTACTAACCATAATAATAATTAAATAATTAAACAACTTTACATCCAAGAAACAATTACAAAATAATAAGCAAAATAATTAAATAAAATATAAGTAAGCAATAATAAATAATAAAGGGGGTTAATTCTAAGTTTACTCAGCAAGACATCGCATCTTGTGCCTACGTATCCTTACGGGAGTGGAATCAGAGTAATCGTAGTTCCCCTCAAAAGGGAGGTTAGAAACTTCTTGACTGTGGTCAAGGTCTCAAGGGGAATAAACGCATCTTAAGGACACGCTTACGTGGAGTGTAGAAACTCCAAATCTCTACGTTGAAATGTTAAGTTGTAATTAGGGTTAAATTAGGGATTCCACGACGGGAAACCCTAAAATGAGCGCGGCGGCTCTTTGACCTAATGCTAAGGGTAAAATTGTAATTTTGCCTGCGGCGAGGCATTTGTGAAAATTAGGGTTTGTGAGGTTGTAAGGGTTTGAAGTTGAGGACTATTGGCGCGGCGGCCAAACGGTTAGACCTAACCTTCGGATGTGTGTAATGTAACAAGAATATCGATGAATGTGTGAGAAATTAATCATACGGTCAGGGAAATAATGACAGAAATTAAAATCATACATGCAGAAACTTAAAGGCAGAAATTAGGACGCGATTATTAGGATTCGCGAGGTTACAGATGAGAAGCAGTTATAATGAAAATTTGAATAAAACACACGAAAAATAAATCGACGGTAACATGACTAAGCTGCAAAACAAATGATGTGGTTAGTAAGCCGAAACAAGACAGCAGTCAGAGAAGTTGCGAGATTTTTGTTGTTTAGAGAAAAAGTTTTTTTATTTAAGTTAACGAAAAAACGTTTAATATTAAAAAGACTAGGTTTGAAAGTAATTTTTATCTAATTATCTAAAGAGGATTTCGATTAATATAAAAAACAAAATTTGATTTATTAAACACAAGAGTTTTATTAAAAAAAAATCGGTTTGTTTTAAAATGAGGTTTTTTTTTTTTATAATATCAAACTAATTGAAAGCAAGATAATTAATACTAAGACACAAACTGGGTTAGATAAAAAAAAAAACTGGGTCAGGCAAAAAACAACTATAAAAAATGAAAAAAAAGCAAATGGGTTCATAAACCCTAGCGCCGTCGCCAATCCCTTCTTCCGTTCTCTCATTCTTCTCCATGTCCTTTGGTCTCTCGTTTGCAATCAACCTGAAAATAAATAAAAGCCCGTTAAACACCGATGGTATCGTGCGATCTTTGCTTACCTTTTCTTTAAAAAGTGATGTCCTTCGTTTGGCCGGTGATGTTGAAGATACGGAGGTCGTGAATTCGAGGGCAAATCTGTTTGTTTCTGGTTCTCCGTCTGGATGATTGTTGCATGTCAACGGCCAATGACGAACATTTGAGGGTGATTTACTCTTGTCCGATGGCTAGGGTATCGTCACCTCCTTCTTGCACATGCAGCCGTTCCCCTTAGGGTTTTGTTCGCGATTTTGTTCGCCCCCTCTGTCTTCTCTCTCGGTTGTCCCTCTGTTTTCGCCCTCAGCCCCTTAGGGTTCCAACACGGTGAGATTGTCCCTTTTATAATTTCTTTTTTGGGCTTTTTGTTGGTTCTGGATTTTACTGAGATATGATATGATTTTTGTGGATTTGTGAACCTGATAATATTTCGATTTGATTGAGATTCTTTCCATTTTCAAATTCTGATCTCATCTGGATTTCGTTGGGTTTGCTTTGATTTGGATAACCTGCATTGGCTTGGATTTCTGGATTTGAACCCAATTAACTTTTCTCTTTTTCTTTCAGGTGCAAATAAATTCGGAGGCTGCCGGTCTTGTGCCACTGGCGAGAAAGGACATAATGGTGATGACGACTTAATAGTCTGAGCCATATTGGGTTGTCGGATGTAGTTGCCTTGCGAATTACATTGAGTTGTTCGAAATAGTTGCCTTATTTCGATTTTCGATGCTCGGTAGGGAGTTTGATAATGGCCACGACCATAGTCCTCCCGGCCGCTCGAGTCTCATGCCCGATGATGGATGGAACTGAGGACTGAAACAAAACTTAATTCGTCTCTTGGTTCAAATCTGTTATGGTTGTTCCGATTGTTGGTCGCGGGTGTTGACCCCCTTTTGTACTTTGTAGGTGGTGATCTTGCTGTTGTTGAGGCTCGAGCTGGCGTTGTCAAAACGGACACCCTCCGTCGTCACAAACCCACAAGCTGCACACTTTGATTCACGATGCTGGTGTCACGTTGTTACCCTAGTGTGAAGAATCCACTGGCTATGATGAAGGGTCTGTGGCTGGGCTATAGTGGCCTTGGCGTTGTTTTCACGTGATTGCCCTTACGCACCTGCTATTGGAGTACTGCAATGCTACGGTTGGCTTGTCTGTTCCGCTAATTGACTTCTCAAATTACATTGGTAAACTGTCTCTAACTGCCTTTTTCTTGGATTTGCAGCAGTTTTTAGTTCTGATCCCGACTTGGAGCCGACATTGTACATGGGGTATGACGAGTAGTCCAAATGGTGTCGTAACTTATAGGGAGGTTCACAGTGCTTTGAATAGTTCTTATTGGCAGCAGAATCTCAATCATGAATAAGCTCCTCTTTGTGATTACGCCTGATAAAAGTTTATGGCAAATCGTTAACCATGTATTCGGTTTTGTCTTTAATTGATGTGTTTTACCGTTGCAGGTGATGCTGTTGAACACTTCATTCCGACACCAAAAGTTGTGAGCCATGAAAGCTGCTCAGCACAGGTGAGATGGACCGTGGCAGAAATGTGAGAATTGTACTGTTGTTCAAGTTCAGACTTAGTTACTCTGGATTTCAAGACCTCTTACCGGCACGGCTTACATTATTAACAACATTCTCTGTTTATGTCTAGCATGATTTGGTTTAAAATGGTGGGACTCAAACTTTGTTGTCGTGTTAATTTATTGCTGCATTTATCAGGATTTTGAACTTTGGAGCTGTCCCTACAGTGCCGTTACGGAAGGATCCTCAGATTCCTTACATGTGGGAGGAGCAGGAAGCACATCGTTATCATTAAGTCTTGGTTACTAATAACAGTCGGAGTCTGGCTAGAGATTCGAGAACCAAGAAAGTAACAATGATGAAGAGTACGAGTTCAACGATCTTTCGGAGTCGAGTGCTGATCTTGGATTGAGATGTGGCTTGCTTGCTATGAAAATTCTCACCCAACTGTGTGTTTTGCAGGTGCTTGACATGGAGGACCAAAGCTTCAAGGTGAACAACATTCATTGAGTTTGCTGCCACTAGTAGATTCTCGCTTTCACGCCGTCAGCACCGTTAGTAGCTTCTCCATGAAAATCAAATGTTCTGCGTCGAAGCATATGTACATATGGAGCTGTAAAGATGGTTTTGTCGGAGTGATCATGCAACATAATGCTGTTGCTGCTTTGTATCAGGATTCGGTGAGGATTTTAGGTGTAGGCGGAATATCAGAGCGGAAACTCCGAAGCTCGCGGTTGTAGATGAGTAACAGCGGTTTAAGGTCCTTATTGTAATATATGCTATAGCGGTCCGAATTTCGTTTGAATATTGGAGAATGATTGTAATTCTTTGGTTTGAGATATTTTTGTAAATTGCCTCTCATGTACTTGCTTTGGCTGAAAACTTGTGAAAATTAATGACAATGATGCCTTCTTGACTTGAAATATGCCTGTTTTTTAAATGAAACTCCGTGCGATTGCTTACGTATGGGAATAGGTAGGATTGTAACAATATTGATTATAGCACCCCATCCGCTTACCCATGTAAAGGCCACGTGTAACAAGGTCCTGTGGGAGGATAACCGTTCTTTTTCCAACAATGCCTCACGCGGCCATAACTTGTTGACTCATACTTCAAACATAGTGGTAGCAAAGTAGAAATGGCTAGCAAATAACATCCTCCATGTATGTTTCTTAGCAAGTGTCTATTCCTTTTATTATGATGAAAATCATAAGATTAATCATATTGCATAACACTTATAATGAAGCAAAATTCCTTGCGAGGAGGAACTCGTGAACGAACATCAATTTGGATGAGTTTCATCATAGCCGGTGTAACGTGGACCCTAGGATCCTGTAGCTTCAGTTATTTATGCTTTGAATTTGTAGCTTTGAATGAACATGAAATTATTTTGATTATGGAGATGAAAGCATGATATTGTCTTGCACTTGTAGCATTAAAAAAAATCTTGTGAATCCAAAGAGGTCATCATTTTTATTTTAATTTCATTCTTGGTTCACTCGGTTGATAAGTTGAATTTGAAAGCTTTTCAACATGCCAAACCTGGCGTGCTTGGATGTCCTTGAGCCGTGGCAAAAACACTAGTAGCTTCCGCTATGAGAAGTCCTCCTTGAGATGCTCTCTATGCGTAGTAGTTAATGGCGGTGGGTTGAGGAACGTTGTTGTATGATCTCATCCAAATTGTTGTATGATCTCATCCCAGCTGACATGTCAAACTTCTTTGTACTTGTAACTCTTGGATTTAAAAAAAGTTCAAAATAGTCTTCTCTTTTACCGTGTTTTAGACTTTCAAACTCCTTTGACTTCAGACACACTTTGAATTTAGGATTATCTTGTACTTGTAGAATTAAATACTTGAATAATCCAGAAAAAAAAAGAAGATAATTTAAATGCACCCTTCAGCCAACTTTTGACGCCTTCGGATCTGATTCTTCATGAGCGTCTTATATTACAAGGGATGACATTCTTGAATCCAATCATTCACGAGCACCTTGTATTAACACATAGTTAGTCTTAATCCCCGTTGGATTAGACTTTGAATCGGGGGCTAAAGGTCATGTCAGAATGTTGATTATGCAACGGGCACCCTCCATTGGAATTTAAAGCCACTGCACAAACTTGTTAGTCGCAAAAGCATAAAAATATGAAATCACGAAGTCCAAAAAGCGCAAGAAGATCACAACCAAAAAGAGGTGGGATCTTACGGTCAAAAATTAGGGTGCAACATATGTGAACCTTGTGAATCTTCTTAGAACACAAAGTCTTGTATTGTGAGGGCAAATTTTGGGGTGCAACAGCTGCCCCTGTTCAATTTTCTGAAACCTGAGGGGTTAGATTGGTATATTTGCCAGTCGTAACCTGGAAGGTTGAAGGGGATTGAACACAAAAGCCCAAAAATTTGCACTCACCAGTGCATGGAGTGATATTGATGGTTGGTTGAACATGATTGAGTGGGCTTAAAGATGCCACTAGGGGAAAGTTCTTCAGTAGTATAATGAGAACTGTCAGGAGTCTGGAGTAATACTGATGTAACAGCATGTCTTCATGAGGATAGAGCAATCAATAATGACAACCCTAAAGCAGTCTTGAAGTGATAAATCTGACCTCAGGAGGATAGGGCAATCAATAGCTCTAAAGCAGTCTTGAAGTAATAGAATGGCTTCAGTAGGATAGAGCAATCAACAGCTCTAAAGCAGTCTTGAAATAATAATGTGATATGTCTTCAGGAGGATAGAGCAATCAATAGCTCTAAAGCAGTCTTGAAGTAATGATTTCAGGAGGATAGAGCAATGGATAGCTCTAAAGCAGTCTTGAAATAATAATGTAATTTCAGGAGGATAGAGCAATGGATAACTCTAAAGCAGTCTTGAAATAATTAGATGGCTTCAGGAGGATAGAGCAATGAGTAGCTCTAAAGCAGTCTTGAAATAATAATGTGATATGTCTTCAGGAGGATAGAGCAATCAATAGCTCTAAAGCAGTCTTGAAGTAATGATTTCAGGAGGATAGAGCAATGGATAGCTCTAAAGCAGTCTTGAAATAATAATGTGATATGTCTTCAGGAGGATAGAGCAATCAATAGCTCTAAAGCAGTCTTGAAGTAATGATTTCAGGAGGATAGAGCAATGGATAGCTCTAAAGCAGTCTTGAAATAATAATGTAATTTCAGGATGATAGAGCAATGGATAACTCTAAAGCAGTCTTGAAATAATTAGATGGCTTCAGGAGGATAGAGCAATGAGTAGCTCTAAAGCAGTCTTGAAATAATAATGTGATATGTCTTCAGGAGGATAGAGCAATCAATAGCTCTAAAGCAGTCTTGAAGTAATGATTTCAGGAGGATAGAGCAATGGATAGCTCTAAAGCAGTCTTGAAATAATAATGTAATTTCAGGAGGATAGAGCAATGAATACTCTAAAGCAGTCTTGAAATAATAATGTAATTTCAGGAGGATAGAGCAATGAATAGCTCTAAAGCAGTCTTGAAATAATAATGTGATATGTCTTCAGGAGGATAGAGCAATCAATAGCTCTAAAGCAGTCTTGAAGTAATGATTTCAGGAGGATAGAGCAATGGATAGCTCTAAAGCAGTCTTGAAATAATAATGTAATTTCAGGAGGATAGAGCAATGAATACTCTAAAGCAGTCTTGAAGTAATGATTTCAGGAGGATAGAGCAATGAATAGCTCTAAAGCAGTCTTGAAATAATAATGTAATTTCAGGAGGATAGAGCAATGAATACTCTAAAGCAGTCTTGAAATAATAATGGCTTCAGGAGGATAGAGCAATCAATAGCTCTAAAGCAGTCTTGAAATAATAATGTGATATGTCTTCAGGAGGATAGAGCAATCAATAGCTCTAAAGCAGTCTTGAAGTAATGATTTCAGGAGGATAGAGCAATGGATAGCTCTAAAGCAGTCTTGAAATAATAATGTAATTTCAGGAGGATAGAGCAATGGATAACTCTAAAGCAGTCTTGAAATAATTAGATGGCTTCAGGAGGATAGAGCAATCAATAGCTCTAAAGCAGTCTTGAAGTAGTAATATGACCTCATGAGGATAGAGCAATGAATAGCTCTAAAGCAGTCTTGAAGTAATAGGATGATTTCAGGAGGATAGAGCAATCAGTAGCTCTAAAGCAGTCTTGAAGTCATGAGAGGCTATCAGGAGGATAAAATAACCCTGAGGTTACAATAAAGCAGTCCCAAAGTAATAAGAAGCTCATCAGGAGGATAAAGTAACCCTGAGGTTACAATAAAGCAGTCCCAAAGATCATAAGCTTGTTTGTTGGATAATTAACCTGAAAACAAGGTAGCATTCTGTATAACAACATTAGTTTATGATTTATGTATGCATGTATGACATGATGCACTTAGGTAATGTACTATAGACATATATGTTATGGTATGATGTAAATGATGCATGTATGATATGACACTGCTGGAAGTGTCTGGATATCCTTGTATAACAACTGCTGGCCAAGGAAAATAAATCCCGATTCGTTGTTGAAGAATACATAACCCTCCGTCTGCTGGGGATAACAAGGTATAGATAACCTCCCATTGTTGGGGATAACAAGGTATAGATAACCTCCCGTTGTTGGGGACAGTAGGGTATAGATAACCTTTGTTTTCGTTTGATAGTAGGATAAGTATAACATCCCGTCTTCGTTCATCGTGCCCTTATTGGAAAGTAATTTCCCGTATATCCGTATGAGGATAAAAGAGATGGATATAAATTCCAGGGGAGATTAGACTTTGTGAAAATGGATTAGTCCTACTGATGGTTTGTAACTGCCTTGTAAAGATGAACCGGCGAAGCTTCGTTGAAATCCTTCCCTCGTTCGTCCTTAGTAAATACTATTACTGCATTTTCATGCATTTCTGGTAAACATCAATCATATTAAAAGCATACATGCATTTCTGGTAAACATCAATCATATTCAAAGGCATACATACATTCAAACACAACCAATGGACGTTTCGCTTATGTAAATAGGGTAAAAGTAAATCTGGATTCAAAAGATGGAATTTATTTATATCAAAAGTGACCCATACACGGGTAAGTTTGTACAAGGAGACATAAACCCTAGTAAGAGAATTTTGTCATGAAGTTTTACAAAAAGAATCAGCTATGTGGGAAATAATCCTATTGAGTTTCAATTCTACTATTGCCCCTCAAGTATCTCATCTTCTTGCTGTTGAGACGGAAACGATTGGATTGAGCTTTATCTGTTTGAGCTTGAGTAAGTAGTACAACTGGTTGCAGTTTCATGAGTGATCCAAACGAGACATAGTCATACGCTTTAATCCCTAACTTTTGCCTGGATTGCCCTTTCAGGTTTTCAATCCACCGGGATACCCTTTTTTGCCCAAGCCGCCTTTTCAGGTTTTCGACTTGCCGGGTGTACATCTTTTTATATATATATCCCTAATTTTTGCCCAAACCCTTTTGGTTTGCCGGGATGCCCTTATTTTTGCCTAGGCCTGTCAACCTAGCGGGTCTCTTTTTATGCGTAGTATTTTTTAACTATGTCTGCGTTTACAGGTTGTGGGAAGTCTTCACCATCCATTGTAGTCAATATCATGGCACCTCCTGAGAACACTGTCTTGACTACAAATGGTCCCTCATATGTTGGAGTCCACTTGCCCCTAGGATCACCCTGTGGTAATATGATACGCTTGATTACCAAGTCACCAGCCTGATATACCTTTGGCTTAACCTTCTTGTTAAAAGCTTTGATCATCCGTTTCTGGTACATCTGGCCATGACAAACTGCTGCTAACCTTTTCTCATCAATCAAATTTATCTGGTCAAGTCGAGTCTGAATCCACTCATCTTCATCCAAGCCTGCATCCTTCATAATTCTCAAGGAGGGGATCTGAACTTCAATAGGCAGAACTGCTTCCATACCATAGACCAAGGAGAATGGGGTTGCCCCGGTTGAAGTACGTATTGTAGTACGATAACCATGCAAAGCAAATGGTAACATCTCGTGCCAATCCTTGTAAGTAACAGTTATCTTTTGTACAATCTTCTTAATGTTCTTATTAGCAGCTTCAACTGCCCCATTCATCTTTGAAATCAACAAGGTAGTATGGGTCAACATATACTGTCTTAGTCGGCGAGCAGCCCGTGCTAAAGCGCAGCAAGTTTTCTCGAGCAGTGAGTATTTTGTTTCACAGTCGGTAAACTTTTTGCTAAGGTAGTATATTGCCTGCTCTTTTCAACCAGACTCGTCATGTTGCCCCAATACACACCCCATTGAGTTGTCTAATACTGTTAAATACATAATCAAGGGTCTTCCATCAACTGGTGGCATTAAAATTGGAGGTTCTAGCAAATATCTCTTGATTTCATCAAAGGCAGTCTGGCACTCATCATTCCATTCCATCACCTGATCTTTCTTCAACAACTTGAAGATTGGCTCACAGATGGTAGTTAATTGGGAAATAAATCTTGCAATGTAGTCCCAAGAAACCTCTAACCTCCTTCTCAGTACGGGGAGCTGGCATCTCTCGTATAGCTTTCACTTTTGCAGGATCCACTTCAATACCTTTTCCACTGACAATGAAACCCAGGAGCTTTCCAGATCTAACTCCAAAAGTACACTTGTTTGGATTTAATCTCAACCTGTATTTCTTCAACCTCTCAAACAACTTGTGCAGATGATCAAGATGTTGTTCTTCATTCTGAGACCTGGCTATCATATCATCCACATATACCTCTATCTCATGATGAATCATATCATGAAACAAAGCCACCATAGCACGCTGATATGTTGCCCCTGCATTCTTATGCTGAGCAGTGTTGTCTAAATCAGCCCCTATCTGGACCTCTTTTCTGTTTTCTTCAGTTCCCAGATTCACAACTTCGACTGGCTCTTCATGTGGCTGTATAGCTTTCTCTTCTTGTTGTAACAACCTAGCAAGCCCTACAGATATTTCACAATCGTCCTCGTTTCCGTCTTCAGTTTGATAGATCGGATTCTCGAAATTGTAATTGGCAATAGTAGAACTGTTATCAATTGGATCCAGATTGGATGAGGATCGGCATTTTAGTGACGTGGGTGTGTGTAAGAACACATAGCTGATAAAGCAAAAATAAAAGAAAAAGAAAGACAAGGAACACAATATTTACGAAAACGAAACGTCCACTGATTTTATCGAATGAAGTATGCAAATGAGATGACAACCCGTAACAAGCACACCATTGTGCCCCGGGTAAGGCACATGGCTTGAAAGTTTTAATTGTTCCAGAAATTATAAATTTAAAAACATAACACAGTAATAGTATTTACTCCTGACTAAAGGAGATAGGGATAACATCTTCAGCTGTCCAATTATTGAGTCCAGCACCCACAGTAGGAAGAATCCATGCCTCCAAGTTGTAGTCTTCATCTTGATCTCCCACAACATTGATAACCCCTTGATTGGTGATACGAACAGCACGAGCACGACGAACAGCCTTCTGGGACTCTTCTTCCACCACAGCTTTTGCATCATTGAGGGAGGCCATTGCCATTGTTGGAGGGTTTCTGATGACCACAGGAACCTTCTTCACAGCAGGAGGAGTCACACAATCCTTAACAGCCCAGGGAACCACTTCGAATGACTGACATGGAGTTTCAATGTATTCACCTTCTACTTCCAGATACTTGAAAGTGTTTACATGGCTGACAAAGTATTCTTCCTTTCCAAAGACAGTAACAACTTTTCCATTCACCGGATATCTCAACTTTTGATGTAATGTGGAGGTCACAGCACCTGCCCCATGGATCCAGGGACGACCAAGCAGACATGAGTACGAAGGACGAATATCCATCACATAGAATGTAGCAGTAAACACCTGAGAGCCAACCTTGATTGGAAGATCAATTTCCCCATGCACTACTCTTCTAGAACCATCAAAAGCCTTTAATATTACTGGGCTTCAATACCGTATCTTCAGGACTCAGCTTGTTCAGGACTTCCTTAGGCAACACATTCAGAGAGGAACCATTGTCTATCAGCACATGAGACAGGGTAGTGCCCCTGCATTCAATTGAAATATGCAATGCCCTGTTATGATCCCTCTTGGCAGGGGTCAAGTCAGCATCAGAAAATCCTAACCCGTTGTCATAGGTCAGGTGAGCAACACAATTCTCAAACTGGTCCACAGAAATTGCACTGGGTACATGAGCCATCTTTAGAAACTTGATCAATGACTTGGCATGAGCCTCAGAACATAATAACAGGGAGAGCATAGAAATCTTTGAGGGAGTATGCCCCAGCTGATCAACAATATCATAATCACTCTTGCGAATGATTTTCAATACTTCTTCCATCTTCTTAGAGAGGTCATCAGCAGCTGGCACATCAGTAGATACAGGCTCAATAACAGGACCCTTGCCCCGAGCATCAGTGGTGGAAGTAACAGCAGGAGTAACTGCACTCTTAGAAGCAACTGGAGGAGAGAAGACTCTTCCACTACGAGTGATCTTGCTAGATCCAGCAATATTATCAATGTCAACAGGCATATCAGGTAAAGGCTCCATGCTTGACACCATGGATGTAAACATCAGACCCATAGTGCCAAGGCACAGCTTTGTCAGATGTATAAGGAATAGGACCAGGAGTGGTAATGATCAGAGGAGCTACTCTGGCTTCAGCAACAACTTTCACAGGACCTTCAGCAGTAATCTTGATTGGGCCCTGATGAGTGATTCTTAGTGGTACTTTGTCAACCATGTCAACCTCTTCAACCTTCTTACCCTGAGTCAGATGATCCACCATACTTTCTACAGATGCTGGTCTTCTTTCAAACACTATAGTATATTTATCCATGAGACGTTGAATCCTATCTCTCAAAATGAAGCAACTATCCGGCTTATAGGTACAATATAGACAATCTTCATGACAACCTGGAAAGATCCCAGCTTGTACTAACCTCTTTTTGATAACAGACAATGGTGTGCTCAACTCCATAAACAGCGAGAAGATGAGAAACCTGTGCACAATTATAAACCTGTGATGCAATGATATGGGAATGCATATGCAATGTTTTCAAGGACCGCAGGATTTAAATTTGCTTAAACAAACAAGAAAGTAACTTTTTATTAGTAATAACTTGTTTTGCCTTTTAGGCTTACAAAAAATGAAAACGAAATAAGTACAAAAGATGGGGTTTTAAGTCTCCCGTGGACGTTTCCTCTTGGTGTTGAGGTATGAGTTGAGGTTTCGTTCCTCATGAAGTAGCTTTGTTAGCTCTAGGATCCTTGCTTGGCTTGCTTTGTAATGAGACTCGAAAGTATCCCTTTTCTCTTTCAGTTGGATCCATGATCTCTGCAAGTCTTCCATATCAGTAGGCATGTCTGGGTGAAGGATGGTATAAGCTGTGTCTCCTTCAGCAACAGGTTCCATGGTAACTGGTAGGACGGCAGGATATGGCATCATGAGTGTCTGAGCACGAGATCGTACCCATCTGAGATAAGCCTCCATAGGAATAGTGTACTTAGGCTCCAGTGTCTTGCTGTCAATCCTGTTTACCTTTCCCCAAGCTCGTATGAATCTCTGACGGTAACCCTGAAGATCGTTGTCGTAGTCAAACACAATGCCCTGAATCAACATGTCATGTGGACCATCGCTCCGGGCGTAACCAAACTGTCGTAAAGCTAGAGATGGGTTGTAGGTGATGCCTCCTCTTATGCCTAGAAGTGGTACATTAGGAAACTCCCCACAACGGTCAATGATGGTGACATTCTCCATAGATCTGGAGCACCAATGGATGTCTGAGTGAGAAAGTGACATGATCCTCTTGGACCATCTGAACCCTTGCTCATTCTTCATTACTGAGCGAGGAAGGTGAGAAATAAACCACCTAGAAAGTAAAGGTATGCAGCACATCAAAGTTCCTCTTGCCCCTGTAGTACGGGTGTAAAGAGAATGTAGGATGTCTCCAAGTAAGGTAGGCACTGGATTGTGACTCAGGAATATGTTGATGGCATGAACGTCTATGAACTGATCAGGATTGGGGAACAACACTAAGCCATAAATCAATAAGGCTAAGATCTCCTCAAAGGCATCGTAGCTCATAGCCTTCAAGAACATTTGAGCTTTATCCACTAATACCTTGGCAAGAATACCTTTAATTCCACTTCTCGTCTCTAGAACAATGTCAGACTTCTTCAGATGTAGAGCTGCAGCAATAACTTCTGGTTTAAGCTCCTTCCCTAAGCCTGTGAATGGCTTCTGATCAAGAACAGGTATACCCAGAAGTTTAGCGAACTCCTCCATGGTTGGAACCAGTTGATAATCAGGAAATGTAAAGCAATGGTGCTTAGGGTCAAAGAACTGAAACAGCACACTCATCATGTCTTCACTGAACCCTGAAGTAACTAGATCCAATAAGTGACCATGTCTCTTGTTGAACTGGGAATGATCAGGCACTAGGGAAACCAACTCCTTGAGCTTAGCAGGTATCCCTACAAAGTTGATCCTGATGGTGTTTCTACGAGCAGAAGCCATGACCTGCAACAAAGAACGAAGATAAATCCTTTGGTCCTTGAAATGGTTAGGGAAAATGATATGCTTATGATGCATGATGATGTCATGATGTCATGCTCAATCACAAACATGTGGCACACACAAACAAGTCACACCATAGCCCTAGGTTTAAAGGCTTGCATGAGGTTCAAAGGCAAGTACCCTCCCCTGAAGTTAGATGGTTCATCCTGTCCTACAAAAGTAACCAGGTTCTAAGGGATCTCAATATCATTGATCCTTCACAAGGGTGGTTGTTCAGAAGGCAACTTACTTGCCAACCAAAACCCTCCAAGTTTAAGATCTCAATGAGCGTAGTATCGAGTGTCAACCAACTTCGGTCTGCACCAAAGCCGGTTACCTCACTACTTTCTAAAGGCCAAGATGAGTTAACTAGGGTTCTAAAAGTCAGTTAGTGCATTGACAACATATGGCAGCCTCAATATTATCCTCAACTTGACTTAAGGAATATAAGCACCAACCAAGAAGTCGCACTAACTATGGCCACCAGATCAACCGTATCGATATACGTCGTACAGTTTCCTTGGTCTATTGCCATTTACCTAAGGTACACTAGATCCGGGTTAGGACCTTTCACACATAAGAGCACCCCAACAATATAATAATAAAGCAAACAAGGCAAACAATTTAAAGTGATCTTAATTCCTAAGGGTACCCCTCTTAAATAGATCCCCAGCAGAGTCGCCAGTTCTGTAACACGGTGGGAGAACTGACTTTAAACAATGTTGCGGATAGCAAGAGTCGCCACCGACTTTTATTTTATCCATAAGGAAAGGTTATAAAAGAACAGGAAAGACCTTAGAGAATATTTCGGGTCCGGGGGGTAGGTTATGAAAAGGGAAGGTGTTAGCACCCTTTTCATCCATGGTTATCCATGGGCTCTTAGGTACTTAAGCTCACTTTTGAATTGTTTTGAAAGTGTAGTGTGTGAATAGCAAAAAATTTCAGAATAGTTTAATAATAATCCGTGTATGGATGTGAAAAAAAACTTGTTTGAAAATTTTGTTGGAAATTTGTCTAAGTGTGAAAAAGTTTTGAAGTGAGCAAGCACCTAGGAGTAACCTACCCTAATGTTTTAAGGTCTTTCTTATTCTTTATCCTTTCCTTAGTAAGACTATCCCTACTATAATGGAGTAGGTAGTCCTTACTTTGGATGTTAAGGGACATGTGAGGGACAATTGGATTTTTGAAGGCCATTGTGGGGTGTAATAAGCAAACTGGAGGGACTATCATCATTTTTCGAAAGGGACTCGATTCGTAAAGGCAACCATAAGGGACTTTGATGATTTTTCTATTTGAGGGACTTGCTTTATACACCCCACTTAACCATTATTCGTAGGCAACTTGAGGGATATCCTTAGGAAGTGAGACGGCGATTAAAATCGACTTACGTGTGTGACGTGTTTATTTTAATTATCTTTATTTAAAAGTGATCTAAATTTATTTTAATATTACATACATGTTGTTACACTCCCTAATTACTAACCATAATAATAATTAAATAATTAAACAACTTTACATCCAAGAAACAATTACAAAATAATAAGCAAAATAATTAAATAAAATATAAGTAAGCAATAATAAATAATAAAGGGGGTTAATTCTAAGTTTACTCGGCAAGACATCGCATCTTGTGCCTACGTATCCTTACGGGAGTGGAATCAGAGTAATCGTAGTTCCCCTCAAAAGGGAGGTTAGAAACTTCTTGACTGTGGTCAAGGTCTCAAGGGGAATAAACGCATCTTAAGGACACGCTTACGTGGAGTGTAGAAACTCCAAATCTCTACGTTGAAATGTTAAGTTGTAATTAGGGTTAAATTAGGGATTCCACGGCGGGAAACCCTAAAATGAGCGCGGCGGCTCTTTGACCTAATGCTAAGGGTAAAATTGTAATTTTGCCTGCGGCGAGGCATTTGTGAAAATTAGGGTTTGTGAGGTTGTAAGGGTTTGAAGTTGAGGACTATTGGCGCGGCGGCCAAACGGTTAGACCTAACCTTCGGATGTGTGTAATGTAACAAGAATATCGATGAATGTGTGAGAAATTAATCATACGGTCAGGGAAATAATGACAGAAATTAAAATCATACATGCAGAAACTTAAAGGCAGAAATTAGGACGCGATTATTAGGATTCGCGAGGTTACAGATGAGAAGCAGTTATAATGAAAATTTAAATAAAACACACGAAAAATAAATCGACGGTAACATGACTAAGCTGCAAAACAAATGATGTGGTTAGTAAGCCGAAACAAGACAGCAGTCAGAGAAGTTGCGAGATTTTTGTTGTTTAGAGAAAAAGTTTTTTTATTTAAGTTAACGAAAAAATGTTTAATATTAAAAAGACTAGGTTTGAAAGTAATTTTTATCTAATTATCTAAAGAGGATTTCGATTAATATAAAAAACAAAATTTGATTTATTAAACACAAGAGTTTTATTAAAAAAAAATCGGTTTGTTTTAAAATGAGGTTTTTTTTTTTATAATATCAAACTAATTGAAAGCAAGATAATTAATACTAAGACACAAACTGGGTTAGATAAAAAAAAAAAAACTGGGTCAGGCAAAAAACAACTATAAAAAATGAAAAAAAAGCAAATGGGTTCATAAACCCTAGCGCCGTCGCCAATCCCTTCTTCCGTTCTCTCATTCTTCTCCATGTCCTTTGGTCTCTCGTTTGCAATCAACCTGAAAATAAATAAAAGCCCGTTAAACACCGATGGTATCGTGCGATCTTTGCTTACCTTTTCTTTAAAAAGTGATGTCCTTCGTTTGGCCGGTGATGTTGAAGATACGGAGGTCGTGAATTCGAGGGAAAATCTGTTTGTTTCTGGTTCTCCGTCTGGATGATTGTTGCATGTCAACGGCCAATGACGAACATTTGAGGGTGATTTACTCTTGTCCGATGGCTAGGGTATCGTCACCTCCTTCTTGCACATGCAGCCGTTCCCCCTAGGGTTTTGTTCGCGATTTTGTTCGCCCCCTCTGTCTTCTCTCTCGGTTGTCCCTCTGTTTTCGCCCTCAGCCCCTTAGGGTTCCAACACGGTGAGATTGTCCCTTTTATAATTTCTTTTTTGGGCTTTTTGTTGGTTCTGGATTTTACTGAGATATGATATGATTTTTGTGGATTTGTGAACCTGATAATATTTCGATTTGATTGAGATTCTTTCCATTTTCAAATTCTGATCTCATCTGGATTTCGTTGGGTTTGCTTTGATTTGGATAACCTGCATTGGCTTGGATTTCTGGATTTGAACCCAATTAACTTTTCTCTTTTTCTTTCAGGTGCAAATAAATTCGGAGGCTGCCGGTCTTGTGCCACTGGCGAGAAAGGACATAATGGTGATGACGACTTAATAGTCTGAGCCATATTGGGTTGTCGGATGTAGTTGCCTTGCGAATTACATTGAGTTGTTCGAAATAGTTGCCTTATTTCGATTTTCGATGCTCGGTAGGGAGTTTGATAATGGCCACGGCCATAGTCCTCCCGGCCGCTCGAGTCTCATGCCCGATGATGGATGGAACTGAGGGCTGAAACAAAACTTAATTCGTCTCTTGGTTCAAATCTGTTATGGTTGTTCCGATTGTTGGTCGCGGGTGTTGACCCCCTTTTGTACTTTGCAGGTGGTGATCTTGCTGTTGTTGAGGCTCGAGCTGGCGTTGTCAAAACGGACACCCTCCGTCGTCACAAACCCACAAGCTACACACTTTGATTCACGATGCTGGTGTCACGTTGTTACCCTAGTGTGAAGAATCCACTGGCTATGATGAAGGGTCTGTGGCTGGGCTATAGTGGCCTTGGCGTTGTTTTCACGTGATTACCCTTACGCACCTGCTATTGGAGTACTGCAATGCTACGGTTGGCTTGTCTGTTCCGCTAATTGACTTCTCAAATTACATTGGTAAACTGTCTCTAACTGCCTTTTTCTTGGATTTGCAGCAGTTTTTAGTTCTGATCCCGACTTGGAGCCGACATTGTACATGGGGTATGACGAGTAGTCCAAATGGTGTCGTAACTTATAGGGAGGTTCACAGTGCTTTGAATAGTTCTTATTGGCAGCAGAATCTCAATCATGAATAAGCTCCTCTTTGTGATTACGCCTGATAAAAGTTTATGGCAAATCGTTAACCATGTATTCGGTTTTGTCTTTAATTGATGTGTTTTACCGTTGCAGGTGATGCTGTTGAACACTTCATTCCGACACCAAAAGTTGTGAGCCATGAAAGCTGCTCAGCACAGGTGAGATGGACCGTGGCAGAAATGTGAGAATTGTACTGTTGTTCAAGTTCAGACTTAGTTACTCTGGATTTCAAGACCTCTTACCGGCACGGCTTACATTATTAACAACATTCTCTGTTTATGTCTAGCATGATTTGGTTTAAAATGGTGGGACTCAAACTTTGTTGTCGTGTTAATTTATTGCTGCATTTATCAGGATTTTGAACTTTGGAGCTGTCCCTACAGTGCCGTTACGGAAGGATCCTCAGATTCCTTACATGTGGGAGGAGCAGGAAGCACATCGTTATCATTAAGTCTTGGTTACTAATAACAGTCGGAGTCTGGCTAGAGATTCGAGAACCAAGAAAGTAACAATGATGAAGAGTACGAGTTCAACGATCTTTCGGAGTCGAGTGCTGATCTTGGATTGAGCTGTGGCTTGCTTGCTATGAAAATTCTCACCCAACTGTGTGTTTTGCAGGTGCTTGACATGGAGGACCAAAGCTTCAAGGTGAACAACATTCATTGAGTTTGCTGCCACTAGTAGATTCTCGCTTTCACGCCGTCAGCACCGTTAGTAGCTTCTCCATGAAAATCAAATGTTCTGCGTCGAAGCATATGTACATATGGAGCTGTAAAGATGGTTTTGTCGGAGTGATCATGCAACATAATGCTGTTGCTGCTTTGTATCAGGATTCGGTGAGGATTTTAGGTGTAGGCGGAATACCAGAGCGGAAACTCCGAAGCTCGCGGTTGTAGATGAGTAACAGCGGTTTAAGGTCCTTATTGTAATATATGCTATAGCGGTCCGAATTTCGTTTGAATATTGGAGAATGATTGTAATTCTTTGGTTTGAGATATTTTTGTAAATTGCCTCTCATGTACTTGCTTTGGCTGAAAACTTGTGAAAATTAATGACAATGATGCCTTCTTGACTGGAAATATGCCTGTTTTTTAAATGAAACTCCGTGCGATTGCTTACGTATGGGAATAGGTAGGATTGTAACAATATTGATTATAGCACCCCATCCGCTTACCCATGTAAAGGCCACGTGTAACAAGGTCCTGTGGGAGGATAACCGTTCTTTTTCCAACAATGCCTCACGCGGCCATAACTTGTTGACTCATACTTCAAACATAGTGGTAGCAAAGTAGAAATGGCTAGCAAATAACATCCTCCACGTATGTTTCTTAGCAAGTGTCTATTCCTTTTATTATGATGAAAATCATAAGATTAATCATATTGCATAACACTTATAATGAAGCAAAATTCCTTGCGAGGAGGAACTCGTGAACGAACATCAATTTGGATGAGTTTCATCATAGCCGGTGTAACGTGGACCCTAGGATCCTGTAGCTTCAGTTATTTATGCTTTGAATTTGTAGCTTTGAATGAACATGAAATTATTTTGATTATGGAGATGAAAGCATGATATTGTCTTGCACTTGTAGCATTAAAAAAAATCTTGTGAATCCAAAGAGGTCATCATTTTTATTTTAATTTCATTCTTGGTTCACTCGGTTGATAAGTTGAATTTGAAAGCTTTTCAACATGCCAAACCTGGCGTGCTTGGATGTCCTTGAGCCGTGGCAAAAACACTAGTAGCTTCCGCTATGAGAAGTCCTCCTTGAGATGCTCTCTATGCGTAGTAGTTAATGGCGGTGGGTTGAGGAACGTTGTTGTATGATCTCATCCAAATTGTTGTATGATCTCATCCCAGCTGACATGTCAAACTTCTTTGTACTTGTAACTCTTGGATTTAAAAAAAGTTCAAAATAGTCTTCTCTTTTACCGTGTTTTAGACTTTCAAACTCCTTTGACTTCGGACACACTTTGAATTTAGGATTATCTTGTACTTGTAGAATTAAATACTTGAATAATCCAGAAAAAAAAAAGATAATTTAAATGCACCCTTCAGCCAACTTTTGACGCCTTCGGATCTGATTCTTCATGAGCGTCTTATATTACAAGGGATGACATTCTTGAATCCAATCATTCACGAGCACCTTGTATTAACACATAGTTAGTCTTAATCCCCGTTGGATTAGACTTTGAATCGGGGGCTAAAGGTCATGTCAGAATGTTGATTATGCAACGGGCACCCTCCATTGGAATTTAAAGCCACTGCACAAACTTGTTAGTCGCAAAAGCATAAAAATATGAAATCACGAAGTCCAAAAAGCGCAAGAAGATCACAACCAAAAAGAGGTGGGATCTTACAGTCAAAAATTAGGGTGCAACATATGTGAACCTTGTGAATCTTCTTAGAACACAAAGTCTTGTATTGTGAGGGCAAATTTTGGGGTGCAACACCCTTCCATTTGTGATATCAAGTTTCATTGATGGTAAGACATATTTTCCTATTTTAGTTGTTTCTTGTTCAAATTCTTCATCTCAAAGTTGTATCATATTTCTTCCATAATTTTTACTAGATTCCCATATGAAAGACATGTTTCTTATTTCTTGTTCTCCATCATGCAGTTGATTACTCGTTGTACCCAATTTACATTGACTTTCTTTTTTATTATTCATATTGCTTCCATATCAGGTTGGGTTATGAGACTGAAGTTGTTTTTTCTTAGAAAAAGCATGTGATTAATTAAATAGTGAGTCATACAAATCTCAGGATGGATGTATCCAGCAGTGAAGTGACGGGGTATTGATGGTGATGGTTCCTTCGTAATAGAGGATGCAATGATAATTTAGTTGTATTTGTTTACTTTGTCTCTAGGTTCAACGATTGTATCTTCATGAGGGAGACCTAACATCTCTCCAAATTCTTCTACTAGGAGAGTTATCGTATGACTTTTTACTTCATTTTTAAGTGTTCCATCAATGAGATGAACATGTGAGAAGGACATCTTTAATAGAGATGGATATATTCTTTTTGAGGACATACAGAGACATGATGATAGGTTGAGTTGTTCGAAGGTTGTAAAGAATTTGCATTCTTTGAAGTCTTCTAGATATAGGGTATGTATTCTTACAAGAGATCGGCTGGAATAATATTGAAAAATTCTTACTTCTTGTTTTTTAATGGTGAAGAGGTCACAGAAGAGGCTGGAAAAGCCTAGTATTTCAGGGTTCATGATGATTTTGTAAGAACAATCTCACACTTACAAGTTTGAATAAAAATACGCAATACAAGAGAATGAAGGAGCATACCTATTTATAGCATGCAATATGAAGATTTGACCATGTATTCTCGGTAATCATTCAATGTAGATTGTGCTTATTGAAAATCAAATCAAAATCTTTCTCCATTAAGTGTACTAATCTATTAGCTAAGGACTATAATCGATTAGTTAGCCAAAATTTTCAGGATTTTGTATGGTCTTCATTAATGCTGGGATTTGATTTGCTTGAGGTACAAGTTTGGCTTGGATTTTATCTAAACATTTGCGTTCCAAGCTCTTATAACTAGCTTTCATAATGTGCTAACCGATTGGCTTACACGGTTCATCCTTCTTAGTGCATATTAGGCCTTATGCTGAAATTTTCACTTTTATGTACCCCGTTTATCATTATTTGCACCCCTTTTCTATAAAACACTATAATACTCATATATTAGGTTAGAAAAATAATTTATAGAGATTAGAAAAATCAAATTCATTATTTTAAGGGTTTAATTAGGGTATTCCAATTATTTCCATCTTAAAATAATGTATACCTCTTTTATCAAGAAATCTTGATAAATATTCCCATAAAAAGGGAAAACATCAAATATATTATAATGTATCCTTCCATAAACATCGTTGGGTGCAAGAGTTAGTATAAACAATAAAATTAACAATTCCACTACATACACGTTCACTCAATTGATCATTAATGATCATATACATACTTTAAGATATTCTTAAACAATTTACTTTGATCACAAAGTTGATATTTTCCACCGTCTATCCTTGGATCAAAGAATTCATAAATATCATCTAATTTACGAGCTGCAAAGCATACTTACAAAACATGAAGGTTTCACTTTTGGTGCCCACATTGTTAGACGATAGGCTTCGATCTAGAGGGGAAGGGGGGGGGGGGTGAATAGATCACAAATTTAAAACCAAAAACTTTTGGCAAAAATTTGTTTCCAAAAATGTATGGCACAATGGAAACAACCCGAGTCGAGTCTTCTAACCAAACCTACTATCGAAAAGTTCGGATATGCGTAATAAAAACCAATGGATGATAATGAACACAAATTGTTTAACAACGGTTAATTCACGGATCAATCAAATGCAAAGCTATTTGTAAAAATTATTTCCAATCAACATAAAGCAATAAAAATACTCAAAGAGAATTTATCAGACACTTTGTGTTCAATTTATCAAGTTCGGAAATTCTATTTGTTTTGTTGATGTTAAAAGCCAATCACAATCAAAGTGATTGTGAATATATCAACATCAACACTTTAAAAGATGGTTGAAAATAATTTCTAATTGAATTAATCGAAACAACAATTTAATAGAAATAAAGAGATAGAGACACAAAAATTTGTTTAGGCAGTTCACCAATTGGCCTTGCTATGGGTACGTCTTCCCTCAATCTAAAACTGAATTGAGATACTTGCAATAAATCTTATCTTTGCAAAAATGCTTATACAAGAGGTGAAGAACTCTAATCCCAAAAACCCTATGGTTTGTTGTTGGTTCAACCCCTTCAAAACCCTTGATTAAACCTTGATCAAGTCATCAATAATGTGGCTACAATCATTCGATTATCCTGAGCACGCACTTGTTGAACTCAAGATTCCCGAACATGATTCACCGTCTCTCGCTACTCCCTTGCAAGAAAACCACCTTGTCTCAAGGCCTTCACTTGGTCGAATACGTGTTGATGTGATCTTGTCAAAAACCTTCAAATCATACAGATCTTGAAGGAAAATACCACCTTGGTTTTCTTATTTGAAACACACAAAGATCCCAACCCAATATTCTCGGTTACACCAACCTAATTGGACGTTATCAACCCTAATATAGATGGTCACCCAATCATAAAATGATTATACATAGTTCAATTGTGTGAATGCATATAAGAGAGGTTGAAGATAATAAGAATACTTTGTAATCTAGTTACATTAAGGTAATTCACGTGTACCTTGCTAGAAGAAGATGCATGTATGGGTATATATATGTGTATATGGTATTAGGAAAAAGGATGCAAGAAAAAATAAGATGCAAAATAAAATTTAAGTTTTTGAAGGCTACAAGTTGGCCTATGAAAGCAATAGGTCGGCTTGTCAAGGTGTTCAGGTCATCCTGAATGAGATGACCTATGGACATAATCCATAAGCTTTAATATTGATGTGTGGGAGCAGACGTGTAATTGCATGTGTCGGCTTGTATTGAAGTGGACACTTCTATAGGTCAGCTTGAGCTCGTACAGGTCAGCTTATGCAGTCGTGTTTACATATATAACTTGGTTTTTGAAGTGTATGACACGCCTAAGGCTTTTCAAAAACATTTGTATGCATCCTAGGGATAAAATGGTTCAATACAAATCTAAACTTTGGTTGATACCGTCCAATATACAAAAAATCTAAGTCATACTCCTAGTTTTGACATCATTCAAAACATAGCTAAGTTGAAGAATGCACTCACATACTCCCCATTTTTGATGATGGAAAAATTTGAATCATATAGCCATTAGGTTTTTCTTTGGTAAACTAAATAGCTCTCCCCAAAGTTGTACATAATCCGCAATAACTCCCCATGGATTTATGTATTATCCTCTTCATAATCTTCTCCCTTTTTGACAACATCAAAAAGAGAAAAAGAAGTAATTCGTTAGAAGCATCACGCGGATGCACAATTCACACATAATCTATACTACACAGAGGAAATTGCAAAGAATAAGAGGTGCAATTACATACAACACATGTGTAAAGAGCACAAAGTATAATAAATCACACAATAACATGCATAAGAATTATATAAGTCACACATAGTACAACCATTAAACACCTTAGACAATTGTTCAAACAAACCAAAAGCAAGTAGTAAAGCATTACAAAATGAAAATTCGGGACACCAAAGTCAAACGACACAATCTAGAAATAAAAAGCAACGCACAAGAATACAATATGACAATAACACATAATCAGTAACACCTTCCACGTCCTCTTGGAATTGGCCTTACTCTTCCATAAATGGAAATAGCTTCACATGCTTCATGATAAAAGCGATCATAGAGAGTAGAATCCTCCTCTTGATCTCTAATCATGTAATTAATCATTTCCATCTTAGCAAAAGAGTTTTTATTAACAATGTTTTGGATGGACATGATGCTCTCAATCATATACGCAACAAAGGACTAGAAATCTGCATCCTAAGTAGCCATATGCTCCCGCATTAGATGAAATTGCTTTGTCTGTGCGTCATACCTCTCATCTTGCTACATCTGCATGTTTTGCAGCATTGTTATTATAGCAGTAGTATCCCCAGAACCATCCTGAACACTACCACTGTGACTAACTCCGTGACCCGCATCTTGCATAGTTGCATCACCTGAAGGCTCTAAGATATGACCAAATTTTTGTAAAACATGATGTTGAACAAGATGTTCTAACATGAAGAAATCTGTAGAGAATAACATTTAAGACAAGATATCCTATCTCGAGGACTCGACATCTTGATATGATACAGCAGGTTTGTTGCATATTTGTTCCAAGATTTAAGGTGCAATCAGAACATGGATCGAGGGATGATTGGACAGAGATTTTAAAGCCCATGAACTGCTGAAGATTATAAAAAGAAGACCAAGACCTAGAGCAAATAACAATTCCTTGTTAAGACATTTGTAAAGTAAAAATAAGATTTTAGGGTTTTGAGAGTCGTGTCGCTTTCTTGTATTGTAAGTCACCCTTTGTATCAGGTTTGATATATTGTGGTAGACATAGTTGACATATTCAGAAACCTATAAATAATGAATCGTATATTGTTCTTGGATGAATCTTTTAAGCAAATTCAATTATTAGTGCTAGTCATGAGTATTGACTGAATATTGTATTGAAAGGGTTGTCTTTCAATTAAACAGTTTGATATAGTCACTGAGGTTGCGACTGTTAGATATCACTGACATGACTTAGGAATTGAGATGGGTTTCTCTTATCTAGATGGGTTTCTAGGTAGAAGCTGCACTGGGCAAGGATTAAGTGAGGAGTTGTAAACTGGAGGTTTTTTGGTTCTGAATCAATACTACTGATAGTGAATTCATTCCTGGCTTGGTAGCCCCCCAAATGTAGGTGTTGTTGTACACCAAACTGGGTCATCATAGCTTGGTGTTATTTATCATTCTGTTGTATATTTTAGTTATTCTTATACTCTCAAGTATATGTTCAAAAAGATGTTGAAACATCTATAATGACACTATTGTGACATTGAGATATCAGAATGTTCTTGTTTAGTTAAGCAGAGATCGATGTCTTGATATATCTTGGGACATATGAGACCTACATACCAGAATTTTAATTGGTATTAGAGCAGGCATCCTATTCTATTTCTAGATGAGTTCTAGGGAAGATACTTTCTGGTGTTTTGAACAAGGAATGAGATTATGTGATCAGACTATTCATTACTATTACGTTCAAGGGTATTGGAAGCTAGGAGGATAACTTTCTGAATCTGGCCTGACAACTACTGATGGTTGACTAATACTTCTGCGTAGATTCTTTCGCTGCTACTGATAATGATACAATTGTTATGCATGGTGACTTATAAATTGTTCTGACATCTCACCTAGCTGAAGATGGTGCCAGCCTCTTTTAATGTTCATGCAATCACCAGCTGGGAGTGATATAAAGGAGCAAGCATTCCACATAAGGATCTTCCTATGTTTCTTGAGAGATGGTGTCTTGCTTATCAAATTCATGATCTATGGATTTGGTAAACACTCTATGCCATATTTAAAGTAGCCAGGATACTTGAGTTCTGTCTTAAGTCCACTCATAAAGACACTTTTGAATGTGCTTGATAAATAGAGTTCAGAAGAGAAGATGGTCTTCTAAGGAAGATTTATGCCTTGAAGATTTCTTTCTTGGTTGTTTCTAGAGTAAGGTGGGGTGTCTTATGAAATTTGGTGACTGAAGAATACAAAATTGGGATTTAAAATTAATTGCTACTTGTGGACTTAGCAAGTATTTAATTTATTATCCATTTGATTGGTGTTTAAGAAATATGATGTCAAAATGTCACTCCTAAAGGTGCAGTTTCATACAATTGCAAGAACTCAAGAACCTTTTCTGTGTATCTGATCTCTCTAAAAGAACCGATATAGTCGGTATCATCTGTGGAGTTTTTAATAGCTTCTTATCTTGTCATCAAATGTAATCATGGTATGTAACACACGTATTGACTTCAGAACCAAATTCAATGATTTGTTCATGCGAAAAGGAACTGATGTTCAACCAGATGTTGAAACATCACTCCAGAAGAGTGTGTGCAGAATCTTGTTGGTCCAAGGAGTGAACTTCTCAGATAAAGGAGGCATGTATCATATTTTCTTAATGATAAACAAATGTGTGTTTATCATTAGTGTCGAGAATCTTCTTCATATTGGTCTTGAAGAGTAATTTAGTTTGCAATCTAGGAAGTCTCTAGCCAAGAAACTTGTTATGAACAAGTGTACTGGTGGAAGTCAAGATTAACTCATGGTCATTCATTGGGTTAGTTTATTTCTGATCTAAGCGCATAGGGGTGCAGAAGCTATGCTCCTGTAGGAGTATGTGTTCTAATCCTTAGTGGAGGACGGTGAAGACATTTCTACCAGATTCTGTGCATATGGAAGTCAAGGAAAAATGTATAGGACATTCACCCTGAAATCTTGGAGACTCTTCTAATCTTTTAAAGTTGGATCTGAGTGATCTTACAAATAGTTGTTTCTATCTTGTGACTACCTCTTCTAAGGTTAGGTGGACTCTGATAGCCTAAAAGGGATAGATCCTCAAAACTGTATCAGCTAAGGTGGAACTCAGTGTGGTTCATCAATTGGATAGCCAAGTCATTGATGTCATTCAAATATTCTGACATTATGCTAAACATCAGAATTTTCATGCTAAAGGCAGAAAGTATGCACTGAAACTGTCTTTTTGTTAAAGGTTGAGTTTTGAAGGATATAGGACTAAAGGGCAGAAGAAAAGCAGACCACGCTAAGGAGTCTACTTATGGTATATTGCTCAGTCTATACCTGTGTTTATTGTCAGTCATACTGATATCTGTTAGAGGGAATCTCCTCTTTGGATGCTTAAAGATGAGTGTTAACTCTGTAATGTCAGACATGATGTCTGATCATTGTGCTTCTGAGTTGCAGCTTCATGAGGCTTGTGAGAGTTTATTTCTCTCTTTGGTATTCTGCCTTCTATGATGGTCTATGAGCTGATGCATCTGTGATATTTTGGGATCCTCATGTGTTCCTTGCAAAGGGAAGTGTATGGATTACCATACAAATAGTTATGCCTATGGATGTTGTCTCTAGAACCAAAGTAGGTAGTTCCTATGCTTGAGGTTGATGTCTTAACTTATGGTTGAAACATCATCTCATTTGATTATATCTCTAGAAAGGAAAGTTCTTTATCCATGGGAGATAATTTGGAGTTCATGGTGTGGAGTTTGTTATTCACCAATTGGATTAGAAGTGAATTATCAATTCATTGTAGAGTATGGTCAAGACTGTGTGAATTCTAAAAAGATTATATCAGGCTGAATCTTGAGAAGGAGGCAGGATGAGGATGTATTTCTCTTCATATGATGAAGGGATTTGATGTCTTCCAAGTATGGATAATATCTTGGATAACCAATGAGTTAAGAGAATTTGTATGTCTCCTTCAGGGATGTGAGTATTCCAGGTTTGATTGGATTTTTGTTCTCAAATAACAAGGTTGTCTATGGCTGTAAGGTTCAAGATGGATTTGTATAGTGCGTGGATGTGTTCAGGGAGGAGTGATCAATGGTGTTATTTGATCTTAATCCAAGAGTTTATTGGTTATGATACAAGAATTCTAATCCTGATCTTTTTTTATAAGCATGAAAGTGTTCATATGATTTGTATTAGGATAAAGTCTATGGATGCTTTTGTTGAAAAATGGGAGGTGTCACACATTTTGTCTTGACATCATAGTTAGGATCTTCTAACTCTGGCTAAAAGGAGTACGCTTGGAGTTCATTGAAAGGCATTATGACTATGCTAGAGTAGACAAGGACTAACTGGATGTTAGGAAATTGTTTAGGACTTGTGGCTCTATGTGTGCAGTGTTACTTGGACGATGGAAAACATGCCTTAAAGAGGGCGTGCAAGACATGTTTCTTTAGTACATACATAGTCTTTGGACGGTTCTCATTAAAGAAGAAATAGTCAAAAATGAGTTGGCCGAAGCACAATAATTTATGCTGAGGTTATCTTACTCAATTTACTCTTACATTGAATTGTCCTTCGGTTATATCAATGGATCGTTAATTCCTAAGGAAACAGCTCGGGTATTTAAAGAGGGTCCTTGCTTTTTTTGTCTCAGGTTGTGTTTGTTTTGCTGTGTCGAGTCTTTATTGCTTTTGTTCGGGTTTGGGTGAGTATTATCTGGGTATGGAACTGTGTTGGGTATCTTTGTCAATTTTTGGCTAAAAAGAGGGATATAAGTTGTATGTCTATCTCAGTTGTGTGTTGTTCCTTCCAACACATGACTGATATTTTTTATGGTCTGAGTCTGTTCTTGTAGTTGTTTTGCAAGGATGTTGGATAGGATGCTCTAACATCCTGTCTGTGTCTTAGCTTCATTTGTTCTGAGTCTTTATTTTGTGTCTTGTGATTTGAGTTATCTGGAACTGAGGTTTGCTTCTCTAAGCCCTGATCTGGGTAATGGAGGATGGTAAATTGGGACTGGTTTTGAGGGGGAGTTTCGTGTATCTTCTTCCGCATGTACACCAGGGTTCAGGGTACACGTCATACAACAGGTGGTGTATGTTGTACAGGAAGAATACAATCTTTCAGGAGTCTTGTTATAGGCTAACTGAAATGACTTCAGGACTTCCTACTCCTTCTATTCCTTAATTTCCCGGGTTTATTGTGCAAAAGGAGTTTTAGCCAAAATTTGTCAAAAGGGGGAGATAGGTTGTGTGTCTATCTCAGTTGTGTGTTGTTCCTTGCAACACATGATTGATCTTTTTTATGGTCTGAGTTTGTTCTTGCAGTTGTTTTGTAAGAATGTTGGATAGGATGCTCTAACATCCTGTCTGTGTCTCAGTTCCTTTTATTCTGAGTCTTCTTTATGTGTCTTGTGATATGAGTTATCTGGAACTGGGGTCTGTTTCTCTAAGCCTTGATCTGGATAATGGAGGGTGGTAAATTTGGGTTGGTTTTAAGGGGGAGTTTCGTGTATCTTCTTTCTCATGTTCACCAGGATTCAGGGTATACGTCGTACAACAAGTGGTGTATGCTATACAGGAAGAACGAAAGCTTTCAGGAGTCTTATTATAGGCTGGCTGAAATAACTACAGGACTTCCTACTCCTTCCATTCCTTGATTTCCTGGGTTTATTGTGCAAAAGGAGTTTTAGCCAAAACTTGTCAAAAGGGGGAGATTAAAGGCTCTATTATTTGACCAAATTTTGGTAAAACATGATGTTGAACAAGATGTTCTAACATGAAGAAATCTGTAGAGAATACCATGTCAGACAAGATGTTATATCTTAAGGACTCGACATCTTGGTCTGATATAACAGGTTTGTTGCAGATCTGTTCCAAGATTTATGGTGTAATCAGAACATGGATCAAGGGATGATTGGACAAAGATTTCAAAGCCCACGGACTGCTGAAGATTATAAAAGGAAGACCAAGACCTAGAGAAAATAACGATTCCTTGTTAATACTTTTGTAAAGTAAAAATAAGGTTTTGGGGTTTTGAGAGTCCCGTGGCTTTCTTGTATTGTAAGTCACCCTTTGTATCAGGTTTGATACATTGTGGTAGACATAGTTGACATATTCAGAAACCTATAAGTAATGAATTGTATATTGTTCCTGGATAAAGCTTTTAAGAAAATTCAAGTATTAGTGTTAGTCATGAGTATGGACTGAATATTGTATTGAAAGGGTTATCTTTCAATTGAACAGTTTGATACAGTCACTAGAGGTTGTGACTGTTAGATACCACTGATGTGATTTCGGAACTAAGATGGATTTCTCTCATCTAGATAGGTTTCTAGGTAGAAGTTGCACTGGGTAGGGATTAAGTGAGAAGTTTTAAACTGGAGTTTGTTTAGCTCTAAATTAATACTACTGATAGTGAATTCATTCCTGACTTGGTAGCCCCCAGATGTAGGTGTTGTTGTACACTAAACTGCATCATCATATCTTGGTGTTATTGATCATTTTGTTGTATATTTCAGTTATTCTTATACTCTCAAATATATGTTCAAAAAGATGTTGAAACATCTGTCATGGCACTACTATGACTTTGAGAAATCAGAATGTTCTTGTTCTGTCCTTATTTAGTTAAGCAGAGATTGATGTCTCGACATCTCTTGGGACACTTGAGGTTTTCATATCAAAATTTAAGCACCCTCTGGAGCACCATGAGGAACCTCAATAGGCTTCTCATTATCTATGTGATCTCTTCAGCCTCTTCAGCAACAACATTTGGATCATCAAAGTTAAAAATCTTCCTTCTGTTCTTTCTCGCGTGAACATAATACGCTCGATGCTCAATATCCAAAAAGTAACTCATGTTTGAAAGAGTAAGTTGTGAAAACTCTTGAGATGTACCAGATGATTTGTAGAGAATATTTGCTAGACCAATGTTGAAATGCTTCAAAATCTTTGCAATCATAGATGGATAACACAAGCATGTACCTTTGTTGCATGTTCTGATGGAGAACATGCACTACATGAAGTAATGTGGCCAACTTATTTTAACCTTGTGCAAAAGAACATACACAGGATGAACTTCAAGAGAATCAACTCTTGAGAAGCCTCCATTCGTAGGACGCAAAATGTAAGACACAATCCACAACAGAATCCTAGATAGCATCTTCAATTTTCCAGTGGAAATGGGATCATAGCATTTAGACGAACGAGGTGCCTTAAGCATCATTCAAGTGAACATTCTAATCAAAATGTTTATGCCTGTCAGAGTCAGTTACCACTTCTTCTGTTACTTCCTCATCAAATTCTTCATCAATATCTGAATCACTAACAATAATTCCAAACAAAGTGTTCCACAACTCATTTGAAGCTAGCACCATTCTGTTCATGTAGACCGGAGTAGAACACACAAATAAGATCCTCATTATAATCTTGAGCTAATTGTAAAAAGTAATGAATGTTTTGATGCTCAACTCGCTTCACAACCTCGGGTAGACACAAACCTTCAAGGTATCCTTCTTCCACATATATTTCTTGTCAGCGAGACGGGTCATATGCTTGAGCTCAAAATCCTTTGAATATTTATTTGAAACTAAGGTAAATGGATTCTATGAGGCAATGATGGGTGAAAAAGCCTTGTTTTTTTTCCCTTGGACACATTTTTGGTGTTGAAAGCCATGAGAAAGTCAAGTTTGAGAGATGCATGCCAAGTGTTTGTTAAATGTCTTGAATGAAAAATATGAGAGAATGAGAGACCCAAGAGTACCCACACACTCAAACACAAGGAATAACAATAAAATAACACGAAGGAACAATGACAAATAACAAATAAGAAGAAATTTTAGATTTTTAATGATGTGAGATGGGTTTGGGGTTTAACAAGAGAAATGGAGAAAGAAGATGAAAGTTGAGGAATATGGCAGAAGATTTTGAGAACAAGTGATGAGGTAGTGATGATAAGATGAAATCAAACACGAATTTGGGTGAATTTGAATTATTGGACATGATTTAAGATGTTTAGGGTAGGTTTGCATGCAAGAGACAAGAACAAATGAAGTGAAATGTCCCAAAATAAACTTATGAGTCGACCTGTCCAAGTTATAGGTCAACACATACTGAAGTGAATCTACAAATAAATTTAGAAAGTTAATCACCTGTTGGCTTGAGTTAACATGTGTCGGCCTAAACTAGAACATTTCAGACAAATGCAAAAAGTTAATTTGCATAGGCCGACCTATACGAGACTAGGTCGACCTGTACTGTACTAGAGTGGATAAATGTTAAACTCAATTAACATAGGTTAACCTGTACGACATCATGTCGACCTGAAGACTTCAAAATTTAAAAAATATGACTCAAATGGACTTTTAGAGATCAATGATGACTCAATTTGAATTTTTAAAGACCAATAATGACTCATGCACACTAACTTGATGAGAAACACATGCATTTGATAGATTTTTATGATTTGTTTACTTGAATCATGCAATCATGTAAAATTCATGCACGACCTGGTTCAAGATATAGATGACATATGAAGACAATTATGAGTATCTACTATAAACATATAAAATGCAACATACAACAATCACAATGAAATATTTGGAAGTAAACATACATCACAAATATCACACATATAGTTCATTACATATCTTTACGAAATAAACATATAAAATGCAACATACAACAATCATAATGAAATTTTTGGAAGTAAACATACATCACAAATATCACACATATTTTTCATCACATATCTTTACGAAATAAACAGGTAAAAGAAATATTTCCGTACGTAAAAAGAAAAAGGATTTAAACGATATTACCTCACCGTACACATGACGGAGGATGCACTTGCATTCCATGAAGAACTTTCGAACGAAAGTCGAAATAATTGTAACACGTGTTATGATATTATTGCTTTAGTTGCTCCACAAACATAAAGTGATGTTGTTTCCTTCTAAGAAGTGTTGAGATAACAGCCAATGGTTGGTTTTTTTTCCCACTTTGTGTTGGGTATTAATTTAAAATCCCCAGCAGTTTGACCTTTTTCTATGATGTTAACTTCTTGTATATCCCCCAAAAGTCCAGGATGTTTATCCTCAAAAGTGGTTAATCCTTGGAGAATTTTTTCTAAATCCACCAGATCGGTGACTCCCCAGTGGATGCTTTCTCATCCCCATAAGAGTTTTGGCTCTGCATGTTTTCCCAGCAGGTCTTCATCCTTCTGTGGTAGAGTTCATTTGGATTTTTCTCATCCACAAGAAGATTTTGTGCTAATGTGTTTCTCTAGCGGACCTTTCATTTCATTGAGGCGAAGTTCATATTGTTATCCCCTTTGTGGATTATTGATGTTAGAAGATTGATCTTTGGGTTTATCTCTCCAAACAGTATATTTCATCTCTCCGAAGAGATTTTAAGCCTTGTAGTATGACTTATTTTCCTTTGATGACTTTTTTTATCCCCTGCAGGATTTCTTTAGTTGAATTCCTGGAAGTATCTTCATTGATATCTCCATCTTACTAAGATTAGCCGAGTATCCGGTTGTATTGTGGAAATTGGTCGTCCCTAGTTTTCCTTTGCTGGTTTTGTCAGCATATTCATACTCATATTAATTGCATGCACATTCTTTCTTTGTGCATAACATATGTCTGTTGCATTATGCATCTTGCATTTTTCGGGTGCTTTCCCGTTCTCTGGTGTTGTTTTCCCCACATAGCTTGTGTATCCTCTCTCCAATAGAATATCACCTTTAAGTAGAAAGTGTTTGTCCTTTCTAATTCCCTGTTGAGTTTATTCCTCATGGAAGATGTTTATTTTATCTTTCCTTTCCAGTTCATTATCTAGATGGAATTAATCCCTAATTGAGATATTTCTTCATTGGTTCGAGTCTTATTTGACCGTTTTTATCCAGTTTGTTCCTTGATTGAACTTTGGTCTCCTGAATTTATTACCTTCTTTGAGATTATCACTTGTTTAGTAGTGGGTAATATATCTCTTTTACTTTAGTGGTTGGTTACCTTTGCTAAGTTACCTAGTAGCTGGTGGTTGGTAATCCTTCCTCTAAGGTTTATTACCTTTATTAAGCTACGCAATAACAGGTAGTTGGTAATATCTCTTTTCTTACCCAATAACAGGTAGTTGATATCTTTTTTCTGATTCTATTGCCTTGTTAAAGCTATCACTTGCTCGGTAGTAGGTAATGTCTCTTCCTTCTTGGGATGATTACCTTTGTTAAGCTACCCATTAATCGGTAATTGGTAATTTCTCCTTCAAATTTATTACCTTTGTTAAGATACCCAGTAACTGGTAGTTAGTAATATTCCTCTTCCTACCCAGTAACAGGTATTTGGTTATCTTTTTTCCCGAGTTTATTACCTTTGTTAAGCTACCTAGTAATCGGTAGCAGGTGATATTCCTCTTCCTACCTAGTAATAGGTAGTTGATATTATTTCCTCTTGATTATATTAACTTTTTATTTGGTAGTAGGTAATATACCTCTTGCTTACCCGAACCAGTAACCGGTAATTGGTAATCTTTTTCTTGCTAAAATGTTAACTTCGTTTAAGCTACCATATGTATGGTAGTAGGTAATCTCTTTTCCAGTTGAGTTGGATTCCTTTCCCTTAGTGTAATTGGATATCCCCCTTTGTTGTTTCCTTTTCCCTGGTGAATTCTTGCCCTAATTAGCAATAACAAGTTTTCCCCCGTTGGTATCTTTTGTGGCTTATGTTGGTAAGTTTCCCTCAGTGGAATCTTACTCTTTTGTTTTTCCATGCAGAGTCTCTTTTTCCTTTCTTTTTCTCTCCAACAGTTTCTTTTTGTCTTCTGTGGCATTCTTTCCCCCATATAATCCTTTAAATTCATTTTCATATCACATCATGTGCATTTTGTGGTATGTTAGGGCCAAAATTGGGTTTATTGTTGTATTTAAGCATCTTTAATCCCTTCGAGACGAAGATTTCGATCTTCATATCTCCAAATTGAAGAAAGTTAATAAAGGCAGTTGTTATGCCCTAATTTTTACCCCTAAGATCTCATCCTCTTTTTTCATACAAATAAGATCACAAGCTTGATTGCTTTCTTACCCTATCATCTTTGTGTTTGTTTTTGTACAGATCATCAAACATCTCTTTGTGTATCTTTTTCCTTTACGTTTATATGCTTTATGTTTCACTAACTACTAATAAGAATACCAAAACATATGCCTTGTATCCTTTTGTTTCTTTGCAAGGTAGAGTACTATATCAAGAACACCAAGCATGATTCATCAACTAGGGTTTTGCTCCCTCAAGGTTAAAGTATGGTCAACCATTTGTTCCCAAGGGCTATCTCATCAAACCATGGCTTATATTATCAAAGTATAAGGTTTCAAGCATCATTCAATCTCATTTTAATCAAAGATATCTCAAGGTTTAGTAGCTTGTCTCTCAAGAAAAGTCAAAGATTCACGTGTTTATTTCCATTCCTTCCTCAACAAGTTACCTCCATATTTGGTCAATCTAATCAAAGGAAATTCAAGGACACATTATTTTGAGTTCATGTGATTGTCCATGTGCTTTGAAATGCAAGGAAAGTCCAAGTTTACAAGTTGATTCAAGGAAGTTTGACCTAAAAAGTCAACATTTTAAGTCAAAGTTCCAAAGATCACAACTCCTTCAATTCTCACTACTTTTGAATTTTTATTTTTGCATATGACTCTTCTAAACATCCTCTTCAACTTATCTTTACATGAAAAGAGCTAATTATGCTTGGAGGATCATCAAAAGTTTGGAGACATTATAGGTCATTTGTAGACTTAGGGAAATTTTGCCTATTTTCAAGTGACTTTTTCTCAAATTTCAAGAATTACAACTTCTTCAATTTTCAACATATGGAGCTCATTTTTGTGTGTGCATAATATTATTTGTGATTCCCTCTACAAGATTGCTTCAATGGTCAAAGTCAAATTGTGCTTGGAAGGCCATGGAATTCATTGATACATTATAGGTCATTTTCAGCCATTTGAATTTATAATATTTCATGTTTGGTTTGTCAGATTTTTTTGCCAACTTTAACATGCCATAAATTTTTTCTCAAGGATCAAAATAAAACCTTTCTTGGCACATTGTGATGATGTTAACAAATTTCAAGAAGAATGGGATCAAAAAGCCTCTTGTACAAGATGCCCCATTGATGCAAACATGGTTACTTGGAACTGAATATTTGCACCATGATCATATTTTTACCTCAACCAAAACTCAATTGCAAGCCAAATTACCATGCATTTTGGAGCTAAACATGATTAGTGAAGTTCCTCGATGTTAATTAACTCATAAAATGCATGGTTTGACTGAGTTTTAAGTAATTTCAAGTAACATTCTCTTCATGATGAGGGTGCACACGAATTCACTCAATTCTAGATCATTCCACCCCTTTCGGAATTCCATCATCAACTCCTATAAATATAGACCCCATTCTAATCATTTCTCAAGGTTTTGATAGCCAGAAAACCTATTATCCACTCTCAAATTTTTCCAGAAAATTGCACTATCGTGTTTTGATTTCCAGCCAATTTCAACTCAACTTCTTGATTCAATTAGCTTTATCGTATTCCAAAGAAGCTTCTACAACAATTTCCAAGCTCTAAGAGTCCCTGAATCATGCTGACCAAATCCAATTTCAGAGCTCCTCCGATCGTTTTTGGACAAGGTGGTTTGAAGCTCCATTTTCAATCAAACAAGTTACCACAATGTAGTCTTTTGCTTGCTGATTGTTTCCCCTAACCTAGCTGGCTTTGATTCATCGTGTGCATAATTTAATTTTTGTTTTCATGTTTGTGTGTTCTTCTGATTTTCTTTAAAGTTCTCTCTATTCTCTTTTAATAAATGAAAATGGAGTATAAAATTGAGTTCGCCTTGATGAGACAATTGTAATGATGGTGATTTCATGTCTTAATGTTATCATCTAGCCATCTCCGGTGAGCATCTCATCGGAGAAGATGATCGGAGAGGTTGGAACGATGGTTTGAGTTTGATACACGTTAACGGTTTGTTTTAAATTGATTGGCTCAATTCAAATATGATTTTGTGTTGTTTTTGAACTAATTTCTATCGTGCATCATCATCTTAAGAGCGTGGGATCTTCCACGTCAATTAATAAAGTCAGATCCTATGCTCTTCCTTTTTTCCTTTTATTCTATTTTCTGATTTTATTTTTAAAATTGCATTTTCTTCCAAAATTCATAGAAATTTCATTTTAGTTCCAAAATATCCCAAAATAATTTCTAAAATTCTATTTTATTTTTCTCTTTTCTGATTTTATATTTTTCATATTTTATTATTATCATTTTCTATTTTTTAATGATTTTTCTCATTTTTGAAAAATTTTAAATAGTTTTAAAATATTTTTATGCTTTAAGAAATTCTCAGAAAATTTATATATCATTCTTAACTTGTTTCTGACTTGTATGATTCTTCTTGGCAACTTGTAAATTAATTTTCATCTTTATTTTCGTTTTTAAATTAATTTTAAAAACTATTTTAGTGTATTTTAATTCATATTTTTGCATTTTTATATTAGTTTGACTTGTGTTGACTGCTGTTGACCTTGAATCTTGGTTGATTTACTCACAAGTCTCATCAAACTCAATGGATCTTGGGTGTTGGTGGAGTGAAAATCCTAATCCACCAAAAGGGATGATTGGTTTTGATGATGACTTTATCATCACTTGGATCCAATTTGGTTTTGCTGTTTTACTTGATCCTCTTTTTTTCATCCCTTTCTTTTTCTTTTTCACCATTTCTTTGATTAATTGTTGGATGTGTAATCCATATTGTTCATGAGATCTTGAATGGTACTTGATGAACTTTCATCATTTCAAATCTACCATTTGATTGATCATTTGATCAATTAAGGTGCTTTGGATTGAGTATAAGTTTGTGCAAAGTACTATGAGGGGTTGATTGATGTAATGGATCTATCTTTCCTTGACTTAGGTCTTGATCAACCTTGTTTTGACTTGTGCTCCATGTTTTAGGAGTATGATCTTTATATCATATCTCTAACATGTATGATACATAAATTGTTATTGACCGACCTTCCATAGTATGATCTTCCTTATAGATTATGCTACGATTGCTTAACATAGCGCTAAATTTGTCCAAACTCGGAAAGTGATCATAATTGGTCTGATTTTAGATATGAGTCATTTTTAGTTTAGATGTGTTGCACCCCAAAATTTGCCCAACCTTTTCTTACCTGGTTTATGTTCATTGCATTATCATTTGCATAGTTATATCATTTGCATATCATGTTATCATTCATATAGCAGGGGATCAAGTGTTATTCTTATCAAGAGAAGCCTAGAAAGAGGTCCCATTCAAGATTGAGAAGTTGTCAAAGTCATCAGAAGGTGGTTTGAATGCCTAGAGGGCCATGGGAGAGTTCAATCAAGTCATTGTGTCAAATGCAAGAGCCACAGTTAAGGTGCAAGCAATTAGGGTTTCATCTGGATCAATTCTAGGTCAACTGTGCAATTGAAGGGTATCAAAGCCTAATTTTAGGTCATGGAGTTCATAAAATGGTATGATGATACACTTGTGATGTTATGCCAAGATCAAATCAAGAAAAGTTAAGAGTGTGGGAAGTTGCTAAATTAGGGTTTCAGTGTAAAATTCCTTGTTTAGTGTCTAACTTCAAGGCCACATAAGTCAAGATACAAGTTTCAAATGGATCTTTGGCCAACATGAAACTTGTAGAGCATCTAAATACCTTTAATTTGAGTACTAGAAGTCCTTAAGGGGATTTATAGAACTCAAGTTATGACCCAGACAAGTTACAAGTCCTCAGAGGCTACTGAAATTTGTCTATGAAAATCATATGACTTCAAAGCTATTTTTGACCTAGAAGGACGTTTCACCTGAACTTTTGGCCAACATGAAATTTGTTCCTAATGATCTTAGATTTCTAAATTGTACTATAAGTCTTCCATATGATTTGTAGAACTCAAGTTATGAGGTTTACAAGTCAGGGGTATTTTAGGAAAGTGAGATTATATGTCATTTTCAATCATAGGCCAAAATCTCCAGCTTGCACTTGTCAAATGCAATTTTGTTCAACATGAAAGTTGTTCAAAATGGGGTTTTTAGGCTAGCCAAGAGGTCATGATGGATTTATTGAGCTCATAGCAAGACTTGGTTTGAAATGGTTTCAAAAGGGGAAATTTTCAAATGAATTAAGGAGGGAAAATGCCAATTTTGAGTTATAGGACCAAAACATGTCAAGTAACTACATTTTTTGAATGGAAATTGAATTCTAAGCACTTTGGCATTACAATAATTTTGAGTTTAGGCCAAGCTTCATGAGTTGTCATGTAGTTGCTTCAAATGCAAGTTACATAGCCAATTCTTTCCACAATGCAATTCAGGCTGTGCTATCAATCCAATTTCACTCTAAAATCAATTTGCAAGCTGATAGAACCTTCTAGAGCAAGTGACACAGCCTGAAATCGTGACTGTTACATTGGATTTCAAGGAAAAATCAGAAATTGCAATTGGCTGGATTGGGCTTCAAACACACTTCAAAAGCCCATAAAAATATTCTATATATTCATTGCAGTGAATTCAGAGTGGTTTTTGGCATTCATTTCGTGAAGAACACTGAAGTTGCAGTTGAAAAATTCCAAGGAGCAAGTGAAATCGTGTTTTGAGTTCTAGGCTGATTCAGAGCAAATTGAAGGTTGAAACATCATCCTCTTGCATCCTTGAATGATTCTGGAGAGTTTTGAAGGTTGAATCAAGCTCTAGCTGCCTCTGTTACTAGATTTACAACAGGTTAGTAACTTTCAAATTTCCACATGAATTAGCATGATGTAGTTAGATTTGAACTTGTGGTTAGGATCTAGGAAAGATGTAAATCGTTTTAGGATCAATTTGGAAGCAATTGGTGATGTTTGATCATGGGGTGCCATTTCTGTTTTGATTCGAGTAGATCTGATCTTAAGGCTATAACATGATTTGGATAGATCCGGATGATCAGTGTAGCATAAGGATGATTTCTATGATCTTAATTGTGCAATTGGTGATGTTTGATCTGGATGCTATTTCTGAATATTGCTTCGTGTTTTAAAATCCATGGAGAGTTAGGACATTTGGATAGTAGATTTGAATTCCTGGTGAAATTCTGAGTGAGATTGGTATAAGGATTGTTGTTTCTGGACACCTGCAACCACCTGCTCGCCGGAGAAGAGGACCGGAGTCTTCTCCGGCCACCGTCCCTGATCTCCACCTGGCCAGCCTGAGAAATGAGGAAGATGACTCATAAGCCATCAGATCTGCCTTTGACCAAAGACCAACCACCAGATCCAATGGACGTGTTTTAATCTGAGAAGTGAGACTTTTAATCCAAAACGCAGGCATTTCATTGAACGAGGTGGCATGCCCTCAGCGCTTGGATCAGTGGACCAGTCTCCTCATCCAGTGGCTCTTGTTTTATTCTGAGTTTCTATTTTCTTTTATTCTTTTTTGTTTATTTTAAATGCTTTATTGTTTCAAAAATCACAATAAATTCAATTTTGATCCAAAAATTATTTCAAAAATATCTCCATGATCTTGAGAGAATTTGTGATTTTCTGAAATCAATAAAATGCATTTTCATGCATTTTTCAATTTAATTTGATTTTTCTCATTTTGTTTAATTCTTTTAATTTTGCATAATTGGTCATCTGTTTTGCTGAATTTTGTTCTTCCAATTGGTGATGAATTTGGCTTTGATTTTTTAGTATGTATTAAGGTAGACATGTATGTTCCCTTAGATTTTTTGTTAGAATTTTAGAACAATTTAGGTTCTGTTTTAGATGTTGAGATTAGAGCCTTCCCAAACTTGTGGATTACCTTGATACCTTTCAATCTAGAATTTATTTAGGTGACTTAAAAGTTGAATTAGGCTTTAATATTTTAAACCTAGGTTGTTCAAACATGTATATTCCCCTAGAAATTTTATTAGAATTTTACAACTTTTTTTTTCTATTTTTGTTGAATTTTGCAAGTTGCTTGTGCTTGTGGTGTTCTATTTTGTGTGCCTTTGCTTGCTTGGTCTTGTTGGTGACTTTGGAGCTGGATTTTCTTGGATTCCTTCTTGGGAGGTCTTTTGGACTTGGTATAGCTATTATGGCTTGAAGATTGGAGCTTGGAGTTGAAGTTTCCTTTTCTTTTAGGAGTTGTTTTAGGAGTTTAGGAAATTAGGGTTTTAGGAAGAGCCATTAGGACTAGTTTTGATTCTTTCATCAAACATAGAATGCATTGTGTGCTTCTATTCTATCCAATGATGTAAAGTCCTCCTAGGGAAACTACATCTCTCCTTTGGAGGGATGTGTGGTATGCCCATAGTTGAGTAGAACTTTGAGGATGCCTTTCCATTTCAATGTTGGTACTTGATGATTTCCTTTGGTTTTCATTTGGTTTTCAACATTGCAACCTTGATCTTAGTGATTATTCCTCTGCTTGCAGTGTGCTTGCTAGAGCTTGAAGATGAAGTTGGATGAAGCTTGAAGATAGAAGCTATCTTGAGGATGAGACTTTTTGCTGTCAACTTTGCTGTCAGGAGGATTTGCTATTTAGAGTTGTTGCTGTTGAGCATTGAAGTTGTTGTCTGCTGAAGACTGTTCCTGTTGCTTGAGCTGTTTCCTCTGTTTCTTTTCTTCGGTTGTATTGTCTGTTTGCTTGTGTTGATTACCTCTAAGTTTGAGGTGGAGCTTGTCTCCTCTTGCCTGTTGTTTTCTCGCTTGCCTCGCTTGTACTGTTGCATAGCATGCATTTTACTGTTTACTGTTTACTGCTTGCTTTCTTTTGTTGTTTCCCCTAGGATCTCTGATTTCCTCTGTGCAAGAGGGAATTATGACAGACATTAGGTTTTGACCCATTCATGATAACTGTAGGTAGATTCCTTTTCAACCATAGTTTTAGGGTGTCTTTCTCTTCTCATCTAAAAACAATTCAAAAACACAGTAATAAGGTTAATTGAAGTTGTGCGTTACGAGCCTTAAGCTATCTGGGAAAAGGTTGGTGAAGGGTCTCTCTCCAGTAATCTGGATGTTAGTGTGGTACCCTTTGGGTGACATACGAAGCGTTCACTCCTGGGTCATAGTCTCTAGTGCGACTGAGATTGCAAACATCCTAAAAAACAGTTCTTTCGTAAAAAACTCAAAAAAACATTCAAACTCTGTTTTTGTCCTCTTGGACCTTTAATCAGGAAAACCCTTTCTTAAGGAGATAAAAGACTGTCAGACAAACTTGTGTCTTTCATAGCCCGAACTACGTTTGCTCTGATCTTTCATGTCGTATAAAAGTACGTAGGCACGAGATGCGATATCTCGGCGAGCAACCTTCCCCCTTAACCCGTAGTTAGGCGAACTACGTTGACTCTGATTTCTCGTTCCAGACGGGAATACGTAGGCATAAAGTGCGATACTTTGCCGAGTCATTTTCTTTTCTTTTTAACCCAGACCTTTAGAGTAGATAGATAAACATACCCTTAGATAGAACACAAGCGTGGATCCCGTCGAGTACGACGGACGTGAGGGGTGCTAACACCTTCCCCTTGCGTAACCGACTCCCGAATCCAGGATTTGGTTGCGATGACCATTCCTTTCCCTCTTTGCGTTAGGTTTACTCTGAGCGTTTCCTTTCCCTCCTGTGGGATAAATAACGCATGGTGGCGACTCTTCTGTCATAGCTGACGCCGATTTTCGCAGTAGCGACAGTTGGCGACTCTGTTGGGGACACGTAGTGGTTCCCTATGCGAGTCAATCCTAGCGCTTGTTTTCCCGTCTGGGGTTTTGTATGTATTTATTTTTCTGTCTTTACTTTCAGTACTGTATATTATTGTTATTGTGCTATGGGTAAAGGGTTAGTTTGAGAGATAAGTCGGACCTGGGCTTGAGTGCACATAGACTTAGAAGTAGAGAGTAGTGGTTAGCCTGATTGCTTTGCTCGCACCAGCTAGCTACGAAATTTACGCTCAGACGAGATTCTCTTTGATGGCATCTTGCCTAGCCCTTTGGGCTCGACAGGTTGTGGATTTGAGGGTTGTCGACTCTGGGGACCTATCATTTGGGATTCGGCTAAGTGAGGCTTCTTCAAGGGATGATGATGCCACACCTTCTGGGTATCGTATCATCGCTCTTGAAAGTCTGTGACGCTGATGACCGCATAGGATGTCGTACCTCGTCTGCGAGTTAAGTACATACCTGTGAAAGGGTAGGTAGGTCTTTTTGCAGGAAAACTCTGGCCTCAGAACACCTGGTTTGTCTCTGTCAGTGAGAATTGGTTGTGAGGGTTCTTTTGTGGTTGGTTTGGTTTGAGGAGAAGATCTGATTGGTTCTCAAGTGGCAGTACAGCACAACACAGTTCTTCATTATTGCACTTGATCCCCTGTTGCATATGCATCTGCATTTTTATGTCTGTATTTCATTAATGTGTATTTATGTTACAGGTGTGTTTGTTCCCCTCAGATTCTAGTGTTCTTTTTTTTGCCAGACATGGAGTCCATGAAGAGGACAGTTGCTTACAGGTTGTCGTCTCCAGATATCAGTTCCTTATTGCAGTTGGTTGCTCTAGCAGATCAGAGAGTGAGGGCTGAGTTTAGAGAGTCTTATGGGAAACTGCTCATTTTGTTGTGCAGACCTTCTGTGTTTGAGATGACTGGATATTACACCTTGATGAAGTTTTACGAGCCTCAGTTGAGATGCTTCTTGTTCCCTGATTTCATCTTGGCTCCTACTTTGGAGGAATATTCTGATATGCTAGGAGTTCCTGTGTTAGATCAGATGCCTTTTATTCACGAGGATACTGAGCCTGAGTTGGCTAAGCTTACTGAGATTGTCAGTTTAAATGCTTCTGAGTTCCCCGGAGGTTTGGTCAAGCTGAATGGATTTTATGGTTTTCATCTTTCTTGCTTGGTTGAGAAGGCTACGCAGTGTGCGAGGGATGGATGTTGGATTGTCTTCAATGCTATTCTGGCTGTTTGCATTTATGGGATTATATTGTTCCCAAATTTGCCTGATTTTGTTGACTCAGATGCTTTCTTTATTCTTGCCTCGAAGAATCCGGTGCCTACTCTCTTGGGTGACGTTTATCATTCTATTCACTATAAGAATGAGAAGCGTCGGGGAAAGAATGTTTCTTGCTGTGTACCTCTTCTATACAAGTGGTTTCAGGGACATCTTCCTAAGAAGGGACGTTTCGTTGATACTGCTGGTACTTTAGATTGGTCTTCCCGATTGATGGGATTATGTGCTGAGAACATTGTTTGGTTTGATCAGAACTTGCTCGGAGTGGATATTATATATAGTTGCAGTGGCTTTCCGAACGTTACTGTGATTGGATGGAAAGGTTGTATTAACTATAACCCTTCTCTGCTTGTGAGACAATTTGGCTATGCTTTGAGGGACTCTCTGGTTAAAGACGAGATACAGGAATCTCTGTATCTCACGGGTTTATTAGATGGAGATGTTTTGGTCAGATTGAGGCATGCTTAGGGTAACATTCACAGAAGAGGAAAGACATTGCTTGGTAAGAGTGACAGTCGAGCTTATAATCCTTATCGGCTTTGAATCCATGAGAGAGTTAGGATTTCTTCGATGCCATATCCTGCTGCAGAGCCTTTGTATCTTCCGGTGATTAAAGGACCTACTTCAGTAGAGATTGAGAAGTATAACAAGCTGCTGGCTGAAAAGGAAGAGTTACAAAGAGCGAATGAAGAGTTAGAAAAAGAGATTTTCCAGCTCCGACATGAGAAGAATGAGGCAACTTTCACTTTGAAGAAGCAGACTGAGATGATTAATAGGTTGGGTTCAGACTTGACTGAAGAGACCAGCAAGAGAGAGAAAGTAGGAGTAGCTCTGAATGGTGTTAGTAGTGTACTTGCTACTAAGAAAGAACTTCTGAACAAGGCTAATTCTCGACTTTCCAAATGGGAACTTTTGTGGAATGCCACGCTTACTAGCCGGAAGGAGCGTGTTTTGGCAGGGGAACTTGTGAAGAGGACGCCAAAAAGCTGAGATCCACTGTTGAGCGACACACATTACTGATACAGGAACTAATCTCCAGACTAGGTCATCCAAAGACGTTAAGGATATTGGAAGATGTCAGGGCGCGCCATTTGGCCTGATTTACTTTTGCTTTTATCTTGTCATTTGTACTTGTATTTTGACCATCGCCAGGCTTGTTGGCCGAGGTTTTTTTCAATTGTATTCAGTTGTATCTTTGTACTCTGCCTCTTGGAATTTGTTTATGTATGAGGTTTCTGATTCTGCGCTTGCTTAGGACTCCATTGTCATTATGGCTTATTCTCCGGAACTAGAATCGGGGGGGGGGGGGGGGGGGAATTAACCTGTTGCATATTTACATGTGTGCATTTGCATATTCATATTGCATTGCAGGTACATTTTTAAGCTTGAATCTTATCTCCTGCGTCTTACAGGTTGTTTCAAGATTGACAAACAGAGAATTCACCAGTACGCTACAAGAAGCAACAGTAAGAAGATCATGGATCAAGTACAGTCTGAGATGCAGGAGATCCGGGATAGGTTGGCCCAATTCATGCAGACTATGGAAGCTGTGGTTAAAGGCCAGGAACATCTTCAAACTTTGGTGCAACCGCTGCTGGCGAGAGCGGCTGGTAATACTGAATACAACTCCGCTCATGTTGAGACTCCTCGCAGGGAGGAAGTGATACCAAATGCTGGTGAGACTGGTATTGGCAATGGCAACGGCAACACTGGTAACAGAAATGCTGATAATGTTAATGGGAACGTGGAAACCAACAGGAATGTTGGTATCAATACTGGTTTTGGTGACAATAATCAGGGTCTTGGCTTTGGAAATCGGGATGGCAATGATGGTTTCAATAATTAGGGCCTCGGCTACGGAGGGTTCGGTGATAACAATCAAGGTTTTGGTAACAATGGCTACGGCAATGCTGGGTTTGGCAATGTGAATACCAATGGTGCTGGGATGGGTCCTTTCAATACTGGTTTTGGGACAGTGGCTGCTAATCAAGAGCTTGGCAATCTGAGGTATGATCCCAGGTTCTTCCAAAGTGGTCATGGTCATGGTCGTAATGCTGCTTATGACGGATATGGTAATGAGGGTCCGTATTGGAATAGAGATCGTCATGAAGATGCCTTTTCTGGGAAAGGCATGGGTTTTAAGGGTCCCACTGATAGTGATCGGAGGATTAAAATGCTGGAGGAACAGATGAGAGGTATAGCCAATCAAAATTCTGCAGGGTTGGACATGGCTACCATGTGGCTGGTTCCTGGGCTAAGAGTACCATTGAAGTTCAAAGCTCCCACTTTCGATAAATATAAAGGGGATACATGCCCACAGGTTCATGTGCGTTCATATTACCGGAGGATGTCTGCGTACTCTGATGATGAGAAGATGCTTATGCATTTTTTTCAAGATAGTTTGTCAGGACCATCGCTGGAATGGTACATGGGACTAGAGCCTGCACAGGTCGGAAGTTGGAAAGAATTGGCTGATGCTTTCGTCAAACATTACCAATACAATAGTGACCTTGCACAAATAGGGTCCAGCTTCAAAGTCTTTCACAGAAGAACGGGGAAAGTTTCAAGGAGTATGCTCAGCGTTGGCGTGATCTGGTGGCAAGAGTCCACCCCCCTATGGTTGAAAGGGAATTGATTGATATTTTTGTTGGAACATTCTCTGGGATGTATTATGATAAATTTCTCAGTTGCTCGATGGGTAGTTTCTCTGACATGATACTCATGGAGGAACAAATTGAAAATGGCATCAAAATCGGTAAGATTTAAGCCGGTGAATCGACCTCAGCTGGAGGTGCGAAAAAGGTCTTTGGTGGTAAAAGGCAAGGAGACGCCAGCGCAGTGTATGGTGGTCGAGGACGAGGTAGAGGTCGGAATCAGTATATTCAACAACAGGTTGCTAGTGTGACGATCCCTATACCTCAACAATGACAACAACCACAACAGCCGCAACAGCAACATCAAAGGTATAATCATGCTCAGAGAAGGATCCAGAATGGGAAGCCGAAAAGGGTATTTGACACACCTCCGTCAACGTATGCAGAGTTGCTTCAGACACTGTTGAGTTTGAATCTGGTTGATAAGAGAACGTTGGACCCACCCACAGGAGCGCTTCCTTATAGGTATGATACTAGTAAACAGTGTGAATTTCATTCTGGGGCACCCGGACATGATATCGAGAGTTGTCATGCTTTTAAACACAAAGTCCAAGATTTGATTGATAGTAAAGTCATCAACTTCAGTAATGATGGTCCCAACATTGTACATAAACCAATTCCGAATCATGGAGCGAATGTTGTTTTGACAGAAGAAGATTTGGATTTGGTTATGGACGTAAATGATTTGAAGACACCTTTAAGCTATGTTAAAAGCAGATTGTTGAAAGGGGGGGTCTTCCCCGGATGTGATGAGTATTGTTTGGATTGTTGGACCCGACCAGAGGGTTGTATTGATTTGAAGAGAGGTATTCAGGCCATGATTGATGAGGGAACTTTGTAGTTTGACCGCACTGCTATTGAGAAACCTGATGAAGTAACTTGTGAAAAGCAGGGTGAGGTCGCAACAATTACAATTCCACGAAAGACTATTACGATATCAGCACCTGCCAAGCGGCCAACTATCACGATAACGAAAGCAGGACCCGTTCCTTATGAGAGTACGAAAGCCATTCCATGGAATTATGGGTTGGAAGCTTTTTGCAACAGGGAGAAGATTAATGTGGATATCCAGCCAGCAGGGGCAGTGGGTAGTCTTGTTGAAGCGGGAGGTATGACCCGAAGTGGTAGAATCTTCACTTCACCTGAAATCGAGGCTGAGAGGATTGCTAAAGTGAATGAAGGAGGACCTTCATAGTCAAAAGAGAAAGAAACATCGGTCAAGGATGTAGAAGAGTTTATGAGGTTGATTCGCAAAAGTGACTATAAGATTGTGGAGCACTTGCAGCAGACGCCCTCATAAATTTTAATACTATCATTGTTGCTTTGTTCCGAGGCCCATCGGAATGCCTTGTTGAAAGTCTTGGACACGTCTTTTATACCTCAGGAAGTAACTGTTAATCAGCTTGAGGGGGTACTGGCGCATGTGAATGCTGGCCACAGCCCGGGATTTACTGATTTTGATTTGACGCCTAGAGGCCGGGACCATAATATGGCCTTGCACATTTCAGTGGAGTGTCGGGGCACTGTTATGTCGCACGTTCTTGTAGACACCGGATCATCTTTGAATGTGTTTCCAAAGAAGGCTATGATGAAGCTAGATGTCCGAGGAATCATATGCACACCAAGTGATTTGGTCGTGAGGGCTTTTGATGGGACCAGAAGATCGGTGTTTGGGTCCATAAAGTTGCCACTCCAGGTCAAGCCGGAAGTGTTTGACATCGTGTTCTACATCATGGACATACATCCCGCTTACAGCTGTTTACTTGGGCGACCATGGATACATTCTGCAGGGGCTGTGACGTCCACACTGCATCAGAAACTTAAATACATGGTTGGGGACAGTGTTGTTACTATTTGCGGAGAGGAGGACATTCTGGTTAGTCATCTCTTGTCATTCAAGTACGTCGAAGTGGATGGGGAGATCCACGAGACACCATGACAAGCCTTTGAGGGGTTGCAGATCAAGGACAAGGCTAATGTTCCTATCAAAGGGCCAGAGGTGGCCATGTCTTTGTACAAAGACGCTCAGGCAGTGGTTCATGCTGGAGCAACTAAAGGATGGGGCCAAGTCTTGGAAATTCCTGTCAAGATAGACAAGTTTGAATTGGGGTATCTCCCGACATCGTCGTCTTCCGCATCAGGCGTGCCAAAGTTCAAAGGACCAGTGGTGATCACTCCAGGTGGGGTCTGTTATGAAACGATTAATGATGTTTCCGATGCTGAAGACGGAGACAGTGACTGCGATATGGACTCGTGGATCAAGCCCGGCGTGCCAGGACAGAATCTGTGCAACTGGTCTATCCAGGAACTTGTCCCAGTGACTACAAAACAGTAATGATTTGTTTTCTCAATTATTGTATAATCCTGTGTCCTACCCGGGGCATAGTGATTCTGTTTTTAGGGCTACCTGCTTATGTGTGTACTTTGCTTAATCATTAATAAAGGCGTTTTTCGCATGCAAATTTTGTGATCCTTGTTTTTCCTGTTTTTGTTTAACAATAAAATGGCAATGTGGTTATGTGCTTTGTTTGCATTATTTGAAACATTTAACCATTCTCATTGCAGGATTCATATTTCAGACGACACCGATCACGAACTTCCTATGACTCACTTCGACTTCGAGCACCCGATATTTCAAGCAGAAGAAGAGATTGTTGAGGATGATGACTTATTAGAAGAGCTGACTCGACTTTTGAAACAAGAAGAGAGAATCATTCTACCTCATCAGGAGGAAATTGAAATCATCAACGTGGGGTCCGAAGAGGTTGTCAGGAATATCCGGATCGGGGCTGCACTACAAAGTGATATCAAGCAAAGGCTCATTGAGATGCTACGGGAGTACAATGATATCTTTGCTTGGTCTTACGAAGACATGTCTGGGTTGGATACTGATATGGTGGTTCACCGTCTGCCATTGCGTGAGGAATGTCTGCCGGTTAAGCAAAAACTCAGAAGAACTCGACCAGATATGGCTGTGAAAATTAAGGAGGAAGTTCAGAAACAATGGGATGCTGGTTTCCTAGCTGTCACAACTTATCCATCATGGGTCGCCAATATAGTACCTGTACCAAAGAAGGATGGTAAGGTGCGGATGTGCGTGGACTATCGATATTTGAATAGGGCGAGCCCAAAAGACGACTTTCCGCTTCCTCATATTGATGTGCTGGTCGACAACACTGCTCAATTCTCCGTGTTTTCCTTCATGGACGGCTTTTCGGGCTATAATCAGATAAAGATGGCGCCGGATGATATGGAGAAAACAACTTTTATTACCCCGTGGGGAACGTTCTGCTACAAAGTGATGCCCTTTGGTTTAAAGAACGCCGGGGCAACATATCAGCGAGCTATGACAACACTCTTTCATCACACGATTCATAAAGAGATCGATGTCTATGTTGACGATATGATTGCCAAATCCCAGACGGAGGAAGAGCATCTGGTCAATCTTCTGAAATTGTTCAAGAGGCTTAGGAAATTCAGGCTGAGGCTGAATCCTAACAAGTGCACCTTCGGGGTGAGATCTGGTAAGCTATTGGGGTTTATTGTGAGCGAAAAAGGAATTGAGGTTGATCCTGCTAAGATAAAAGCAATACAAGAAATGCCAACGCCGAAAACAGAAAAAGAGGTTCGTGGTTTTTTAGGGAGGTTGAACTACATTGCCCGGTTCATATCTCATCTAACAGCCACGTACGAGCCATTATTCAAGTTGTTGAAAAAAGATCAGACAGTGACCTGGAATGAAGATTGTCAAAGGGAGTTCGAGAAAATAAAAGAATATTTGCAGGAACCTCCAATATTGATACCCCCAGTAGCCGGGAGACCATTGATTATGTATTTTACGGTTCTTGAGAAAAACATGGGTTGTGTTCTCGGTCAACATGACGAGACTGGACGTAAAGAGCATGCGATTTACTACTTGAGTAAAAAGTTCACAGACTGTGAGTCCCGTTACTCAATGCTCGAAAAAACATGTTGTGTACTAGCCTGGGCTGCCAAACGTTTGAGGCAATACATGCTAAACCATACGACCATTCTAATTTTAAAGATGGATCCGATCAAATACGTGTTTTAAAAGCAAGCACTTTCTGGAAGGATTGCCCGATGGCAAATGGTATTGACAGAATACGATATTCAGTACGTCTCTCAAAAGGCTTTTAAAGGTAGTGTTCTGTCAGAATACCTAGCTGAGCAGCCAATTGATGATTACCAGTCGATGAGTTTTGATTTTCCTGACGAGGATATCATGTACTTAAAAATGAAGGACTGTAAGGAGCCGTTGCCGGATGAAGGTCCAGAGTTGGGTTCCAAATGGCAATTGATATTTGACGGTGCCGTCAATTCATATGGAAGTGGAATAGGGGAAATCATTACCACTCCCCATGGGTCGCACATCCCATTCACTGCTAGATTGACCTTTCCAGTTACCAACAATGAGGCCGAATATGAAGCGTGCATTATGGGGCTCGAAGAAGCTATCGATCTGAGAATTAAAAATCTTGATGTGTACGGAGACTCTGCTCTAGTTGTGAACCAGATTGTTGCGGTGAAAATTGGATATCAAGCTATTAATTAACTTGAATCTTATTTCTTTTTACAACCGAACTTTATTTTATCCAAAGTATAGGTCTAAAGAGAGAAATACCTTTTTCATGATGTAACGACAACGCTTAAGAGATTCGGGGATCGGGGGTTAGTTATATCTAGGGAAGGTATTAGCACCCTAAATATCTGTAGTACTCTACAGGAACTTTTTGTTTGATTGATTGCTAAGTTTGTGAATTGTGCTATGGTTAAAGGATAAGATAAAAATATATAAAGTCCTAAGTGATTTCCTAAGTTTGCTCGCAAAGACGTCGCATCTTCTGCCTACGTATCCTGACTAGGATAGAATCAGAGCAATCGTAGTTCGCCTCACAAGGGAAAAGAACACTTGATGACAATCAAGGCTCAAAGGGGGAAACAAACATGACAATGTTTGTATGGAGTTTGAAAAAACTCCCTAATTTAAGTTGTATTAAAAAGGGGAAAGTAAGAAATCATGACGATGATTCTTACACAGAGTTGACGAACTCTTCCCTAGGGTTCTAGTTGAAGAACGCTCCTAGTACAAGTGGGTTTCTTAGACTTAAAGCAAAGTCTAATGGCTTCTAAGCTAGGGTGAAAATGACTTAACAAAGTCAAGAGAGTGTGATTGAATTGTCCATGACATTGAGGGTCAAGTGGACAGACCTTCCTTTGGAGGGAAAACGGGGGAGACGACTTGGACGAGAACTAACGAGTTTCGTCGCTGGGGGAAAAGAAAAGAAAAAGCTAACAAGCTAACAGGATGAGATGAGAATATATTCATGATGTCAATCAAATAAATAAATGATGAGGATAAGAACATGAGGATAATAGTTTAACAGATGAAATAATCGATACTGTGACAACAGTTCGCACATGACAAAAATTAATAGATGAAAAATGGTAACCACAGAGAAATAAATCCTAGCATGTTGACTAACATGTATGGACATGGATTCAAATGAAAGGCAAGAAAAATATTATGAAGAACCACATAAACATTCATCTGCAACTACGTAAACGATCGCGAAAACACGCACAACTTGCACATAAACAAACTTGATGATAAAATATGCAAACATAAAAAATAAAAACATGGCATGAAAGTAGACATTAATACGAACACAATGAAAAAAGAACGGGCGAAAAATGATAAAAAACGAGTGAGTAGTTTTTGAACAAAATTTAAACGGGCGTAACTTCCTAACCGTTTATCGAAACGACATAAAATTTATATGTATCTGGGGTAGAATTAAACAAGGAACATGATGGTGGTGGTAGTTTTTGAAAATTCTTACTGTAATAAAAAAATCGATGGCTGCTGCAAGTTGATGTTTTGGAATGCATTTTAACATTTTTCAAACAATTCAAATGTTCTCAGACCAAGAGTAACATACACACAACTTACAAATATCATATACAATGATTCTATCAACTCATATTGGCTTGATCACAACAGAAATGGAAAGTGGTGTGAGAAGTGTCAATTTTGTGAACATGTGTATTTTGAGTGTGTGATTTGTGTTCAGGTAGTTTCCTCTTTAAGTGATCATGCAAACACATCACAAATGATGAGTATAAGGTGTTTCAATATGAATTTGGATGCAAAAATAGTTTGTGTAAAAACTGGTATGGCAGTTGCAAATTTTGGCTTTGATGAGATGCAAGATTTTTATTCAAAACAGTTTCGAGGCACAATTAAGTCAAGCAAAGCAACTACACACATCATATATATGCTGGCAAAGGAAACTAATCACAAAGGATGGTTCAAAACAAGTTGAAATGCAAACTGGTATGCTAAGTACCAACATAGCTTGAAATTTTCATTTTCAAAGGGTGCTCATGTTATAGCTAGCTCCAAACCAAAACAAACATGCATACATCACATATGGAGGATAATGGATGATTTTACAACTTAAAAATGATCATGAAGAGCCTACAACAAAATCTGGTTGGAGGTTTTGCAAGTTTGATACATGAAATGCAAACTGTGAGGCACTACAATTTCTACACACATGTTGATCAAGTTAACCACTCATACACATTGAATACATGTTAGTGAATGTGTCCATGTTCCAAAATTAGCTCATAACAGTCTATGGCAAAATGTGTCTTTCAAAATGCTCCTTTGAGGTTTTGGTTATGCATGAAAAAGTCAGTTCAGGTTCTAGACATATTTAAATCAAGTAAAGCATGTACACAACTCATATACATGTTGTTGAACAGTTTCAAGCACAAAAATACTTCAAAAGAGGTCTGCAATGGAAAATGGTATGTGATTTGCAAAGAATGCTTGAAAATTGCACATTGGAGTTCAAAACTCAAACTAATTGTTGTGACACTCAAGTAAGGGTTTGAACATGTTTAAAATGGCATACTTGAGGTGTTTCAACAACTGATTAGGATTGAAATATACCAGAACCAAAAACTGGTATGTTATGCTTAAAAATTAGTAAAAGAGCATTTTGATGTGTTTTGCAATATGTGAACATGATCTCTATGATTAAACAAAAAAAAGTGAGCACATAGACAAATTTCAAATGTAATTTGGAACATGTTCAAATAATGAAAACAAACTTTTAAGGTTTTTAAGCAAAAGGTGATTTTCCAACTATTGTGGTTTGTTTTGGTGAAGCATGAGAAAAATTCAGTTCATGTTTTGGGCATACTTTGATCCAATTAATCATTCATACAGTATATACACATGATTGTTGATTGAAATAAAACTCCTTTGAGGCAAGAAACAGACTGCAATGTGACATAGTACACAAATTGCAAATTGTGAATGTGAGACATGATGATGTTCAACTTTGGTTTCATGCATATGCTGGCTGATTTAAGTGTGTAGACACTTTATGTATATGATATGAGTCATGTTTATTCAAGCAAAATAGTTCAAAACAGTGTGCTCCCAAAACATAGCATTTGTGTTGCAAATGTGATGTGTTGAAATGTGAAAACAAGAATTCTGAATTATCACTCAAATTAAGTCAAGCCAGTCATTCATACATGTTACAAATGTGTATTCAAATGAGTTCAAATGATCAATTCATGGCAAAGCTAAGCAATGGGTGATTTGGTATGTGAAATGCCTTAAGGAGCTTGTGTAAATGCAGTGAACATGTTGAATCAAAGTGTGAGCAAAAATTAAGCAGGGTAGTCACACATACATTACACATATACACATTTGATGGTGCTCAAACAAACAGCAAGGTTTTGTTTGGACTGTGACAAAATTTTGGCTTAGGGAGCTTGTCTTTAATGATTAAATAAGCATGAGTAAATTCAAAACTATCCTGGAGCACAAATTGGTCAAACCAGACATACACACATACCTAACACATGATAACAAGTAGTTCCAAACTCAAAAACTAGTTAACAAACCAGTTTATATCCCAATGGCCATGTGACTCCCCAGATTTGGATTTAAAGTGCAGCAGCAGGGTGTTTTCATCACAAGCATCATTTTCCAAATAAAAAACACATGAACATCTAAGATGTATAGTATAAGACATGTCTAACACCACAAGGCAAGTGTAAGTCAATCATGTGGGATGTTCACCATGTGAACCAAGCAAAAATCAAGTATGTGACAATTTTGATGCCAAGCATATTTCAGTATGACATGGATATGATTTAAGTTAAAAGAAACTTACCTCTTGTAGATAAGCCTTAAGCTAGCAGAAAGAACAAGAAAACCAGAGGTGCTCCTTCCCTTTTGCAAAGTTATGGAATTTACTTCTTTTGTTGCAAGAAAGCCAAACCTCAAACCAGTTGGAGTTGTAGTGCTTCCAGTTGATTTGTGAGGTCTCAAACAGTTGTAATATGATGTATGGGAGGTGCTAGGAATGTTAGACCAATAAGAAACAACTTGAACCAAGATTTGGCAAGTTTTGAGGGCTATGGTCAATGAGACTTAGCGTGAATATTGACTTTTTGGTTTATGAGGTTTTTGGATGATTCAAAGGGTTAGACACCTTCCATATGATATTTAGAGAGTGTATGGATGGTTATTGAGGTGTAGGAATGCAGAGAAATGAATTTGGCAGCATAAGTGTAAAAACAGAATTTTGATGTTTTTTGACACTTTGGTGATTTTTGAGGATTTGATGCAACGATGGAAAGCAGTAAGAGGAGTGTATTTATATGGTGTTTAGTGAAGTGTGAATGTCCAAAATGAGTTGAGTGAACCCTCCTTTTATAGGAAAATGAGGTGAGGTGCTTACTAAGTGAGAAAACTTCACCATGAAGCAAAGTTGAGATATTTTTGAGAAAATCCCACTTGGTGGATTTGCTTGCCTCTTCTTTAGCCCAGGGGTCAAGAAACTTGAGAGGTTTACTGATGCAATAGCAGGCTAGCAACATGGGAGAGTGGCTGGTTCATAATGGAGCTTTACACCTCATGCTTGGAAAAATCAACTTTGGCAACTTTCACCTTTATGGCAATGAAACTCAAATTTTGATTTTGTGATACTCTCATGCATAACTTCTGTTCTCTCATGCTACACATATTCCATATATCAGTTAGAACAAGTTTTACAAGCTAAAGTTGGCCCACTTGGAGGAAAGTGGTGATCTTGCAAAATTGGGTAATGTGGGACTAAAGTGTAAAACCTCCAACTTTGCACACATGTAACTTTCTGCTCATAACTCCTCTTGAGATGTTCTAGTATAATTCAGAAAGCCCTCACATAGCTCTAAAACATTCATGATTTCATGAGTTTCAATTTCTCAAAGTAACTTGGCCGAAAAGCCCTCCAAAGTTGCAAAAAATGAGCTTAAAAGTGAAATTTTCCTAAGTCTTTTTTCCCTTCTTAAAATAAATTTGACCATAACTCAAAATATATGCATTTTCTGACCATGGACAACTTAGGGACTTTTGTAGGACTTGTCAAGAGCTTCCAAATGAGCTTTGAACCAACTCAATTGGATGTGCGGTTAAGGAGTTATGGTTTAGCCCTTTTCAAAACCCTAATTTCCCGATTTCTCGATTACTCCTTCATCCTTGATCCAATGGTCATGAAAATTGATATGCAAGTCCAATATGACATAAGGAACAACTTTGTTTCATAACTTTAAGTCCAATTCATAAAATTTGGAGAGTTGACTTTTCGGTCAACCGTACGACCGATCGGTGATTACCGAGTCGCCTGTTGACATTCTGGACCTCCTGAGACTTTGAAACTTCTTGGATGAACTTTAATAAGCTACATGAACTTCATGGACCTCAATCCCACCATTACAACACCTTCCAACGTCAAAGTCAAACCACTGTTGACTTTTACTAGTTAAAAACCCTAATCGGGGCCTCCGGACTGCACTGTTCTTGATTCTGAAATGATTTCTTTCAAATTGGCTTCTTATTTGACATTAGGTAATATCCTTGACCTTGTTTCTTATTTGAATGAGCCCAAAACATTGACTAATCACAAACCCTGAAGTTTTGATTTTGAGGGTACGAAACCCTGATTCATCTGCAATCTGACAAAGACAGACTTGCACTGGATTAAGGTTAGACAGTTCATGAGTATGCTCCTAAAATGATAATGAGAATTTAAGGGGTCAAAATTTGGGTTGCAACAGTTGCCCCTATTTAAATATCTTCACTAGATGGAACTGAGAGATGACAATCCTCGTAGAATCGCAGTGAAAGGTATTTAAATATAGAAAAACCAAAAATTTTGTTCCTTAGATTCGATGATATGCAAAAGGACAGGTCATGATGTGTCATGAATTCTAAATGATGCTTTATGATGCTTGGATGCAAGACATATACAGAAGATAGAAAAATAAAACAACGAGTAACTACTCGCGGGGACCTGGCATTGTGGATCCGTCACTGCGGAATACCGAGGTATAACAATCAATAGTTCAATCATGACTAGTGATAACAGGGAGAAAAATGAGGGCGCACAAAGTTTAACGAAGATGACAATCTTACTGGGAAAAGCAAACACTTCATCGGGGAACAAGGTAGATTTCTACCAGGGACACGAGCGACTTTTTACTGGGGAACTTACAACACGAACCTCACTAGGGATGATCAAATGAGGACTTCCTATAGTGAAGAGTTCAAACGGGATCTTCAGGAATGGACAAGAAACAAAGACAAAACATGATGGGAAATACTAGTGAAAACTAGATCTCCGAGACTTGTCCGGGGGAAAGGTTTCACTGGGGATAATGATGTCACCCAGTTTTAACTAGATGACTTAGGCAGTGCTAGTAACCACTAGACTTCCTGGAGGTAATGGTAACGACCAACCTGAGATAATAACAAATGAAGTTTTAACTCCAATTGGTAATGCAAGACTTCGACTGGGAAAATTGGTAACGACCAAATTTCAAGTAATGCCAGTAACTACTGGACTTAAAGGAGCATATGGTGACGACCAAGTCAGGGTACCAATGACGATTGTATTTTTAGGCGATGCCAGTTACGACTGGTCTTCAAAAGAAAACATGGTGACGACCAAAACATGTGAGAATGCTAACAAGCTACTAGGCTTTAGTTGGGGAAGTTGGTAACAACCAAACTAAAATATACCAATAACGATTGGATTTTTAGTAACGCCAGTTACGACTGGACTTCCATGGGGAAGGTTGGTAACGACCAACAAGATACCAATGACAATTGGGTTTCGAACATCTGCCAGTTGCGACTGGACTTTAAACGGAAATCACTTAGTAACGACTAGATTTCACAGGGGATTTTCTAGTGACGACTAGACTTCAGAGGGAAAGGTTGGCAACAACCGAACCAAAAGGTAATGACGAGTGGGGTTAAGACAACGTCAGTTACGACTGGTTCAAAGGAAAATAGGGTAACGACCCAAGAGAATACCAATGACGATTGGATTTCGAAACAATGCCCGTTACAACAGGACTTTAAACAGAAATTCACTAGCAGTGATTAGACATTCACGGGGAATCAGAAGATGGCACACTGAACTCGAGAGACCGAATGAATCACACTGAACCCTGGCTGAAAAAGTGTATGCAGTCTTTGACAAATAGATCCACTCTCAATAGGGGAACAAAACTTTTAACCAAGTTATTCAGAGATGACAAAGTAAATTCAAAACACAATGCTCAGAAATCTTCTACTGGGGCCAGTCCTTATATCATCATAAGAGGTTCCTTGAGAAAACAGTCTTCCAGGTTTGACACCTACACATGACCAAAGGAGAATTGGCAGTTCGACCTGTTTATACTTCATTGGGGAATGCAATCGGATCGTATATCAAAGCTTTCGCTACCCTGAGGGTTCAGGGAAGTATGATTTTCCTTGACTTTCCATGAGCTGGAGTTTTTTACGTTTGTCAATCTTTTCAAGTTTTATTCAAATAATTTGACCCTAATGCTTTCAAAAACTATCGTTTGATCAACGAACAATATTTTGCATAACAAGAAAATAAAGGAAAAGATAATTTTGCAAAGGAAAGAATGGCTCAACACTGATTTTATTCAAGAATGAAATCTTGCAAATGACAAAATTCCATAGAGATTTTACAAGTGAAAAAATGGCAACATGGATAAGGTTACATTGAATCCCATGACCATCCATTCCTAAAGACTAAAATTCCCCAAATCTTTGCTTCCAACGAGAGCAGTTGGAAGTGAGCCTCCTGAGAAGACTGTTTTCACAACAAACGGGTCGTCATAGTTGGGCATCCACTTCCCTCGGGCGTCCTTATGAACTGGTAATATTTTCTTTAGTACAAGCTCCCCTTCTCGGAATTCCCGGACACGGACCTTCTTGTCAAAAGATATTTTGATCCTCTTCTGATATAACTGACCATGACACATCGCAGACATGCGCTTTTCGTCGATAAGATTCAGCTGATCAAACCTTTCTCTTACCCATTCTGCTTCTTCAAGCTTAGTTTCCATTAGGACTCTCAAAGACGGTATCTCGACCTCAATAGGAAGTACCGCATCCATTCCATATACCAAAGAAAAAGGGGTTGCCCCTGTTGAAGTGCGGACGGACATTCTGTATCCATGCAAGGCGAATGGCAGCATCTCACGCCAATCTTTGTAAGTTTTCACCATCTTTAGCAGAATCTTTTTGATGTTTTTATTTGCAGCTTCTACAGCTCCATTCATTTTGGAACGATAGGGAGAAGAATTGTGATGTTCAATTTTGAAGTCATTGCACAACTCTTTCATGACTTTGTTGTTTAAATTAGTACCATTGTCCATTATGATTCGGCTTGGAATCCCGTAACGACAGATAATTTCCTTTTTTATGAAACGGGCCACCACTTGTCGAGTAACATTAGTGTAAGATGCAGCTTCAACCCACTTCGTGAAATAGTCAATAGCAACCAGAATAAATCGGTGTCCATTAGAAGCTTTTGGTTCAATTGCCTCAATCATATCGATGCCCCACATAGAAAAAGGCCATGGTGATGACAACACATTTAGCAACGTTGGAGGTACATGCATTTTGTCTGCATAAATCTGACATTAGTGACACTTTCTGGCATATATTGAATACAGTCAGTTTCCAAGGTCAACCAGTAATAACCAGCCCTCAAAATCTTTTTAGACATAGCGTATCCATTGGCATGAGTGCCGAACATTCCTTCGTGAACATCTTGCAGTAACAACTCTGCTTCTCGTCGGTCAACACATCTAAGCAGAACCATATCATGATTTCTTTTGTAAAGCACATTGTTGCTGAGAAAGAACTTGGATGCTAATCGTCTTAGAGTTTTTTTGTCGAGTGACGTAGCATCTGCTGGGTACTCTTATGTCAACAGGTAATTCTTTATGTCATAGAACCATGGTTTATCATCAGTCTCTTCTTCAATCATTTGACAGTAGGCGGGCTCAGTCTTGCGTTCAATTCTGATAAGAGTGGCATCATTGACATCCCTGACTTTCCACATCGAGGCTAGCATGGCTAGGGCATCGGCAATGTGATTTTCAGATCTCGGGACATGCTTGAAAGTGATTTCATCGAAATATTCCATCATTTTGACAATATAGGCTCTATGAGGAATCAAGTTTTCATGTCTAGTTTCCCATTCTCCAGTAACCTGATAAATGACCAAAGCTGAATCCCCACTGACTTCAAGAAGTTTGATTTTAAGGTCAATAGCTGCCTCGAGTCCGAGAATGCAAGCTTCATATTCAGCGATATTGTTTGTACAGTCAAAATCCAATCTGGCTGTGAATGGAGTGTAACCACCTTCCGGATTCATTAAAACGGCGCCTACACCGTGCCCACTGTAGTTGGAGGAACCACCGAACATCATTTTCCACCAAAGATCTTCCTCCGGACCATCATCAAGACTTGGCTCTTTACAATATTTTACTAACATAATGTCTTCATCTGGGAAATCAAATTTGAGAGGCTCATAGTCTTCCACTGGTTGATCTGCAAGATATTCCGACAAAACACTACCCTTGATAGACTTTTGAGCTACGTATTGGATGTCATATTCAGATAACAACATATGCCAACGGGCGAGTCTTCTAGTCTGAGCAGGCTTCTCGAAAATGTACTTTATTGGATCCATTTTTGAAATCAACAAAGTGGTATGAAAAATCATGTACTGCCTCAAACGTTTAGCAGCCCATGCCAAAGCACAACAAGTTTTCTCTAGAAGTGAATATCTGCTTTCACAATCAGTAAACTTCTTACTCAAATAATAGATCGCATGTTCTTTTCGTCCAGATTCGTCCTGCTGGCCTAACACACAACCCATTGAATTCTCAAGCACTGTTAAATACATGAAGAGAGGTCTTCCTGGAACTGGAGGTATTAAGATTGGAGGCTCTTGTAGGTAACCTTTGATTTTATCAAATGCTTGCTGACAATCTGAATTCCAAACAACCGTCTGGTCTTTGCGTAACAATTTGAAGATGGGCTCACAAGTAGGAGTCATATTGGAAATAAATCTGGATATGTAGTTCAGTCTTCCAAGAAAACCTCTGACTTGCTTTTCCGTTTGTGGAGCTGGCATGTCTTGAATGGCTCGGACTTTGTCTGGATCTACTTCAATCCCTCGGTGACTGACAATGAAACCGAGTAATTTCCCAGATCTTACCCCAAAGGTACACTTGGCTGGATTCAGTCTCAATTGATATTTTTTGAGTCTCTTGAACAATTTCAAAAGATGTTCCAAATGGTCCTCCTCATTTTGAGATTTGGCTATCATATCATCAACATATACCTCTATCTCTTTGTGCATCATATCATGAAATAAAGTTACCATGGCCCTTTGATACGTAGCACCTGCGTTTTTCAACCCAAACGGCATAATTTTGTAACAATAGGTTCCCTAAGGAGTGATGAATATGGTCATCTCCATGTCATCTGGGTCCATTTTGATTTGATTGTACCCGGAGAAACCATCCATAAAAGAGAATACTTCAAAACAGGTTGTATTGTCTACCAAGGTGTCAATATGTGGCAGTGGAAAATCATCCTTTGGACTGGCCTTATTTAGATCTCGATAATCCACGCACATCCTAAATTTCCCATCTTTCTTCGGCACAGGAACAATGTTGGCTACCCACTAAGGGTATTTGGAGACTGCTAAAAAACCTGCGTCTATCTGCTTTTTCACCTCATCCCGAATTTTAAGAGCCATGTCGGGTCTGATTCTTCGGAGCTTTTGCTTAACCGGTGGGAATTCTGGTCGAAGTGGTAATTTGTGAACTACTATATCAGTGTCTAGACCCGGCATATCCTGGTAGGACCAAGCAAATACATCCACATATTCTTTCAAGAGTTCTTCTAGTTGCTGTTTGACTTCTGCCCCTAAACTTGCCCCAATTTTGACCTCTTTCCTATCTTCTTCGATACCAAGGTTGATAACTTCTACCTGTTCCTTATAGGGTTGAAGCTCTGCATCCTCTTTTTGGGCCAATCTTACCAGTTCATCAGGAATTTCACAGTCTTCATCCTCGTCTTCAGCTTGGTAAATTGGTGACTCAAGGTCAGGAGGAAATGCATGGTCACAGGATTCAATGGGGTTTTGAACATTGCTGCATGTGGGAATGGCTTAATTTTATTAAAACACACAAAGATAAATGCAGCATATACAGAAGGAGAAAATTTACTTTGGTTTTATAAAATTGCCATTTTCTTTTAAAGTGAAAGCGAAAAAAAACAGTAAAGGAAATGAATAATTTAACAAAATAGTTTGTTTTCTCATTGATATCTTTGAAAGCATGGGGCCCTTACAAAACATTCCTATAGCCTTGGGCATGGCTATGGAGATTTAAGACAAAACAAGAAAAGAAAGACAAACAAATTACTTTGACTCAGGAACAACCAAAGGAATCTCAATAGCTTCCTAGTTGCTCAAGGCACTGTTGCAATGATATACTAAATGCTCCAGGTCTTCATCTTTAAAATCTTCTTCCACAGCACTGACTTGGAAACCTCCGCTGATGAATACTTCTTGTATAGTTTTCGGACGCCCTTTGTCATGTGTTGGTGCTTCATCATGAGTTGGTTTGTAACCCAACCCCTAGCGATCCATCTTCGGCTTGACTTCGATAATCTCTCCCCAACCTGCAGGAATGCCTTCTTCCAGTATCGACTTGACGCTCTGAGCGGATGTAAAGGACGGACCACTCTTCACCACCGTTTCTTCTAATATCACTGCATTGGCTATTTCTAGTGCCTGAAACGAAGTCTCTAGTGCGTCTTCATCTGCTTCAATGTACCGAAATGATGATAGATTGCTAACCATTAGTTCTTCTTCACCATGTACAATTACCAGTTTATCATTTACCACGAACTTCATTCTCTGATGCAGGGTTGAAGTTACTGCCCCAGCTTCATGGATCCAAGGACGTCCTAATAAACAACTGTAAGCTGGATTAATGTCCATCACTTGAAATACAATGTTGAACTCATGGGGTCCCACCAAAATTGGTAACTCTACTTCACCAATAACTGTTCTTCTCGAACCGTCGAAAGCTTTTACAATCAATGATGTTGGCTTCATCTCTGCCCTAGCATATGCTAATCTGGCGAGTGACCTTGCGGGTATTACATTTAATGAGGATCCTGTGTCGACCAGTACTCGGGTCAGAGTGTCTTCTTGGCATTTGATAGAGATGCGCAACGCACAGTTATGATTACGTCTTTCTTTCGGCAATTCAGCATCACTGAAACTCAACGTGTTGCATGCTGTGATGTTGGCCACTACCGAATCAAACTGACTGAGAGAAATATCTTTCGTTACATGGGCCTGTCTCAATACTTTTTGTAACGCTTCCCTGTGAGCTGGAGAATTTATCAAGAATGACAAGATTGATATTTTTGATGGCGTCTGATGAAGCTGATCTATCACTTTGTAATCACTTCTTCGAATAATTCTCAAAAATTCCTCATCATTTCCTTCTTCTGTGCTTGGAATTTCTCTTTCTTTGGTTATTGTGGCGGGAGTAACTTCTTTGGGAACCGTAACCTCTACTTTCGGTTGATAGATCCGACCGCTGCGGGTCATCTTGCTAGTGCCGGCAATATTTGTTACATCTGCCTGATCATCTGTCTGAACAACCCTTCTTGATTCTTGGTCTACTACGGTTACGTCGTATTTCCATGGAACAAATCTTGTATTATCATAAGGAAACGGTCTCGGCTTTTGGATCACGATTGGCCGAGGTTGACCGATAGCATCTCTGTTGAAGACGGGCCTCACACTTTTGTTGAATACTGGAACTTTCTCTCTTTTCCTGGACAGATCGAAAACTGGCTCAATCACAGAAACTTCTTCTTTCCTTACCTTACCACACACTTGCAATGTCCCCTCATTCATCAATATTTATACATCTTTCCGTATCACATCACACCCACTGGAATTATCCGAACATTCTTCACAGTTATTATGAATACTTCCCAATAGCCCTGCTTTTGACAACTTCTCATGTAATGTCTTCAGCGGCGTTCTGATTTTTGACACATTATCAATTATCTTCTCCTATGACTCTTCTATGGCATTAACCCCTTCGTGGTTTGGTAGTGGATTACTTTTAACATTGGGTGGTACATCATCAAAAGACAAGATTTTCTTCTCCATCAATTCTCTCATAAGATGTTTCAACGCAAAGCACCCTTCTAGGTCGTGGCCAGCGGCACCTTCGTGAAAAGCACAGTGAGCATTTGGGTTGTAATGGGGAGATGTTTTATCTGGGTTTAGTGGTCTTGTTGTTATCAAACCTTGGTGAACTAAAGAAGGGTATAATTCTGTGTATGTCATTGGTATTTGTGGAAGTGGAGGTTTTGTGGTTGGCCTCCGGTTTTGATAATTCTGTCTGGGTTGTTGAACTCCCTGCTGATGGTTTTGTTGATAGCGTGGAGCGTTGGCCGCTCGTTGATACCCTTGTTGATTGGGCTGATATGCGGGCGCTGGCTGCCCTGACTGATAACCTGGGACAGGATGGTTAAATGCTGGGGCTACACCTGCCACATATTGTTGTTGGGCATACTGTACCGGATATATTGGTCGCTATTGCTGAATTTGCTGAGCATAATTTGGTTGAACTTGCTGGAAAAACCCTTGTTGAGGCTGCTGGTAATGCTGATACGGTGGTCTCAAAATACGGTTCCTTCTTCCCATTATTGCATTTGTCTCACCTTATCTCTTTTTGTGAAAACCACTACTAACCTTCTTGACATTGCTGTTACTGGAACTGCTGGTACTGCTGGCTACCTTCCCACTCTTCATTCCCAACTCTACCCTTACTCCCACAGCTACGATATGAGAAAAACTTGCAGACACACTACTGATCATTTTTTCATAAAACTCTGGTCTTACTGTGTCAACAAACCAGTCTGTGAATTCTTTTTCATTCAGAGGAGGTTCTACCTGAGATGATGTCTCTCTCCACCGTTGCGCGTACTCTTTAAACGATTCTGTACTTTTTTGTGACATGCTTAACAATTGTCTTCTATCCGGGGCCATATCCATGTTGTACTTATAGTGCTTCATAAAAGCGTCAGCCATGTCTTGGAAATTGTGAATCCACGATTGGTCCAAACTTAAATACCACTTGGCCGAAGCCCCTTTTAAACTATCTTGGAAACAGTGGATCATTAACTTGTCGTCTTCAACGTGCGCAACCATTCTTCGATAATACATGATTAGATGTGTGCGAGGACAGGTTGCACCAGAATATTGATTGAAATTTGGAACTTTAAACTTGGGTGGAATCACCAATCCGGATACTAAACACATATCTCTAGCGTCAGTACCAAAGATATCGTTCCCTTCCATCGCTCGGACCTTTCTTCCTATAGTTTCAACACTTTCTTTCAATTTCTCATGTGACTCATTCTCCTCTTCATACCCCTCAAGACCTTCGTATACTGGTGGAGGATTGTGAAAGACAGGGCGTGCCTGAATCTGTACAACAACTGGAGTATATGTAGGAATTGCCTGAGGAACTTCTCCCCCTAGGGAAACTGTCTGCTGAGTGACTCTTGGTGGAGGTACAAAGCCTGGAGGTAACCCATAGGTTAGCATATTTTCAATAGTAACATCCTTCGGGATTGGATCTGCAGTGATTTCAGAGACAACGGTGGCTCGAGTGTCCAACATTGCACAAATGACTTGTAAGGCTTCCCTGATCTGTCTCATGCCTCCTCGGAGCTCTCCGAGTTCATTGTCGATTCTGTCCACATCTAAGTTCTGTTCTTCCATCCTTAAGCGAGCTTGGGCTTGGGTGTTGTATCGATGTTGGCGGTTCAGTGTGATTCTCTCTCTCTCTGGAGACAAGACAGTGAGATGAGACACAACACAAGAACATGCACATGCAATGCTTATGAATGTAAAATGTAACAATGCAAAATTAATCATTCAAGGAATCCAAAGAAATATTTGCAAAAATTATAACAATAGGGAGATAAGAAAATTCAAAGTCTTTATAGATTAACAATTGAAAGTTTTACAACAACAAATCTAGAACTGAAATACAAGTCTTTAATACAAAATACATGATGAAATGAAATAGAAAGCAAAAGGATTCTAAATCTTCTAGTTGGATGGCCCTTCGTCTTCTGGATGACTTCTCTTCCCACCTTGACGGATCAATTCTTGAAGCTCTTCCTTCTCTTGCATAGCCTTGAAATACTTATCTCTCCATGTTTTCCCTTCTTTCTCAACTTTTGCCAAAGCAGCTTTCAATTCTCCTACGAGAGTAGGCTTGGGTGAGTCAGGCTCAAAGCGAGTATAGAACATCTTCATTGCCGCTTCTCTTACCCATGATAGGTAAGATGCTGAAATAGTAGTGTCGTGGGGGCCTAGGGCAGTTACTCCCTTTGTGTGGACATAACGCCAAGCATACGCAATTCGAGCCCTATAAGCGGGATTCTTCCTTTCCTCCAAGTAAAATCTTCTCAAAAAGTCTAGATCTGGTTCATCTTCCATGGGGTGCCCCAACTGTCGACGAGCCAGAATAGGATTATAGTTGATGCAACCATTGACGTTGATGAGCGGTACATTCAGGAAATCTCCACAGCTTTGGATCATGGCAATTCCTCCATACATAGGATCATACCATTTAATGTCTGAGTGTTTGAGCAATATCAACTTTCCTGTCCATGAGAGTCCATTTTGCTTATCCCAGATGGCTGGAATTTCTGACAAGTGCGAAATAAACCACTTGTGCAGGAGAACAGTGCAACATTCAATTCGTCCAACCCCAGAACGGTTCCTTCGGTGGAGGGTAAAGTAAGTGTCAGCCAGCAAGGTAGGTACAAGATTTTTGATCAAGAAAAGATTGATCGCATCTGCGTCCACAAAATCACTAGCAGTTGGGAACATGAACAGTCCGTAAATAAGTAAAACCAGGATGGCCTCAAATGCTTCAGTATTTTTTGACAAGGCATAGCTCTGAGCTTTTTCATATAGGAACATAGCTGAAAATCCATACAACCCTCCCTTAGCACCCATATGAGATCGCGCTTCGTCCAACTCCAAATACGCGGCCTCTGCAATTGCTATTTCATTAGGAGTCCCTTCCCTTCCAGAAAATGGACTAGGAGTAACGCCTACTCCTATTAGGGCGGAATACTCTTCCAAAGTTGGTAGCAACTGATAATCTGGAAACGTGAAACAATGATAGGTTGAATCATAGAATTGCACGAGTGCGGATAACATCTCTTCATACACTTGAACTTCCAGCAATGACAGCATGTTCCCATGTCTTTCTCTGAATGCCTCGGGGTCTTCTACTAAACTTACCAGTTTCTTCAAGTTCTCCAATCTTGGTCTTCGGAACACAACCTCTTCTTTCTTTCCAGAATCCATCCTATAAGATCTGCAAAACAATCTTTAGTTCCTTGAATGATTAATTAATGAAAATGCAAGTGCGAAGGTTTCATGGAACTCAGACCAAAACATCATTTCATTTCATTGATTTTCAAGATTGCATTACAAAACATCTAGTACATTTTACAAAAGTCCTAAATATAAGGCTGACAATATTCTAAATAGAAGTCTTCTTTTGCTTTGAGTTTCTTGTTTTCTTCTTCCATCTAAGTCTTCTCGAGAACGAGTTTGTCCACAACCAGTTTCCATGGAGTTGGCTGAGAGCTGGAAGAAGGTAAGCCTTCATGTGTCTTCCTCTTCTTATAAGCAACCATTTCCTCATCCTTCACCTGCAGTTGTCTACGGAGTTCTTCATTCTCTTCCACGGCTACTTGGTACTTATATTTCCAGGCTACTTCAGTTTGTTGTGATTTCCTCAAAGCAACTTTTAACTTCTCCTCTTCAGACATGAAGATCATTGTGTGCTCTTCCTCTAAAGCCATGGGTTTCTGCTGAGAATAAGGCATCTTCAGCTGAATAGCTCTCTTTCGGACCCATTGGAGATAAGGCTCGAGAGAGATGCAATTAGGTTTCCCCAAGTCTTCCTTTCCTTTCTTGTGTACATGTCCCGAAGCTTTTAGAATTTCCCCCTTCAATTCTGATTCTCCTTTAAAGAAAATATTCTCCACATGAGCGCTGTTTGGTTTGTCCTTCAGAGGATATCCAAGCTGACGGCGAGCGAGAACAGGGTTATAACTAATTCCTCCACTTGTACCCAGAAGAGGTATGTTACCAAAGCTTCCAGAATTGTCAATGATTTTTATCCCATCGTAACTACGACTGTACCAATCAATGTCAGAGTGAGTAAGAGCCATAACCTTCTAAGACCACCAACCTTCTTTCCAAAAAGCATGAGCCTTAGGTAAGTGAGAAATAAACCACTTATACAACAACGGGACACAACAGACAATCATTCCTCCTTTATGTAGATTTCTCAAGTGAACCGAATGATATGCGTTAGCTAGTAAAGTAGGCACAAGGTTTTTCTTCAAGAATATCTTGATGGCATTGAGATCCACAAAGTTATCAAAGCTTGGAAACAAGAAGATTCCATAAATGAGCAAGGAAAGAATAGCTTCGAATGTATCCAAACTCAAGTGATCAGCATAATATTGTGCCTTTCCGACCAAGAACTCTGTAGTCAAGCCAAAGACTCCTCCTTTAGTAACCATATTTTTCTGAATATCTACCAATCCCAAACGTGTTGCTTTAGCAATTTCTTCTTCCTTAGGGTCCTTCTCCATGATTGGAAAAGGACAGTCTTCAAGAATAGGTAAACCAATCAAGAAAGAATATTCATCAAGTGTAGGTACCAACTGATAATCAGGGAAAGTGAAACAATGATAGAGTGGATCATTAAACTGGAGGAGTGTGGAGAGAAGTCCCAGATCCATCTTTCTTTTTACCCTTAACAATGATAATAAGTTCCCGTACCTGCTCTTGAATCCTTCTATATGTGTTATCAAAGTGCTCAACCTTTCTATGTCAGCCAAGTTAGGACTTTTGTAAGTGTACTTCATGGTTTTATTTTTTCCATTATCCATGATGATCCTATTGTTTACAAACAATAGATTTGAGTTCCATAAAACCTTTATGATATGATGTTCATGAATGCATGAATGCACAAACATAGGTAAGCACAGATTCACATATACACATGGATAAAAACAGATAAAGGTTTTGGTTTGGAGAATATGAGCAAGGAGTCAAGGTCTACCCTCCCCAAAGGTATGTACTAAGGTTCCCACAACTGCAGAACAAGGTTCTAAAAGAGTTCCTGGAGTCCTCGACCCATCTTTCGGATATTATCAATTTCCCAAATACTTGTTGGTCGATAATATTCTCAAGAGCGTCTCGTCCAAGTGTAGTATCGCGTATCAACTACTTTGGAATTACTTCCTTATAGTCATCGCACTACATCCTAAAAAAGCCATAGTGGGGGAAAAGGTAATCTAAAGGTCCTCAGTATCACGGGCTCCTACGTAGAAAGTAGCATTGTTTTCACGAATACTAACTCTCAGAAGGGCCTCTACTGAGTGGTGGTTTTCTCAAGTCAACTTGGTCGGGAATCAACTCCCTATAAGTCTCCTTGAATATACCACCGTCCTATCATAAGTACGCTTAAACACGGGTATAGTGTTGTCTCACCATTCAAAGTCCCCAAGAACCAACATAGCACATATGCACATATTTACAAGTATTCACAAATAAGCAAGTATTCAAACAAGATAGGCTAAACCCTCAAAATAAAAAGCAAGTCCCCAGTGAAGTCGCCATTTCTGTTGCGGTGAAAATTGGATATCAAGCTATTAATTAACTTGAATCTTATTTCTTTTTACAACCGGACTTTATTTTATCCAAAGGATAGGTCTAAAGAGAGAAAAACCTTTTTCGCGATGTAACGACAATGCTTAAGAGATTCGGGGATCGAGGGTTAGTTATATCTAGGGAAGGTATTAGCACCCTAAATATCTGTAGTACTCTACAGGAACCTTTTGTGTAATTAATTGCTAAGTTTGTGAATTGTGCTATGGTTAAAGGATAATATAAAAATAAATAAAGTCCTAAGTGATTTCCTACGTTTTTGAATGCATTTTAACATTTTTCAAACAATTCAAATGTTCTCAAACCAAGAGTAACATACACACAACTTACAAATATCATATACAATGATTCTATCAACTCATATTGGCTTGATCACAACAGAAATGGAAAGTGGTGTGAGAAGTGTCAATTTTGTGAACATGTGTATTTTGAGTGTGTGATTTATGTTCAGGCAGTTTCCTCTTTAAGTGATCATGCAAACACATCACAAATGATGAGTATAAGGTGTTTCAATATGAATTTGGATGCAAAAATAGTTTGTGTAAAAACTGGTATGGCAGTTGCAAATTTTGGCTTTGATGAGATGCAAGATTTTTATTCAAAACAGTTTCGAGGCACAATTAAGTCAAGCAAAGCAACTACACACATCATATATATGCTGGCAAAGGAAACTAATCACAAAGGATGGTTCAAAACAAGTTGAAATGTAAACTGGTATGCTAAGTACCAACATAGCTTGAAATTTGCATTTTCAAAGGGTGCTCATGTTATACCTAGCTCCAAACCAAAACAAACAAGCATACATCACATATGGAGGATAATGGATGATTTTACAACTTAAAAATGATCATGAAGAGCCTATAACAAAATCTGGTTGGAGGTTTTGCAAGTTTGATACATGAAATGCAAACTGCGAGGCACTACAATTTCTACACACATGTTGGTCAAGTTAACCACTCATACACATTGAATACATGTTAGTGAATGTGTCCATGTTCCAAAATCAGCTCATAACAGTCTATGGCAAAATGTGTCTTTCAAAATGCTCCTTTGAGGTTTTGGTTATGCATGAAAAAGTCAGTTCAGGTTCTAGACATATTTAAATCAAGTAAAGCATGTACACAACTCATATACATGTTGTTGAACAGATTCAAGCACAAAAATACTTCAAAAGAGGTCTGCAATGGAAAATGGTATGTGATTTGCAAAGAAAGCTTGAAAATTGCACATTGGAGTTCAAAACTCAAACTAATTGTTGTGACACTCAAGTAAGGGTTTGAACATGTTTAAAATGGCATACTTGAGGTGTTTCAACAACTGATTGGGATTGAAATATACCAGAACCAAAAACTGGTATGTTATGCTTAAAAATTAGTAAAAGAGCATTTTGATGTGTTTTGCAATATGTGAACATGATCTCTATGCTTAAACAAAACAAAGTGAGCACATAGACAAATTTTAAATGTAATTTGGAACATGTTCAAATAATGAAAACAAATTTTTAAGGTTTTTAAGCAAAAGGTGATTTTCCAACAGTTGTGGTTTGTTTTGGTGAAGCATGAGAAAAATTCAGTTCATGTTTTGGGCATGCTTTGATCCAATTAATCATTCACACAGTATATACACATGATTGTTGATTGAAATAAAACTCCTTTGAGGCAAGAAACAAACTGCAATGTGACATAGTACACAAATTGCAAATTGTGAATGTGAGACATGATGATGTTCAACTTTGGTTTCATGCATATGCTGGCTGATTTAAGTGTGTAGACACTTTATGTATATGATATGAGTCATGTTTAGTCAAGCAAAATAGTTCAAAACAGTGTGCTCCCAAAACATATCATTTGTGTTGCAAATGTGATGTGTTGAAATGTGAAAACAAGAATTCTGAATTATCACTCAAATTAAGTCAAGCCAGTCATTCATACATGTTACAAATGTGTATTCAAATGAGTTCAAATGATAAATTCATGGCAAAGCTAAGCAATGGGTGATTTGGTATGTGAAATGCCTTAAGGAGCTTGTGTAAATGCAGTGAACATGTTTGTCGCAGTGAAATTTGGATACCAAACTATTGATTAGTTTGAATCGTTAATTCAATTTGCAACCGAACTTTGATTTGTCCAAAGGAAGGGATAAAGATCGAAATTCCCACGATGCAATGCAAATGCAAGCTAGATTGTTTAGGTTCGGGGGTTGGTTAAACTTAGGGAAGGTACTAGCATCCTAAGTTTCTGTAGTACTCTACAGGAACCTCTTGTTTTATGTTTGTTTATTGCTATGTGTTATTTGCTTAAAGGATTAGAGACCCTAGTGGTTTATTTCTAAGTATACTCGATAAGATGTCACATCTTATGCCTAAATATCCTTACGGGAGTGGAATCAGAGTATGTTGTAGTTCACCCTAAAGGGTTAGAGGAGTTCTTTGACTGTGGTCAAAGTTCCTACGGGTTTAGGGTAGTTGTTTTGATTAGGTTTAGGAGAAGAGATGAGTCTTCATGTTAAGGGAGATATAACCACCACAAGTGTAAAAGGGGGTCGTAGGAAATGGTCTTTGCATCGTCTTAAGAAAAGGTCTTACATACTCGGATGGTCGCCAAGTATGCCTTTATCGCTCTTAAGGCAAAGTCCCTACATGTTTGATTGTATTGTTGTGGAGGTGGAGATTATATCTCACTTAAGATGATTAACATCTATTCTCTAAATATGTTTGTAAAAGTTGTATAGTGGATTATGTTTTGTCTAAGTTGTAAAAGATAAAGACAAGGTCCTTCCTATAGGGTAGGTCCTAAACTTAACTGATCGACTTGAATGGAATCAAGGATCGAAGGGGGATATGATGCAAATGATGTGCAACTACACACAACGTTGAATTATGTGTAGGTTTTTCCTTTGGACGGAATGCGATGCATAAATATAGATGTGGTAATGTAAATAACGGTGAAATAAATTGCGGAGATAAATTGCAGAAAATAAATCCATACACATACGCATGAAAGCGCTTGAAGTGTGTGAGAGTGAAAGGTGTCGTGAAGTGCACGATTAGGTTGTATTTCACGCTGTGGGTTGATTTTAACTGGTTGAATTGTTTTTTTTAGTAAAGAAGTTGTATTTGATTATTAATAGTGAGATGGACTACTTTAGTTGAATTACCTATGAGAAAATATTTTGGTAAGATTGATTTTAGTTGGTTAATTGAATTTCTACTTAGAAAAAGGCAAATGGCTTAAAGAGGATTTCAATTTTAACAAGTCAACCTAAACATGTAAACAATTTTTTTGAATAAAAGAGATTGTTACTATTAAATAGATATTAATTTAAGAAAAAGAGTTTATTAAATATAATAATTTCTTACAATTTATTAACTTAAAAAAGATTTCTTTTTTATGAATTATATTGTTTAATAAAAGAAATTAAGTAGGTGAAAAAAAAAGGTTGATTAATTAATTGAGAGTTAACTAGAAAGATTTATAAACTCATTTTATAAAAAGGTGATTAGAGATTATTTACTGGTTAAGAAATTAAATATTAAGGCCTGAGTTGGATAATTATTAATTAGGTTGAAATAAAAGATTAATGGTAGGGATTATGGGAGTTAATTAACAGATTAGGATGGTTAACGGATGATTAAATGGAGTGTGTGTGATTAGTGGTGATAATTACTGCAATAATAAAACAAAAGAAAAAAAACAATCACGGCCACATGAACCCTAATTTCTCCAATCTTCCCCAATTCCTCTTTCGATTCTCTCAACTTTCTCCAATTTCAATTGGTTTCACCCTTTTTCCTTCACTTTCTCTCCCGTTTTCGATTCCTTTTCTCTGTTCCTGAAACAAACAAACGCGGAGTGAATCAGTAGTCAAAAATCATCTAGCTTAAACTTACGGTGGGGTATTCTTCTTTTCAGAGTTCTGGCGCGGGGGATTTCGGGTTCGCGAAGATGGCGATGGTGGAAGTCAAGGCGTTACGACGGAGGATGTGGATGGAAGGTTTTGACGGGACTCCGGCGATGACGGTGGTGTGAGAGTTTGAGGTTGGCGGCGCGACGATTCGTGGTTGACGGTGAAGAAAAGAGAAGGTGAGTTTCTCTCCCCTTTTACAATTTACGAATCCTAGGGTTTGTTTTGAGTTTGATATGCTGAAGGTTGTTTATTTTTTTGTGTGTGGATCCCCCCCCCCCCCCTCTTGGTTTCGGTTGCTCTTCTTATATAGTCGTTCACCAAACAAAATGCCTTAAAGAGTGATTAAATTGTTTCCTCTTTCGGTTAATCATGCCTGAACATGTTTCACCAATGATGGAAAGAAATTGATGTCGTCTTAATTGCTATGGGCAGAGCTTGGAATGGGAATAGTTGGGATCCCCAAATATGTCCGTAAATATTTTCCTATTCAAACCCGTCTGAAATTCTTTCTTGTATTAATCAAGTTCTTCCTTTCCTTTTTGGCTGCCTTAAATCGATGTTTACCCGGTGAAATGGAGCAAAATGGAGGAACAAGAGAATACGTGCGATACTCGCGTTAATGGTCTCAGGATTTATGTGCACTCTTCATTCGTTCCTGCTGAGCTTTTGCAGGTTATTCTTCAAAAAAAATGTTCCATAAACGGTTTCAGTTCAACTCTCAATTTGGTGTTGGTTCTGACTTTGATTGTTTTGCAGGAAACACGATGAGGGCAATTATGCTGGCTCGCTGGTTGTTGTTCTGCAGGGTCGATAGTGATTTCTGCTAGCTGTGGTGAAGAGACTCGGTGAACCCAAAGCATTGGTGTGTGTTGGGAGCAAGCCTGAACTTTGAATATGCTTGTGCCCCCCAAGAGTTCTCGAGTATTCATCAACATCCAAAAAGTTATTAACTGGGAACCTTCTTAATTATAAGAGGTAAAAAGGTAGCAACTTCCATCTAGTTTTATACAGTAAACCAATTCTGTCAAGACCCCTGAGTTGTTATGCCAGGATACCCCAAATGCGTCTTCTCACACTTATGTATTGACTTCTATCAGATTTGGTAGGTACTGGTGGCGAAGGTTTTGGGGCCAGGAGGAAACAAATGATCGCTGATGCAAGAGCTTGCATCTCTTCTGAATTGGTGTTGTTGTTTGCAGCTTGGTAGTAAACCCTTGCTATCTCCAACGCAGGAAAGAGTGTATTCAAGCTGTTGCAAAACTTGGATAAGTGACCCAATAAGACCGACACTGTAGCGAGTTTGCCACTAATATTCAAAACAAAAGAGGTGAGTCCTGAATTGCTTTCCCTAACGCGTATCTAAACTTTTCCAACTTCGCCCTGATCTAACTCCTCTCTGCTATGTGGGAAATATAGGACTTCGACTGTGACCGTGACTTTCGAATACGGTGCCTATGCCTGAGCAGAAATCTTGAATTGCTGGTGGATTTTCGATAAGTAGGTTTTGTGCAGAAGGAGCTCTTTTTATTTTGATGTTTGAGAAATGGGATATAATTTTCCTCAACAGCAGGACATGTGTCTGTCTTAATAGTATGATATATGAAAATGTTAATTGATATCTTTGCTTCATTGTAACAGGTAACATCCACTGGCGGCTCAGGCACACTCGTAGTTCGACGCTGCATTTAGGAGCTTAGAAGATAATAGGGAGTTTGTACCATGAATTTTTGGGAACAGTTGTGAACAGATTTCTTCGGGACTGAATTAGTAGCAGAGGTATTCTCCTTTTGTGTAACTCTTGTTGTAGGTGGTATCATAGTTGCTTTTCTTTTGGAAATATCATACGTCATGGCATTGTCCAATTGGGATCTCTTTTGATTCAAGTTAAATTGGGCGTTATTGTCAACAGTGGTCCTGAGGAAGATGCTACCAGAATCGGCTCTGCTGGAGTTGTTATGCGGCAGGTTGTGAATTTGTTACAGCTTAGGGAGATGCACTGGTGCGAGGATATTCTGGTGAAATGTTATAGTTCTCAGTGTCATGAGTTCTTATGTTGTTTTCTTTTAGAGACTAATGTCGGACTTTGCTCTTGCAGGTAGATTAAGGGCTGGGTCTCACTTCTCCTGATGACGATAAATCTTGAAACAGCTGATAGCGATGTGCAAAACTCTTCCCCCTCAGTTCGAGTCTTGGAGCTCGGTAACCCTGCTGTTACTACTAAGGTATAATCCTCCTCTACACTTTGGCAATGATTTTTACGGTCCAGGTTCCGCGTTTGCTTTGAAGTCAGACACCGCTCTGTGCCCAAAATTATTGGATGGCTCTTATGATGGCCTTACCATCCACTGTACCGTGTCTTTTTTTATCACCTTAATGAGTTTTTCGATGATAACGCAGGTTTTCATTATGCAGCAACTCATTGCGAAAGAAACCTGCGATTGCGACAGGCTGAGACCTATTGAAAGGGTGTTTTAACGTTTGTGGCTGCCTAGAACCAACATTCTGCCAAGGTTTTCCCATCCCCTTGTAACCTTCAATGTCATGCCCAGGGCAAAGGAGCTTTGGTGACTTAGAAAGTTGAAGAGGAGAAATGTGGATTAGCTCGCTTATGTTGACGAATGGTGAGTACGTTGAACTTCTCGGTTGGTGATTTCTCCCACCGTAGTGATGATAAGGCGTATTGCAACTTTCTGGTTTATTGTTGTAGGTTCTGAAGAAAAGTGATCGTGACTTTATTTGGAGTCATTGTTTTACCAAGTGGAAGCAGGATTCCTTAGTAGAAGTTTTCGACGTTTCTCGTGTAAAGCGATCAACATTCCATATCTTCTTCAGCTTGCCTCGACAGTGGCGTCATTTGCATTTAAAGGAACACATTTCATAAGGGGATCATGCCCAGCTGATACTGATTCAGAGTAATGGCAGGTGGTATGGTGACGACTAAGGGGGAGTATCCGAAATCGAATTCTCGAGCCAGGACGGATTTCCATTTTTAAAACAAAGGAGCCATTACTGGCCATGAGCCATGAATTCTCGTGGATAGCAGCAAAAGGAATAAAGGTCCTTTGTTGTAATTAATGATTTCTTCCAGCGGTTCTTGTAACTTAAACTTAAATTCTGGATGGTACCTTGTTTACCATTACTTAAACTTTGTATCAGAATGCATTAATTGAAAAAGTCAAGTGGGTTTGTTATTTCCAGGAATGTGCACAATGCCTTATAATCTTATGTTGAAAACAAACCATGCCACTTTGCAGCTTGAACCTTTATAGTGACGAATGTCTTACGGTGGAATTTGAATAACTTCATGTGCCTTTGTATGGTCTTAGAGATGGGAAACGTAGCGTCTAAAGTTGGTAATGGATTTTACGTGCTTAGAGGAGTTGTGACCCAAATAAATCATGCCTTGACTTCAAGCATTGCGGAAATAGCAGTGAATTGATATGGATACTTATTTGTAAAGGACGTGATCTTTGAATCCTATTTTAAAACTCTTTGATTCCATATACCGTTCAAACTTTACCAATTCCGCGCACGACGCTCCCGAACTAACTAACGAGATAATCATGAATAACTTCCCTTTAGGAAAAAAAAGATAATTCTCGATCCGCCGTTGCAAATAAAACAAAGTCCTTTTGAATTAATCTTGACCCTCATTATTCCCGCAACTGGAGATTAAACCTGATACTAGAAACAAGTTTTTTAAGAAAACTTCTTAATCCTCCTTGGAGAATACCCTGAAGAAAAATGACTAGTAGAAAGTCTCGGGCCCCTCCTCCCTTTAGTCAGAATCTGTTAGTCGTGTCTTGAAATGCTTGAATGGTGATAATCCATACTGGGAATTACTGCACCTGCGCAAACTAGTTAGTGGTAATAAATGCACACACAAAAATAAAATACGCAAGAAAACAAACAAGAGGGGGTGGGATCTTAAGGTCAAAAATTAGGGTGCGACAGATGCCCCTATTTAAGTTACTTCTATCTGGAGATATGGAGATTGGAATCTGCGTCTCGACGAGATAGGAGGGACTTAAATACAAACATTGCACGAATTTTTGGCCTTAAGAAGCCACTAAATGCATATGATATGCAATGGTATGAGAATGCTAGACAGAGCTTTTGTGGGGAAACGATGCCACAGGGGAATAACTGGACACGACACCCAAAGAAACAGACTCAACGACGCAAGACGCCACGAGAAGAGACAACGATCAGCATTGTGGATTCTCCGAAATAAAGATAGATATAATGATACCACCAGGAGTACAGTAGCTTGGGCAGTGAAATAGAAATCTTGAATGTAATGGATAACCAACGCGCGGTAGCCTAAGCAAAGGTATCTGGTTGAAGCAAGAATCGCATGTTATCTACCATCAAGTATATGATAGCCTACGCAAGGGTATTTGACCAAAACGGATGGTATATTACTTACTATAAAACATATGATAGTAAACACAAAGGAAAGATGACCTACTACCAATTTTGGCAGCCTAAGCAGAGGTATCTGACCAAAAGAAAGATTGTGTTATACCTACTATCAAGCATATGATAGTAAACACAAAGGAAAGATGACCTACTACCGACTTTGGCAGCATAAGCGAAGGTATCTGCCCAAAAGAAAGATTGTGTTATACCTACTATCAAGCATATGATAGTAAACACAAAGGAAAGATGACCTACTACCAATTTTGGCAGCCTAAGCAAAGGTATCTGACCAAAAGAAAGATTGTGTATTACTTACTATCAAACATATGACAGTAAACACAAAGGAAAGAAGACCTACTACCAATTTTGGCAGCCTAAGAAAAGGTGCCTGACCCAAAAGGATGTACTGGAGATTTGTAAAGCTCCAACGGGGATCTTAAGAATATATGTCGTTTGGTAGAGTTATTCTTGTGATGAACTCTTTGGGGAAATCATTCCTAGAGAGTATTTCTTGTTGTAGTTGTAAAATATTCTGTGAAATCTCAAATAAAGAGAGGTGTCTTGTAATGTCTTTGGCAAACTTCTCGAAGGGATGCCATTTGACGAATTGATAATCTTGATAAATCCACTGTCATTTGCCGTTTTGAAGGGAATCCTGGTCAAAACGAGTCGCTCAAATTAAGAGATTGCTTGCAATCGGGATGCAAACTGTTGAGGAATTCTGATAATATTTGGTGGAGAAATATTTGTCTTCAATAGTTGTCCTCATAAAAACTCTTCCTGGGGAGCCAAGTGCAAAATAAATGCACACTTAATCCATGTTCAAAAGTTGGAGACGTCCACAATGTGATTGCCAAGGGCTGAAGTTCAATTCAGGGAATAACTGAAGAGAAACTGTCAAACAAGACCCGACCATTGAGGTATGAACTCGAATGGGAGCATAATAAAACAATCGTCTTCCATGAGGATTGAATTTCATGGGGAGAGTAGAAATATTGTGCTCTTTCTGCCTAGGATTGACAATTCTACTTTGAAGGAAAAGACACGCCCAGTCACTTGGTGATAAACACGGCCAAAGCGACAGAAAGGCAAACGCGAAGATGCAAAAATGCATATGCTATGCTATCTATCTATATGATATGCGTATGATAACAACAGAGATGAAAAACATTCCGGGCACTCAAACCAAATCTTCACAGGTCAAACATTGCTCGGAGGGTGCACACTCGCTTTTGAAATTCCCTCAATCCTCGGAGATAGAACGTCGCTCGTAGACAGGTGGAGAGCCATATATGGGATCTCCGTCTTGCTTCGAGGCTTCAAAACTTCCTATCTGAAATGGATCCCTCTCTTAATTGGAGAAGCTTCGTGGATAAAATGAATATCCGTCCAATGAGGAAACTGGGTTAACAAAGTTGTTGAATACGTTGGATGAGTGAAGCTAAATCAGAAGCCCCCCTCGACTGTCGGATGCCCCAAGTCACACGGTTCACGATAAAAGGTTGTCCTGAGAGGACTTTACAGAAAACATGGCGTCCAAATGCCCCAATGTTTTCCAACTCTTGGAGAGATTTGCCGAATCTCGACGTAACTGCCCCTGATTGACGGTATAACCGAGTCTTCAAACTTGCGTTCTAGGTGAATCCAAACTTGTATGGATCAAAACCTCTTGGAAAATGACTTGCCCCAGGTTAGCAAAGTCTTCAAATTTAAATCGGTGATTTCTTCATGTAATCTCTCTAAGACATCAGGCAAATCTGGCAAGTCAGAACTGTCAATTCTGAAACTGTTAATGCAACACATATGTTTGTCTTGAAGTTTTGAAAATAGATATCGCGATAACTTGTGACAAAATCACTAGTTAGGATATTAATTTATGATGCCAACGTCAGGTTGAGCATAGCTCATAGGAGTCAGGAAACGATATCTCATCGAGTATGATTTCAAACTAAACCTTACCTCAATTAGGACTTTGTGGGTTATATATATATGGGTTTATGATTTGTAAATAAATGGTCAAAGTATATTTGTGCCCCACCCAAATTTTTGGAAAGATGTTCATTTTTGATATTACCCTGACCCAGGCTAAAAATGAGGTTTTGACATGGGAGAGAAAAAAACAGATCTTTTCTCAAAGCTTAAAAGAAAGGTTGACTATTTCTGGTGTTATTAGGATGTCTGAAACAGGAATGCCTTACATCATTAGTAGGTTTTTTTATCCAAAAGCATACAACGAGAGATCCTGCATTTTACTTCATCATCCTCCCCCCAATTATTCACCATAGTGAGAGAATTGGGTATAGTTGGCATTATAAATTGTGAGCAATGTTTTACGAGTGAAACGAATGGATTTCTTCAAGAAAAACATTTTATTGCATTAATTATTCAAGATAAACAAGCCATACAAGCCAAATATGCTTTTAATCGAAGAAATGAAATACGCATAAGCAAACAAAAAGAAAACACCCTGGTGAGCCCTTCTCGGGATTTTATTCAGCCTTTGCATGGAATGGAAAAGCCTGCAGAATTGTATGACGTGTCGCCTTCGGATCCATTTTCAGGCACTATATTGGTACGAGCTTCCCGAATAACCTTGGATCATGTTCGCGGAGGATGAACCGTGCTGAGGTGGGGGATTACCTTGCACACAAGGAATGGAACCCTTAAAGGATAAAATTCCATCCTTAACTAACCTTTGAACGTCTGCCTTCAAACCGTAACAGTTCTCAGTATCATGGCCTGGAGCACCTTGGTGGTATAGGCAAAATTTGTCAGCTTTGTACCAAAACGGAAGTTTCTTGGGTATCTTAGGCGGAGCTCTCGTCTGGATGTGACCGTTTTGGATCAAAGATGGGAACAAGTCAGTGTATGTCATCGGGATGGGATCGAAGTCTAGTCTTTTGTGTACATGATTCTGATTTTGTTGATTTTGTTGATGTGGTGGCTGATGAACCGCAGCAACCTGATGTGATGGCAAATATCCTCTCTTGGATTGTCCCTGCTGCACAACACTTGCCTCATGTTATCTCTTTTTCACAAAACCACTCCCATACTTCTTAACATTATTGGAGGTACTCCCTTCCTTGACTAGTCTTCCTTCACGGACCCCCTCTTCCAAACGCATGCCCATGTTGACCATTTCGGTGAAGTCACTAGGTGCACTTGCTACCATTTTCTTATAAAAGAACGGTCCTAGAGTCTTCAGGAAAATCTTGGTCATCTCTTTTTCTTCTAACGGTGGTATGACTTGCGCAGCTAACTCGCGCCAACGCTGAGCATATTCCTTGAAATTTTCTTTGTCCTTTTGAGCCATGGCCCTCAATTGGTTACGGTCTGGAGCCATGTCCACATTATACTTGTATTGCTTGATGAAGGCTCCTTCTAGATCGTTGAAAGTTCTAATCTTTGCATTATCCAATCCCATATACCACCTGAGCGCAGCGCCTGTTAAGCTGTCTTGGAAATAATGAATGAGCAATTGATCATTATCGGTTTGGGCAGACATCTTCCTGGCATACATAATAAGATGACTCTGAGGACAAGTATTCCCTTTGTACTTCTCAAAATCAGGGACCTTAAACTTTAGCGGAACCTTAACATTTGGAACCAAGCACAGGTCAGAAGCATTCTTTCCAAACAGATCCTTCCCACGAAGGGCCCTCAATTCTTTTTGTATTTCGGAAAATTGGCCTTGAAACCCATCCATCCTTTCTTCCAAACCCACAGTTTCGCTGGGTACCCTATGAGGAATTGGTTCGTCTAGGATATGTGGAGTAATATTCACACGCGGAGGTGCACTAGTCATTACAACAGTAATGGTAGGGATAGCTTGAACGGTGGTTGCGACAGGAACCTTGGGAACAGGTGGACGATAACCGGCCGGAGTGAAATAAGGAGGCATCCCCCACGGGAACCCTGGCGGCATGCTGTAGGTCATTTCAGCAACAGTAGACACCACTGGGATCGGTGTTGATACTATTTCGGAGATAACGGTCCCTTGAACTTCTTGATTTTTGAATGTAGACTGGTTAGACAGAGCTTCAACTATACCATTCAACCTTTCCAATCTCTCTTTCAGAGTTGTAACTTCGTCACGGAGCACCATATTCTCTTGTTCCAATTGATCCATCTTTTGGCGTTGATTGGCTCGAGTATTGTACTTGTGATTCAGCTTGCCTGTGAAGATGAAGCCAGAGTGAGACCCCCCAGAATGCGAAGGATGCTATGCTGATGCAAAAATGCGAAATGCAAAGAAATGCAAGAATGCAAAATGAAATGTTTCACGGAACTCAAGTATTTATAAACGTCACATAGTATCCAAAGAAAATTTATTCTTACTAGATTACAAGTGAATATTCTCATAAGAGTCCCAACACAATGGCTAAATAAAAGTTGAATAAATCCCTAAGGAAGTCCTTCATCGTGCTTGTTGGTTTGTTCCTCCACTTGGATCTTCTTGAAAATAAACGGTCCATAATCATCTTTTAAGGAGTAATGTGATAGAGGAAAATAAATCCTCTATCCCCTGTTGGAAAATACCGAAGGAAGCTCTTGCTTACTTAGATCTTCAATGTTGATGATAGCCTTTTGAAACCTCATTTGATCCCTAATAATAAAGGAAAGCCTCTTATATTTGTTTCTCGAGTTCTTTTCAATCTGAGCTCCTACTTCCTTAGGACGTCCAAGTTAGGACTCTTAGAAGAATATCTCAAAAGTATTTTTTGCAATCCCTATTGGTCCTATGATGTTTATAAATAGACTCGGGGTTCCATGAAACCAATGCAATATGATGCTATATGAGTGCAACAAACACAAGTAAGCACATAAGGACACAAAGGATAAACAGATAAAGGAGACCCTAGGTTTGCAACGAGCATGGGGCAAAGGTATACCCATTCCAAAGGTTTAAGGACTAAAGGTTGTTTGTACCTGCAGAACAAGGTTCTAAAGGGACACAAAATCATCAGCCCTTCTATCGGATATTATCAATTTCCCAATTACTCGAGGATTAATAATATTCTCAAGAGAACTTCTTTTGAGTGTAGCTTCGCATAGCACTATTTCGGAAGTACTTCCTCATAGTCTCGCACTACATCTTAATAAAGGCCAAAGTTGGGTTAAGGTAACTACGGTCCTCAATATCATAGGCTCCAAAGTCGAAAATAATGAGTGTCTTTACGATTTCTCGTTCAACAGTACTATTTCGAAAGGGCCTCAACTGAGCGGGATTCTCGATTCAACTTAGTAGGGATTCAACTCCCTATAAGCCTCCTCGACTATATCACCATCCTATCTTAATTTCTCTCAAGTTCGGGTGTAGAACTTTATCTCACCACTCAAGGATAATAACCCCAAAAGAAATACAAGAAAAAAAGCATATAAACAATTAATCAGGTAGGCAGATATATAAAGCAGTAAACAAATAAAATAAGATAGGGAAACCCACTAGAGATTCCCCAGTGAAGTCGCCATTCCTGTCGCGGTGAAATTTGGATACCAAACTATTGATTAGTTTGAATCGTTAATTCAATTTGCAACCGAACTTTGATTTGTCCAAAGGAAGGGATAAAGATCGAAATTCCCACGATGCAATGCAAATGCAAGCTAGATTGTTTAGGTTCGGGGGTTGGTTAAACTTAGGGAAGGTACTAGCATCCTAAGTTTCTGTAGTACTCTACAGGAACCTCTTGTTTTATGTTTGTTTATTGCTATGTGTTATCTGCTTAAAGGATTAGAGACCCTAGTGGTTTATTTCTAAGTATACTCGATAAGATGTCGCATCTTATGCCTACATATCCTTACGGGAGTGGAATCAGAGTATGTTGTAGTTCACCCTAAAGGGTTAGAGGAGTTCTTTGACTGTGGTCAAAGTTCCTACGGGTTTAGGGTAGTTGTTTTGATTGGGTTTAGGAGAAGAGATGAGTCTTCAGGTTAAGGGAGATATAACCACCACAAGTGTAAAAGGGGGTCGTAGGAAATGGTTTTTGCATCGTCTTAAGAAAAGGTCTTACATACTCGGATGGTCGCCAAGTATGCCTTTATCGCTCTTAAGGCAAAGTCCCTACATGTTTGATTGTATTGTTGTGGAGGTGGAGATTATATCTCACTTAAGATGATTAACATCTATTCTCTAAATGTGTTTGTAAAAGTTGTATAGTGGATTATGTTTTGTCTAAGTTGTAAAAGATAAAGACAAGGTCCTTCCTATAGGGTAGGTCCTAAACTTAACTGATCGACTTGAATGGAATCAAGGATCGAAGGGGGATATGATGCAAATGATGTGCAACTACACACAACGTTGAATTATGTGTAGGTTTTTCCTTTGGACGGAATGCGATGCATAAATATAGATGCGGTAATGTAAATAACGGTGAAATAAATTGCGGAGATAAATTGCAGAAAATAAATCCATACACATACGCATGAAAGCGCTTGAAGTGTGTGAGAGTGAAAGGTGTCGTGAAGTGCACGATTAGGTTGTATTTCACGCTGTGGGTTGATTTTAACTGGTTGAATTGTTTTTTTTAGTAAAGAAGTTGTATTTGATTATTAATAGTGAGATGGACTACTTTAGTTGAATTACCTATGAGAAAATATTTTGGTAAGATTGATTTTAGTTGGTTAATTGAATTTCTACTTAGAAAAAGGCAAATGGCTTAAAGAGGATTTCAATTTTAACAAGTCAACCTAAACATGTAAACAATTTTTTTGAATAAAAGAGATTGTTACTATTAAATAGATATTAATTTAAGAAAAAGAGTTTATTAAATATAATAATTTCTTACAATTTATTAACTTAAAAAAGATTTCTTTTTTATGAATTATATTGTTTAATAAAAGAAATTAAGTAGGTGAAAAAAAAAGGTTGATTAATTAATTGAGAGTTAACTAGAAAGATTTATAAACTCATTTTATAAAAAGGTGATTAGAGATTATTTACTGGTTAAGAAATTAAATATTAAGGCCTGAGTTGGATAATTATTAATTAGGTTGAAATAAAAGATTAACGGTAGGGATTATGGGAGTTAATTAACGGATTAGGATGGTTAACGGATGATTAAATGGAGTGTGTGTGATTAGTGGTGATAATTACTGCAATAATAAAACAAAAGAAAAAAAACAATCACGGCCACATGAACCCTAATTTCCCCAATCTTCCCCAATTCCTCTTTCGATTCTCTCAACTTTCTCCAATTTCAATTGGTTTCACCCTTTTTCCTTCACTTTCTCTCCTGTTTTCGATTCCTTTTCTCTGTTCCTGAAACAAACAAACGCGGAGTGAATCAGTAGTCAAAAATCATCTAGCTTAAACTTACGGTGGGGTATTCTTCTTTTCAGAGTTCTGGAGCGGGGGATTTCGGGTTCGCGAAGATGGCGATGGTGGAAGTCAAGGCGTTACGACGGAGGATGTGGATGGAAGGTTTTGACGGGACTCCGGCGATGACGGTGGTGTGAGAGTTTGAGGGTGGCGGCGCGACGATTCGTGGTTGACGGTGAAGAAAAGAGAAGGTGAGTTTCTCTCCCCTTTTACAATTTACGAATCCTAGGGTTTGTTTTGAGTTTGATATGCTGAAGGTTGTTTATTTTTTTTTGTGTGGATCCCCCCCCCCTTGGTTTCGGTTGCTCTTCTTATATAGTCGTTCACCAAACAAAATGCCTTAAAGAGTGATTAATTTGTTTCCTCTTTCGGTTAATCATGCCTGAACATGTTTCACCAATGATGGAAAGAAATTGATGTCGTCTTAATTGCTATGGGCAGAGCTTGGAATGGGAATAGTTGGGATCCCCAAATATGTCCGTAAATCTTTTCCTATTCAAACCCGTCTGAAATTCTTTCTTGTATTAATCAAGTTCTTCCTTTCCTTTTTGGCTGCCTTAAATCGATGTTTACCCGGTGAAATGGAGCAAAATGGAGGAACAAGAGAATACGTGCGATACTCGCGTTAATGGTCTCAGGATTTATGTGCACTCTTCATTCGTTCCTGCTGAGCTTTTGCAGGTTATTCTTCAAAAAAAATGTTCCATAAACGGTTTCAGTTCAACTCTCAATTTGGTGTTGGTTCTGACTTTGATTGTTTTGCAGGAAACACGATGAGGGCAATTATGCTGGCTCGCTGGTTGTTGTTCTGCAGGGTCGATAGTGATTTCTGCTAGCTGTGGTGAAGAGACTCGGTGAACCCAAAGCATTGGTGTGTGTTGGGAGCAAGCCTGAACTTTGAATATGCTTGTGCCTCCCAAGAGTTCTCGAGCATTCATCAACATCCAAAAAGTTATTAAGTGGGAACCTTCTTAATTATAAGAGGTAAAAAGGTAGCAACTTCCATCTAGTTTTATACAGTAAACCAATTCTGTCAAGACCCCTGAGTTGTTATGCCAGGATACCCCAAATGCGTCTTCTCACACTTATGTATTGACTTCTATCAGATTTGGTAGGTACTGGTGGCGAAGGTTTTGGGGCCAAGAGGCAACAAATGATCGCTGATGCAAGAGCTTGCATCTCTTCTGAATTGGTGTTGTTGTTTTCAGCTTGGTAGTAAACCCTTACTATCTCCAACGCAGGAAAGAGTGTATTCAAGCTGTTGCAAAACTTGGATAAGTGACCGAATAAGACCGACACTGTAGCGAGTTTGCCACTAATATTCAAAACAAAAGAGGTGAGTCCTGAATTGCTTTCCCTAACGCGTATCTAAACTTTTCCAACTTCGCCCTGATCTAACTCCTCTCTGCTATGTGGGAAATATAGGACTTCGACTGTGACCGTGACTTTCGAATACGGTGCCTATGCCTGAGCATAAATCTTGAACTGCTGGTGGATTTTCGATAAGTAGGTTTTGTGCAGAAGGAGCTCTTTTTATTTTGATGTTTGAGAAATGGGATATAATTTTCCTCAACAGCAGGACATGTGTCTGTCTTAATAGTATGATATATGAAAATGCTAATTGATATCTTTGTTTCATTGTAACAGGTAACATCCACTGGCGGCTCAGGCGCACTCGTAGTTCGACGCTGCATTTAGGAGCTTAGAAGATAATAGGGAGTTTGTACCATGAATTGTTGGGAACAATTGTGAACAGATTTCTTCGGGACTGAATTAGTAGCAGAGGTATTCTCCTTTTGTGTAACTCTTGTTGTAGGTGGTATCATAGTTGCTTTTCTTTTGGAAATATCATACGTCATGGCATTGTCCAATTGGGATCTCTTTTGATTCAAGTTAAATTGGGCGTTATTGTCAACAGTGGTCCTGAGGAAGATGCTACCAGAATCGGCTCTGCTGGAGTTGTTATGCGGCAGGTTGTGAATTTGTTACAGCTTAGGGAGATGCACTGGTGCGAGGATATTCTGGTGAAGTGTTATAGTTCTCAGTGTCATGAGTTCTTATGTTGTTTTCTTTTAGAGACTAATGTCGGACCTTGCTCTTGCAGGTAGATTAAGGGCTGGGTCTCACTTCTCCTGATGACGATAAATCTTGAAACAGCTGATAGCGATGTGCAAAACTCTTCCCCTTCAGTTCGAGTCTTGGAGCTCGGTAATCCTGCTGTTACTACTAAGGTATAATCCTCCTCTACACTTTGGCAATGATTTTTACGGTCCAGGTTCCGCGTTTGCTTTGAAGTCAGACACCGCTCTGTGCCCAAAATTATTGGATGGCTCTTATGATGGCCTTACCAACCACTGTACCGTGTCTTTTTTTATCACCTTAATGAGTTTTTCGATGATAACGCAGGTTTTCATTATGCAGCAACTCATTGCGAAAGAAACCTGCGATTGCGACAGGCTGAGACCTATTGAAAGGGTGTTTTAACGTTTGTGGCTGCCTAGAACCAACATTCTGCCAAGGTTTTCCCATCCCCTTGTAACCTTCAATGTCATGCCCAGGGCAAAGGAGCTTTGGTGACTTAGAAAGTTGAAGAGGAGAAATGTGGATTAGCTCGCTTATGTTGACGAATGGTGAGTACGTTGAACTTCTCGGTTGGTGATTTCTCCCACCGTAGTGATGATAAGGCGTATTGCAACTTTCTGGTTTATTGTTGTAGGTTCTGAAGAAAAGTGGTCGTGACTTTATTTGGAGTCATTGGTTTACCAAGCGGAAGCAGGATTCCAAAGTAGAAGTTCTCGACGTTTCTATAAAACATTCATGATTTCATGAGTTTCAATTTCTCAAAGTAACTTGGCCGAAAAGCCCTCCAAAGTTGCTAAAAATGAGCTTAAAAGTGAAATTTTCCTAAGTCTTTTTTCCCTTCTTGAAATGAATTTGACCATAACTCAAAATATATGCATTTTATGATCATGGACCACTTAGGGACTTTTGTAGGACTTGTCAAGAGCTTCCAAATGAGCTTTGAACCAACTCAATTGGATGTGCGGTTAAGGAGTTATGGTTTAGCCCTTTTCAAAACCCTAATTTCCTGATTACTCCTTCATCCTTGATCCAATGGTCATGAAAATTGATATGCAAGTCCAATATGACATAAGGAACAACTTTGTTTCACAACTTGAAGTCCAATTCATAAAATTTGGAGAGTTGACTTTTAGGTCAACCGTAAGACCGATTGGTGATTACTGAGTCGCCTGTTGACATTCTGGACCTCCTGAGACTTTGAAACTTCTTGGATGAACTTTAATAAGCTACATGAACTTCCTGGACCTCAATCCCACCATTACAACACCTTCCAACGTCAAAGTCAAACCACTGTTGACTTTTACTAGTTAAAAACCCTAATCGGGGCCTCCGGACTGCACTATTCTTGATTCTGAAATGATTTCTTTCAAATTGGCTTCTTATTTGAAATTAGGTAATATCCTTGACCTTGTTTCTTATTTGAATGAGCCCAAAACATTGACTAATCACAAACCCTGATGTTTTGATTTTGAGGGTACGAAACCCTGATTCATCTGCAATCTGACAAAGACAGACTTGCACTGGATTAAGGTTAGACAGTTCATGAGTATGCTCCTAAAATGATAATGAGAATCTAAGGGGTCAAAATTTGGGGTGCAACACAGATCAAGGGAGAATGGGAGACTCGTCAGCCCAATCTGATACCCTATATGAATTATGCAAGGAGGTTGTTACCTTTCTTTGACAAGGTGGAATTGCACCATGTACCACGAGCAGAAAATCAGATGGCAGACGCTCTCGCGACGTTGTCTTCGATGTATAAGGTTAACTTCTGGAATGAGGCTCCCAGGATAGTTATCTCTCGCCTTGATAGGTCGGCTTTCATATTCGCCATTGAGGAAGCTTCCGATGGCAAACCGTGGTATTTTGATATCCAGAATTTCCTGAAGAACCAAGAGTATCCGGCTGGGGCATCCAGTCGTGATCAGAAGACTCTTAGGAGATTGGCTGGCAATTTCTATTTGAATCCGGATGGTGTTTTGTATAAGATAAACCACGACTTGGTATTGTTGCGGTGTGTGGATGAGAAAGAGGCTAAGTTGCTCATAGAAGAAATCCATGAGGGTACATTTGGAACGCATGTCAGCGGACATGCGATGACGAGAAAGCTATTAAGAGCAGGGTATTACTGGCTAACAATGGAAACAGATTGTTTCAAATTTGCAAAGAAGTGTCATAAATTCCAGATTTATGCGGACAAGATTCATGTGCCTCCGAGCCCTCTAAACGTTATGTCGTCGCCTTGGCATATTTCCATGTGGGGAATTGATGTGATTGGAAAGATTGAGCCAACAGCATCCAAAGGACATTGTTTCATCTTGGTAGCTATTGATTACTTCACCAAATGGGTTGAAGCGGCATCGTATGCTATGTTACCAAGCAGGTGGTGGCCAGATTTATCAAGAAAGATATTATCTGTAGATATGGAATCCTGGAGCAGATTATCACTGACAACGATTCGAATTTGAATAACAAGATGATGAACGAATTGTGCCAGAATTTCAAAATTGAACATCACAACTCTTCTCCTTACCGGCCCAAGATGAATGGCGCTGTCGAAGCGGCCAATAAAAACATAAAGAAGATCGTTCAGAAGATGGTTTTGACCTACAAGGACTGGCATGAGATGTTGCCTTTTCCTTTGCACGGTTATCGTACGATGGTACGCACATCAACCGGGGCAACTCCTTTTTCACTGGTATATGGTATGGAGGTTGTCCTGCCATTGGAGGTTAAGATTCCTTCTCTGAGGGTTTTGCGTGATGTCCAACTTGATGAGGCAGAATGGGTGAAAGATAGACTGAATCAGCTCAGTTTAATGGATGAAAAAAGACTGGCTTCTCTAGCATATGGTCGGTTGTATCAGAGCCGGATGAAGAAAGCTTATGATAAGAATGTGTGTCCTCGAAGCTTTCAGACGGGCGATCTTGTGCTGAAAAAGATTCTCCCACCATAATCAGATCATAGGGGCAAATGGACTCCCAACTATGAAGGTCCATATGTCGTTAGAAAGGTTTTCCCTGGAGGAGCCTTACTGTTGTCCACCATGGATGGAGAGGATTTTACATCACCTGTGAACTCGGACGCAGTTAAAAAATACTTTGCTTAGATAGACCCGCTGGAAAAAAAAAAAGAGAGTCCAGGCAAAAATGGGGCATCCCGGCGAACCATAAAAAAGGGAATAAAAGGTTCGGGCAAAAGTTAGGGTTAAAATTGAAAAAATATACACCCGCGAAGTTGAAAACCTGAAAAGGGCGACTTCAGCAAAAAAGGGTATCCTGGTGAATTGAAAACCCGCAAAGGGCGGTTCACGCAAAAGTTAGGAATTTGGAAAAGCAAATGACTGCGGTCCGAGTTGATACTGCGTTGCTTAGTGGTTTGGGAGGACCTGAGGGTCATATATCCAAAACAATCTCTTCCAAAGATCGAGTATTGGGAAAGCGTTAGAGTCAGGCGAGTCATAGGAGGATCAGCTCATGGTGTTCGTCTGTACCACGTTGCTGACATGTATACAAATTTTCTTCGCGCTTCTGTAATACTTGTATTTTTGTTTGTGCGTAACTTCCTCTTTTCAGGAATTGCATCCAGTGTATAAAATTTTGCCTATTTACAGGCCCGTTATCAATAAAGCATGTTATTCAGTACTTGATGCTTGTTCTTTACTGTTTTTGTTTGTGAAAAACGTCGATGTTTTTGATGAACTTGCATGTGCATAAACTTGCTGGCCCTTGCCAATAATTGCTAAAACCTCGAATTGACTGTACGAACGTCACAGATACTAACCAGAATAGATTTTGTTGTATAGATTTGTTTTGTCTCGTTTGTATTTCGCAGGGTTCTCACCTTTGGAGCAAACAGGCAGGGAAGTTGTGTTCCCCAGCCAGAGTCCTATGACAAAGTGATGGCATCACTCCTCGACAGATGGAAGTCACATCTTATCTCAGAATATTTGAGATGGCACTTATCCCTATTGGATGTGGTTTGTCCTCCCCAAGAGAGTATTCCTCAGGGTAGTTGCCAAGAGAGTATCCTCAATGGATTTTATTGTCCCCAACAGAAGGTGCATTCCCAGAAGTGAGTAAGTGCACACTCCATTCCCAACATGATTAACTTCCGCAGTATAACCAATTTGTCTTTGGTTCAGAAGGATTATCTCCGTGCAGGATTATTTTTCCTTCTCCCCAGCAGGTTGTTTTCCTCCGACAGGATGATCATCCTCAACAGAGTTCGTAATCTCAAGCTTGTGAGCCATTCTCCAACAGGACGGTTACCCCCAGCGGAGTTGGTTTCACCCTTCCAGCATTTATTTTGCTGGAATGCTTTGTGATACCCGTTTATCCCCAGCGGATTCGGCTTTGTCTTCGGCATTTATTTTGCTGAAGCGCCTCTTGGCATATTTGCATTTTGCATATATCATCATATTTGCATCTATCCAAATGCGTAGCATTTCCATGCCGTATGGAGCATTACGCCATTGTCAAACATACGCATTTTGAAACATAATCCAGGTTGGTTACCTCTTTGGTTTCAGGTGTTATCCCTTGAAGAGGAGTGAGATTCTTGTTCAGAAGGATTTCCAGATATTCAAGTTCTCAGCATGAGACAGGTGTTGATAACGTTCGTCCCCTAACAGAGTTGCTTGGTTAAGTAACTTTTCGTCCCCAGTGGGATTATTCTCAGGTTGATGTTACGTCAGCATTGAAAGACTTCATGTCTTAAACTTTTGGAGTTGTCACTAATGATTTCCCCACATAGTGGTTTGGTTAAGTTTCTCGTATTCTCCAACAAAGTATTCTTCAAATTTATCCGTGTTGACGGAATTGTTTCCCTGTGTTGACAGAGATTGTTGTCCGTGTTGACGGAATTATTCCCTGTGTTGACAGAGATTGATATCTGTGTTGACGGAATTGTACCTGTGATGGACAGAGCTTGTTATCCGTGTTGACGGATCGTACCTGTGATTGACAGTAATTACGCTTGTGTTGACAGAGATTGTTACCTGTGATGGACAGAGATTGTACCTGTGTTGACAGTGATTGTTACCTGTGATGGATAGAGATTGTACCTGTGTTGATAGTGATTGTTGCCCGTGTTGACGGAAGTGTTACCCGTGCTGACGGTGATTGTTATCCGTGATGACGGAAGTGTTACCTGTGTTGACAGTGATTGTTACCTGTGATTGACATAGATTGTGCCTGTGTTGACAGTGATTGCTACCCGTGTTGACGGTGATTGTTATCCGTGTTGACGGAATCGTACCTGTGATCGGCAGTGATTGTCATCCGTGTTGACGAAATTGCTTACCTGTAATGGACAGAGATTGCGCCTGTGTTGACAGAGACTGTTACCTGTAATGGACAGAGATTGTGCCTGTGTTGACAGAGATGGTTACCTGTGGCTGACAGAGATCATACATGTGTTGACAGTGATCGTTACCCGTGATTGACGGAGTTGTCCCAGTGAAATCGCTGGAGATTGTTATCCGTGTTGACAGAAGTGTTACCTGCGTTGACAGTGATCGTTACTCGTGATCGACGGAATTGTCCCCAGTGGAGTTATTACCTGTGACTGACAGAGATCGTTATTCTAGTTATGGACGGAATTGTACCCAGGGTGATGGAGTCTTTCTTCGTGTTGACGAAGTTTAGTCCAGTTGTGGATGGAGTTGTTTATTGCAAAGTTAATTCGATGCATGTGGCGTCACACAGGGGGTTAATGTTGAAATCAAGAGTTTTATCAGATGATTGATCAGTTGTTGCCGTAACAACTGGGTTCAGCGTAACGGATGTTGTTCCTCAAGCAGTTTTTGCTGTATATTTCCGCGGTTGGCAAATTTTCGGGTTTCTTAATATTCAACCGTCTTCTACCTCGATTGTTTGAAGGCCGTTTGCTCTTCACCCAGTTGGATCCAAGCCGTTTGAATAGGGGCAGCTGTTGCACCCCAAAATTTGCCCAACCTTTTCTTACCTGGTTTATGTTCATTGCATTATCATTTGCATAGTTATATCATTTGCATATCATGTTATCATTCATATAGCAGGGGATCAAGTGTTATTCTTATCAAGAGAAGCCTAGCAAGAGGTCTCATTCAAGATTGAGAAGTTGTCAAAGTCATCAAAAGGTGGTTTGAATGCCTAGAGGGCCATGGGAGAGTTCAATCAAGTCATTGTGTCAAATGCAAGAGCCACAGTTGAGGTGCAAACAATTAGGGTTTCATCTGGATCAATTCTAGGTCAACTGTGCAATTGAAGGGTATCAAAGCATAATTTTAGGTCATGGAGTTCATGAAATGGTATGATGAGACACTTGTGGTGTTGTGCCAAGATCAAATCAAGAAAAGTCAAGAGTGTGGGAAGTTGCTAAATTAGGGTTTCAGTGTAAAATTCCTTGTTTAGTGCCTAACTTCAAGGCCACATAACTAAAGATACAAGTTTCAAATGGATCTTTGGCCAACATGAAACTTGTAGAGCATATGAAGAACTTTAATTTGAGTACTAGAAGTCCTTAAGGGGATTTATAGAACTCAAGTTATGACCAAGACAAGTTACAAGTCCTCAGAGGCTACTAAAATTTGTCTATGAAAATCATATGACTTCAAAGCTATTTTTGACCTAGAAGGAGATTTCACCTGAACTTTTGGCCAACATGAAAGTTGTTCCTAATGATCTTAGCTTTCTGAATTGTGCTAGAAGTCTTCCATCTGATTTGTAGAACTCAAGTTATGAGGTTTACAAGTCAGGGGTATTTTGGGAAAGTGAGATTATAGGTCATTTTCAATCATAGGCCAAAATCTCCAACTTGCACTTGTCAAATGCAATTTTGTTCAACATGAAAGTTGTTTAAAATGGGGTGTTTTGGCTAACCAAGAGGTCATGATGGATTTATTGAGCTCATAGCAAGACTTGGTTTGAAATGGTTTCAAAAGGGGAAATTTTCAAATGAATTAAGGAGGGAAAATGCCAATTTTGAGTTGTAGGACCAAAACATGTCAAGTAACTACATTTTTTGAATGGAAATTTAATTCTAAGTACTTTGGCATTACCATAATTTTGAGTTTAGGCCAAGCTTCATGAGTTGTCATGTAGTTGCTTCAAATGCAAGTTACATAGCCAATTCTTTCCACAATGCAATTCAGGTTGTGCTATCAATCCAATTTCACTCTAAAATCAATTTGCAAGCTGATAGAACCTTCTAGAGCAAGTGACACAGCCTGAAATCGTGACTGTTACATTGGATTTCAAGGAAAAATCAGAAATTGCAATTGGCTGGATTGGGCTTCAAACACACTTCAAAAGCCCATAAGAACATTCTATATATTCATTGCAGTGAATTCAGAGTGGTTTTTGGCATTCATTTCGTGAAGAACACTGAAGTTGCAGTTGAAAAATTCCAAGGAGCAAGTGAAATCGTGTTTTGAGTTCCAGGCTGATTCAGAGCAAATTGAAGGTTGAAACATCATCCTCTTGCATCCTTGAATGATTCTGGAGAGTTTTGAAGGTTGAATCAAGCTCTAGCTACCTCTGTTACTAGATCTACAACAGGTTAGTAACTTTCAAATTTCCACATGAATTAGCATGATGTAGTTAGATTTGAACTTGTGGTTAGGATCTAGGCAAGATGTGGATCGTTTTAGGATCAATTTGGAAGCAATTGGTGATGTTTGATCATGAGGTGTCATTTCTGTTTTGATTCGAGTAGATCTGATCTTAAGGCTATAACATGATTTGGATAGATCAGGATGATCAGTGTAGCATAAGAATGATTCCTATGATCTTAATTGTGCAACTGATGATGTTTGATCTGGATGCTATTTCTGAACATTGCTTCGTGTTTTAAAATCCATGGAAAGTTAGGACATTTGGATAGTAGATTTGAATTCCTGGTGAAATTCTGAGTGAGATTGGTATAAAGATTGTTTTTTCTGGACACCTGCAACCACCTGCTCGCCGGAGAAGACGACCGGAGTCTTCTCCGGCCACCGTCCCTGATCTCCACCTGGCCAGCCTGAGAAATGAGGAAGATGACTCCTAAGCCATCAGATCTGCCTTTGACCAAAGACCAACCACCAGATCCAATGGACGTGTTTTAATCTGAGAAGTGAGACTTTTAATTCAAAACGCAGGCGTTTCATTTAATGAGGTGGCATGCCCTCAGCGCTTGGATCAGTGGACCAGTCTCCTCATCCAGTGGCTCTTGTTTTATTCTGAGTTTCTATTTTCTTTTATTCTTTTTTTGTTTATTTTAAATGCTTTATTGTTTCAAAAATCACAATAAATTCAATTTTGATCAAAAAATTATTTCAAAAATATCTCCATGATCTTGAGAGAATTTGTGATTTTCTGAAATCAATAAAATGCATTTTCATGCATTTTTCAATTTAATTTGATTTTTCTAATTTTGTTTAATTCTTTTAATTTTGCATCATTGGTCATCTGTTTTGCTGAATTTTGTTCTTCCAATTGGTGATGAATTTGGCTTTGATTTTTTAGTATGTGTTAGGGTAGACAGGTATTTTCCCTTAGATTTTTTGTTAGAATTTTAGAACAACTTTAGGTTCTGTTTTAGATGTTGAGATTAGATCCTTCCCAAACTTTTGGATTACCTTGATACCTTTCAATCTAGAATTTATTTAGGTGACTTAGAAGTTGAATTAGGCTTTAATATTTTATCCCTAGGTTGTTCAAACATTTATTTTCTCCTAGGAATTTTATTAGAATTTTACAACTTTGTTTTCTATTTTTGTTGAAATTTGCAAGTTGCTTGTGCTTGTGGTGTTCTATTTTGTGTGCCTTTGCTTGCTTGGTCTTGTTGGTGACTTTGGAGCTGGATTTGCTTGGATTCATTCTTGGGAGGTCTTCTGGACTTGGTATAGCTGCTATGGCTTGAAGATTGGAGCTTGGAGTTGAAGTTTCCTTATCTTTTAGGAGTTGTTTTAGGAGTTTAGGAAATTAGGGTTTTAGGAAGAGCCATTAGGACTAGTTTTGATTCTTTCACCAAACATAGAATGCACTGTGTGTTTCTATTCTATCCAATGATCCAAATTCCTCCTAGGGAAACTCCATCTCTCCTTTGGAGGGATGTGTGGTATGCCCATAGTTGAGTAGAACTTTGAGGATGCCTTTCCATTTCAATGTTGGTACTTGATGATTTCCTTTGGTTTTCATTTGGTTTTCAACATTGCAACCTTGATCTTAGTGATTATTCCTCTGCTTGGAGTGTGCTTGCTAGAGCTTGAAGATGAAGTTGGATGAAGCTTGATGATAGAAGCTAGCTTGAGGATAAGACTTTTTGCTGTCAACTTTGCTGTCAGGAGGATTTGCTGTTTAGAGCTATTGTTGTTGAGCATTGAAGTTGTTGTCTGCTGAAGACTGTTGCTGTTGCTTGTGTTATTTCCTCTGTTTCTTTTCTTCGGTTGTATTGTCTGTTTTCTTGTGTTGATTACCTCTAGGTTTGAGGTGGAGCTTGTCTCCTCTTGCCTGTTGTTTTCTCCCTTGCCTCGCTTGTACTGTTGCATAGCATGCATTTTACTGTTTACTATTTACTGCTTGCTTTCTTTTGTTGTTTCCCCTAGGATCTCTGATTTTCTCTGTGCAAGAGGGAATTATGACAGACATTAGGTTTTGACCCATGCATGATAAATGTAGGTAGATTCCTTTTCAACCATAGTTTTAGGGCGTCTTTCTCTTCTCATCTCAAAACAATTCAAAAACACAGTAATAAGGTTAATTGAAGTTGTGCGTTACGAGCCTTAAGCTATCTGGGAAAAGGTTGGTGGAGGGTCTCTCTACAGTAATCTGGATGTTAGTGTGGTACCCTTTGGGTGACATACGAAGCGTTCACTCCTGGATCATAGTCTCTAGTGCGACTGAGATTGCAAACATCCTAAAAAACAGTTCTTTCGTAAAAAACTCAAACAAACATTCAAACTTTGTTTTTGTCCTCTTGGACCTTTAATCAGGAAAACCCTTTCTTAAGGAGATAAAAGACTGTCAGACAAACTTGTGTCTTCCGTAGCCCGAACTACGTTTGCTCTGATCTTTCATGCCATATGAAAGTACGTAGGCACGAGATGCGATATCTCGGCGAGCAACCTTCCCCCTTAACCCGTAGTTAGGCGAACTACGTTGACTCTAATTTCTCGTTCCAGACGGGAATACGTAGGCATAAAGTGCGATACTTTGCCGAGTCATTTTATTTTCTTTTTAACCCAGACCTTTAGAGTAGATAGATAAACATACCCTTAGATAGAAAACAAGCGTGGATCCCGTCTAGTACGACGGACGTGAGGGGTGCTAACACCTTCCCCTTGCGTAACCGACTCCCGAATCCAGGTTTACTCTTTGCGTTAGGTTTACTCTGAGCGTTTCCTTTCCCTCCTGTGGGATAAATAACGCACGGTGGTGACTCTTCTGTCATAGCCGGCGCCGATTTTCGCAGAGCGACAAGATGTAAATCTCCTATCTCCATAGCGTGTAGTTTCTTTTCCACCTAAGTTAGCTAGTGGCATATTTGTTGGTTTTATCCAAGTTGGAGCCCTTCTGAAAGGATGATATAACGTTCTCACACTTTTTGGGTTGATTAGTTGAGTAATCTACTTTAAATGACAAAATGTCTTCATCAATATTAACACTAACTTTAATTGTGCTAACTTTTATTTTTATGCTCTTTTATCTTTGTGTCCTTTTATTTTTATGACCTTTATTTTATTCTCTTTATTTTTATGCTCTTTATTTTATGCTTATCATTTCATATCATATTATCATCTTGTTTATGTTTATGCCCTTTTTCTCTTTGTCCACTTGGTCTTTCTTTTTCTTTTTAAGACATTAATAAAAGCTTAAACACTTAAAAGACTCTTAATGCCTCCTTGGAATATTTGGTGACTATCCTTTGTTCATGGATGATGGACTTAGAATTAGGTTCATTGACCTATACTTTGGAGTTATGACTTGAGCCCTTGGATTTCATTTGGCACTTTGACCTTTAGTTGACCTCTTTGAAGACTTGGCTTGGATACTTAGCTTTCATCAAATGCTTGGTTATTTCTCTGTGTATCTTATTGCTTGTCTCGTTGCTTATTGCTTGAGTCCAAAGGATGGAAGTTTTGGCTTGTTTATGTCAAAGACTTGTATCTTGGTTATATATTTCCTTCCCTAGCTTTTATTTTATGCTTTAGGATAGGCTTTTCATCTCCTCCCCTTTCTTAAATTTTCAAAATCTTCTCCATTTTTCAAAACCTTCTTCTTTCAAACTAGAACCTTTTTCCTAATAAACCTTGACTTTGTCAAGTTCATTTTCAAACTCATTTTCCTAATAAATGCTAATCCATCTTAAGCAATACTTATACCATTTAAAAAAACTTTAAAAAAACTAAAATCATTCAAATCACTTTGTGCCTTTTGTGCATTTTTTGCTTTAAAACTTTTCATAAAGTTTAGACATGAGTCATTTCTATAGTTGATATGGGATCCTTCTATCCCCATAGTATTGTTTGAAATGAGTTTATTCTTTTCCACCTTAGAAAGTTAGTGACATAATTGTTGATTTTATCCAAGTTGGAGCCCTTCTCATGGTGATGCAAAAGTCCATTTTCACATACTTGTTGGTGATTAGTTGAAGTTTTCTCCCTAAAATGACAAGTTACCTTTTCATTTAAAATGAATCATAACACACCAGTTTGTCATTTGTACCACGAACTACGAGGTTTTGATCCTCCATTGCACTTTATGGGTACGTAGGAACGAGACTCAAGAAGTCTTGTCAAACACAAAATTATTAAAAAAATACTTCTCTTCTCACCTCACCAATATTTGGAAAACAACACCTTGTTAAGCCAAACACTAGATTTTCAAAGAGGTTCCTGTCATACCCTAATTTTTACCCCTAAGATTCTACCTATCATAGTCATTTGCATCTCATTGCAATCACAAACATGGTTTCTCCTAGCTACCATCTCTAGGGTTTTACCCCTGTGCAGGAGGTCACCAAGCACTCATTGTGATTTCATTTTGCTATATATTTATTTATGCTTAGTAACCCTAATCAAGAATCCAAAATATATGCCTGTTGTTTCATGTTCTTAGTTCAGGTGTTAGCAAAGATGAACCACGATTTAGTCAAGGCTATTTAGTCAAGTGTGTGGCTATTCATTAAGGATTGATATTCAAAAAAAGTTTGACCTAATATTGGACAGATAAGAGGGGAGTACTCCATCCTTAAGCTACCTGTGTCTTGGATCATTTTGAAAGAAAATATGTGTCTAAGTCAAGTGCTTTACATTTGAAGATCATCCAGTGATTTTCCAAGATAACGTTTTAGGACAGGTTCAAAGTTTATCCGGTGGAATCAAGTTGCAAATATTCGGTTCAGTAAATTTAGCTCTATATTTTGCAAGTCATGTTTATGTGTGTCCGTATTTGAGGAATAGTGCAAAAGGATGAAGTTGTGTGATTACAGTGATAAGGTAGTGTGATTTGGTATGGCATCAAGGCAAGAATAAGTGACATAACTAGCATGGTTTTTACAATACTCGTTCAACATAGAAAAAGGTAGCACGCGCTACGTATGAATTCAAGATGTCATGAAAGTTGCGTGGTTGATACAAGACTAATGTGAAAGTATCAATTGCCTCAAATTGGAAGTATAAGCATACGAGTGCAAGATGGACAAAATTTGGAAGTATAAATTGGCACAAAGTTCAAATTGCAAAAAAAAAACCATTTTTTTAAGTGCAAAGAAGTCAAAGTTACAGTTTGAAGCCTTTTCCAAGTCAAGATGCAAATGAATTGTGTATAATTGTATGTTCAAATGTTCTCTTCAAACCAAACCAAGGCATGTGAGTTCGAGATATTTTAAGGTGTGCTACCTGATCTCATATTCAACAATACAAGGCTATGTCAAGAATGTTGTATACTTAGATACACAAAGGTGAAGGCTTTGTTGATAATAAGTTTGGAATTGCAAGGTTGGGATAATTTTAAAGTTAGTATCAATTAATGTTCATATGTGATTAAGTCACACAAGAAGTACAAAAGTTCATTACAAACTTCACAAAACACATTCTTGTAGTATTTTATTTGAAATGAGAATCTAATTACAAAGCTAAGTTGGCATAAATTTCCATCAAATGGATGCAATGGAATCACCAATATTTTAAGACGTCTTTGTCAGTAAGTTGTTGATGCATATGATGTTGCAAGATACCAAAAGCAAATCCTGTTGTTTATAATTGGTGTGTTCCCTTTCCTATTTTCTTTGATATCACGTGAAAACGAGTTTGGAAACATCAACGTTATGAACATGGGTCATCAACCTATGGCTGCTCGAAGCCATTGTCGTCATTCGTTACTGTAGACCATGAAAAAAACCAAGTCAGAAAAAATCACCAAACTGTTTCAAAATCCCAACAAATGCAATAACAACAAAATCATACATGGAAAAATTGGATTTCTCACATGGACCAACAGACAGGTGTAGCACCCCAAAATTTTCCCTAGTTCTTTTTAACTTTTCTGGCTTATGTTTCGTGTTCATATGCATATCCGTTAGGTCATGAGCTCATAATTATACTTCTGCATTGGTCTTCTAAGACATGGGATCGAGAGTTTGTCCGAATCAAATCATTAAGTATCAGGCTTACATTCTTCAAGAATTATCAGGCATCGAGGGCCTAGGGTTTCATCACCTCGTTGGCTCGAATTTGTTAGGCAAGTTTGTGTTCAATTGGCTCAAGGTTATCAGAAACAGTGATATAGCTTCAATTCAAGAGTGGTTGTTTAGTCACGACTAAAACCGGATGGAATTTTGACCTAATTTTGGTCAAACCATCAAGAAATTTCTTCAGTTGTTCATCATGGCTCATCAGTCCATAAGTGGTTCATCAGTGGATTTATTTTCCTGGAGACTTATCCAGACATATTCAAGATGATTCAGATTGTTCTTGACTGGAGATTCAGAAGTTGGCTCGCTCAGATGGTTGCTGCTTCAATTGCAAGTTGTTCAGTGATTCAGAAGTAGGTTCATTCGTTTTTATCGGAGGTTGTTAGAAGAATGTCAAGTGCGGTTGTCAGATTAAATTCAGTAAAAGTGTGTGGTAGTGGTGGGGGTTTATTCAGGATCATCAAACGCAAATGTTCAAAACCATTTTATATCCATGTTTTATTTTATTTGTCCTTTTTTTATTCTAGACCGGTTATTCATTTCCATCTTTTATCCATCTGATCATTTCTTCTAAATCTACTTCTCATCCACATTTCAAAACCATGTTTAGTTCATGTCCAAAAGTCCATTCATAATCCATTTCCATTTCGAAATTCATTTCTACCCAATTTTCTTTCATTTCAAATTATCCATATTTTTTCAAATTTCATTTTTCATACCATTTCCACTTCTTTATTCAAGTAACCATAATTCATATTTTCATTTATGAAAAGTTCATTTCACAAGAAAGTTTCATTCAAATAAAGCTCATACAATTCATAACCATAACCCAAAGTTACTAGAAAATTAAAAAAAAAAGAAGAGGGTTTCTGCATAGGTACAACCACAACTTGCCATGACCCCACCATGTCACTACAAACCAAAAAAATTGGCAGCACAAAACAAGCCACAAATAGAGGGGGCGTTGATTTTTTTTTAGTGCAGCAACTTTATATGTTTGTCCATCAACCACAAATGCTATAGCCCATATCACCCATCTGGCCTAAACCTGCAAGAAATGAGATTTTCATTTTTAATTGCCGAAAGAAAACACACAACAGCCAGAAGAAAAATTGGTAGGATGCAGTCTTACCTGATACACACAAATGAACCATCACGCACGCATCGGTTATAAAATTCGTTTGCATCAAGCATTCTTTTACAAATGTAAAAACCATCAGCCATACAATACCCACTTCCAAGCGATGCACATATTTAAACAACCATTACCCTGCTACCGTTTTGCCATAGCGCGCCCGACCATACTGTAGCCTACAACAGTGACATAACATAAGGCCACGACAAATCTTGTTCAAAAATAGAGCAACAACAATTCGTAAGACAAAACCAACAGATGATTTCCACCAGCATATACCTCTCAAATTTTGTCACAAATGCACAAACCCCAGAATACCCTTCACACTGTCTATAAAATCTCACCTTTTTCTCTTCACAGGGGACCTCTCTTTTTTTTATTGAAAAAATCCATCCAAATAAAACAGCCCTCAGTACAAAAAGTGACAACTGGCCTCACTCCCTTGAACGTTTTAAAAGACCTTCACCTGAAAGGGTCAAAATAGTTTAGATGAAAGGAGGTAGTCTGCGAAGGAGTATGAGAGCAGAGAGGATGCGTTTTTGGCCATTTTTCACTGCTTCTGTTTTAGGTTTTCATGTAAACCTACTTTGAGGTTCCAGCCGGACCGGGTTCAGAGCCAAAGTGGTCCGACCTGTTTTTTCTTTTGGTTTAAGTCCACTTCTGGGCCCATCTATCTCACCGGCCTGAGTTTGGCTTAATACTCCCAGTTTTTTTTCAAAGTTATTTGGTAGTTAATTGTAGGATTATTTAGTTTAGGATAAATATTTTAATCAATTATTGTTCTAGTTAGTATACTTTAGGTCTTAGTTATTTTAATTTTTGGTTTACATTTTTTTAGATGTAATTAGTTTACTATTTTTTTTAAGAAAATTGTTTTTTTTTTAGATTTAATAATTAGTTAAAAATTCTAGATTTAATTTTAATCTGTAGTTTAGTAACTTAATTTTAATCGCTTTGAGCCATTTTTCACCCTGTAAGTCAATTGCCTCATGCATCGCCATTAACCTACCATGCTCTATTCACCACCTTCAGTTTTCAAAACTTCTTTCCAAAACTCTTTCTCCTAAAACCTTGATCTCGTACCAAGTGCATTTTCAAAACTCTTTTCCTAATAAAACTTGAGTGGTTGTGGAGTGGTTAGGCATAGGCCTTCTCCTATCTCGAGTGCCTGACATTACCTTTAGGGTTCACTTTCGTAAAGCGCTTACCATTCAAGATCAAATTTTTTTTTAATAAAAGTATGAAGTTCTCTTTGTATTGAACTAAAGAGAGGGGATTGAGTGTAGACTTTTTCCTCTCCGAGTGTCAGGATACTCACTGTAGAGTGTGTGATCTCGATACTCATCTTTCAATATGAAGACGTAACTATTTTGAGATAAAGAATTGGGTACTACCCGCAAAGGGGTTACTATTCGAGGACCTATTTCACCCCTAAAAACAATTTCCACAAATCAAATGTGACATCTTGCCTCGAAGGCGAAAACTATCTTTTCAAAAGGATATGTTACATCCGTTCTACCACAAACAGGTAACGTCTAAGACTCCACAAGCGAACTGCAATACACCTAACTTCTAGAATACGTACGTTAGCATCATCCATAAAAACACCAATTAACTGTAACCCGAACTACATTTTCTCTGATTTATCATACCAGATGAGGATACGTAGGCACAAGACGACGACGTCTTGGCGAGCGCACTTTTCCACCTTTCACCCGTAGTGGCCGAACTACGGCTGCTCTGATTCCTCATTCACTAATGAGGATACATAGGCACGAGGATCTCTATCCTTGACAAGCACACTAACAAATAACTTCCCCTTTCTCTTCCCCCAGTGCAATCGAGACCAACCTATTATCCAGAACTTTTTTCTCTCGCCCCAGTGCGATCGAGCCCTTTTTCCGTAGTCTCCCGAACTACGTTTGCTCTGATTTATCATACCAGATGAGGATACGTAGGCACAAGGCGACGATGTCTTGGAGATCAACCTTCCCCCCATCACCCTTAGTTTCCTGAACTACCTTGACTCTGACTTTCTGATATCTGTTGAGAATACGTAGGCCTAGGACCGCCAAGTCCTACCGAGTCTCTTCTTCCCCTTTATCTCTCTTTTCCCTGTTTCTAGCCTTTCTCTTTATCCCTTGGAACACTCCTTATATCAGCATCTTTTAGCAAATACCTTCACACGTAGACAAACAAATGGTTCCCATCGAGTACGATGGATGCGAGAGGTGCTAATACCTTTCCTTCGCATAACCGGCTTTCGAACCCTTTCTCTTGGTTGCGAGACAATCTTATCTATTTCATCATAGTGTTTTCTCGATGTTTTCCCTTCCCCTCATGGGATAAATAATGTTCGATGAGGACTCTTCTGTCTTTCTGTTCTCGCCTCTCCGTTGTTGCATTTTCGAGTAGCGAAAGTTGGCGACTCTGCTGTGGATGTACCTAGCAAGCCAAACCTAGTTTGTTTGTCGCATTTGTGTTTTATTTGTTTTATTGTTTTATTATGATGTGTTCCTCTTACCTGTTGGGTATATTGGGGATGGTTTGTAAGGATAAAAGCTTTCTACCTGAGCTTTCTAGTATACACTAAGATTAGGATGTGGTTTCTTTCTGATTTGAGAGACTTAAGACTCATTGAGTTGGTTTGAATTCCACCGCTCAGATGAGGCCCCTTTGGGATGATTATGTCTTACGAATAGTCGTAATGGCGTCTTTATTTTCAAACTGGGAGTCCATGACTCTGAGGACCTTTTGTAGAACCTTATTCCGAAGGTTTCTAAGACATAGCTCTGTGTTCATTCTTTGAAGGGATTACCGTCTTACGAATCGTCGTTATGATGGAAAACTTGTAAGGGTTAGTACATAGGACTTTGTTTAAAGCCTTTGGGATGCCCTTTTATAAACCAATAGATTGCCCACCCGAGGAGAGGGATATCTCGTTGCGTTACCATGCATGACTTGTGACCTTGACCCTGCTGTTGTTCTGTTTTCATATTGCATTAGCATCTTGCATTGCATTAGCATCTCATTTTTTCATATCCATCCTCAGCCAGAACATAGAGCTCACCCATCTTTTGTCCAACCCGTAGTTGATTTCCCGACACTCGCATTGGACTTGAATTAGATTTCAGAAGAATTATGAACTCAGGAGAACAAAATTCGGTTGTTACAAGGGTAGAGTTTGAATTGATGAAGAATCAGCTAGATCAGCTCATGGAAGCCATGACAGTTATGACAAGGGGAGAGGCTAATATTTAGAGGACTCTAGTTAATGAGGATGTTATTCCACCTTTAGTGAACAATGTTGCTCAAGCTCAGCCTGTGCAGATTCCTATTGAAGATCAAGTTATACAAGAGCGTACCATTGTTTGAGATAGACATTCATCTTCTTTTAATGACACAGGCTATCAGAATTTCACATTCTCTGTGCCATATTTTCAAGGGGATGTTCCAAAGATTAATCTTAAGGACTCACAGATTGTTGAGTTTATGAGAAGATATTGTTTGTTGGAGGAAAAGCTTGACGCCCTAAGGGGTCATGATACTCTTAATCTGAATGCTTCAAGCATGTGTATGGTGTCAGGCCTTGTAATTCCTTCAAAGTTCAAGACGCCAAATTTTGAGAAGTACAAAGGGGATAGTTGTCCGAAGCAGCATTTAGTGATGTTTTGTAGAAGAATGACCCCATATGTCCGTAACGACAAGCTTAGAGAATGGTTGCACCCGTTCATGGTCAGACCTAGCCAATGCCTTTGTGAAGTAGTACAATTACAATCTCGACATGACTCCTAGTTGCATGCAGTTGCAGGGTTTATCTCAAGCGAACAATGAATCTTTCAGAGTGTATGTTCAGAGATGGAGAGAATTAGCTGCTCGCGTTCAACCAACACTTCTAGACAGAGAATTGGTTGACCTGTTCATGGGTACTTTGCAAGGTCCGTACTTGGATAAGTTGATTGGTAATGGGGCATTAAACTTTTCTGACTTGATAATAATTGGGGAACGTATCGAGAGCGGACTCAAGAGTGGAAAAATTCGAGATACCTCTGACATTTCAGTTTGTGAAAGAAAATCAGTTGTCAGTTCTCAAGAAGAATGGGAGACAAAAGTAATTCCATCAGGGAATCCCCGATACCTCAGATTCAGTCTTCAGATGTTTCAACTATTCAGAGTCAACAATCTTCTGGGTCTTTGTATCAGATATCTTTTCCCCTCTATAGTCAACGACCATATCACCGACGGCCATGTCAACACGCTCGACAAAGACCTAGGAAGCCAGAGAAGCATTTCACTTAGTTGCCAATGTCGTATAGTCAGATGTTGCCAGATTTGATCAAAGGTGGATTGATAGCGATGAAGTAGGTTAATCTAGTGATTCCTCCATACCCGCCAGGTTTTAATGTCAATGTCTGTTGTGATTACCATGTTGGGGCACATGGGGTTTCAACCGAAGACAGTAAGGTGCTTAAGAGAAACGTTCAGACTCTACTTGAATCCAATATGTTCTCATTCACGCCTCAAGGTATTCAGATTAACAATCCTCCGTCATCCAGTTATGTGGGTTCATCAGTCCATGTTATGGAGGAATTCACCGAGAGCAGATGTTCATAAGAGTATCAGACTGACTTTGATGAACAATTTTGAAGATGGCTAGAGTGCTCTGTTGAACAGGGGAAAGTCATGCCAAGGGAGTCAGCCATTCCAAGATTCAGTTAATCTGGGGCAACCAGGTCGAGATTCATCAAATCTCTCGAAGATCAGTCAAAGACGTTATTTCACAAATCAGCAAATCTGGGGAAATCAGGTCGAGTTTTGATAAATCTCTCGAAGGTTAGTTAATCAGAGGAACTCCTTCATAGATCAGCCAATTCGAGGGCAAAATCACTTCAAGGCTGGGGCAGACCATCCCAAGAGCACATAAGTAATTCTTATCCAGAAGGAAATTAATCAGAAGCACCTCTCTGAGGTTCAAAATGCTAAGGCAGGTCATCTTAAACCGTCAGGGTACAAAGATTTCAGGTTCCCTTTTGAGGATAATTTTTACAGAGATCCCACAGGCTGGGGCAAAGTGGAGATGGAGGAACATTTCCTCTCCACATTTTTTTCCAGAGCTTCTCATAGCTATTTAGGCAGGTTCAATCAACCTTCAAGTTCAAGACGAATATCGGGAAGTCATGTTAACCATTCCCTGACCCTTCAATCATAAACCTTGTATCCAGACAAGACACTTTCCAACCTTGTATCCAGACAAGACACTTTCCAACCTTGTATCCAGAAAAGACACTTTCCAACCTTGTAGCCAGACAAGACGCATCCTAAAGTCAGTTGTACCTGACCCATCACAGATAACCCAAAGCCCAATCCATTTTGGCATCTTCATCCAAAGCCCAATCCCTATTGGCATTCACAGATAACTCAAAGCCCAATTCCCATTGGCATCTCCTCCACCAAAAGCCCAATCCCTATTGGCAACCACCAAAAAATCCAATCCCTATTGGCACCTCATTTCGAAATCTAATCCCCATTGGTACCCAGAAAGATATCACCTTCCAAAAATCAATCACCATCAAGTTTCACCGTTCTTTCCCAACAAAGTCCACTCATACTTGGCACATCCGTCTTTTCCTGACAGCCCAAGCCTACATCTGCATTTCTGCATATAGTTATCATCTTTTCATTACATCCTCAAAGGCGTAGCATTTCCATTTAGTATGGAGCATTACGCCATGTTCAAACATTTGCATGCGAAGCATATGCCAGTTTTGGTACCGTGTGTGGAAGCCCGAAATCAACTTTCAGTCAAATCAGTGACATATCCTCAGAGAATGCCAAGCCATTCCCCAGCAGACTTATCAGTCATTCCAGTTGCTTATATTGGGTCTTATATCATACGTTGATCTTACCCTCGATCAAGCCTTTTCCATCAACCCTTTGATGATGACATCCCCAAGCAAGTTTTTCTTCCCTTAAACTCTTTGACGATGTGTTTCTTCGGAATTTTTTTTTCTCGTCAACCCTTTGACGATGTACCTCTTCAAGTAAATCTTATCTTCGTCAACCCTTTGACGAAGTGTTCCTTCAGTCAGGTTTTTCTTTCCATTAACTCTTTGATGATGTGTCTCTTCGGTGAAGTTTCTCTCTTCCGTTAACCTTTTGACGATGTCAGCAGTTTCTTACCATCAACCCTTTGACGACGACATTCCAGATGTTATCCTTCCATCAACCATTTGGTGAGGTGTCTATCTAATGAAGTTTTATTTCCATCAACCCTTTGATGACGATGTTTAGAGTTTTTTTTGTCAACCCTTTGACGATGTCAGTTTCTTTTCCGTCAAATCTTTGATGATATACCCCTTTGATGAGGACGATTGTTCTTTCATTAACTCTTTAATGGATGTTCGCTGTAATCCCCATCTCAGTTATTTTGTGGATGTTATCCCAGCTTTTGCTTGGTAGTTTATTGTTTTCTGGATGTTATCCCAACTTTTTGTTGGTAGTCCATTGTTTCCTGGATGTTATCCCGAATTTTGGTTGGTAGTCTGTTTGTTTTGTGGATGCTATCCCATCTTTTGGTTGGTAGTCCATCGTTTTTTGGGTGTTATCTCAACTTTTGGTTGGTAGTCCTCTATTGTTTCCCCAGCAGAATCATCTTTCTTTCATGGCGAGTCAGTTGATTCAACTTCCTGTATATCCCAACTTTTGGTTGATGAGCTTTTGGACAATCCTAACTTTTGGTTGGTAGTCTTTATTGTCGGGGTATTCTCCTTTGGTCGGCATCTGGGTGATCCTAACTCTTGGTTAGTAGCCTTTTTCTCATAACTTTTGGTTATTATTCTCTAGGTGATCCTTGTCGCTATTGCGAAAAAGGAGGCCAACAATGATAGAAGAGTCGCCACCGTTCGTTATTTATCCTGATGAGAGGGAAAAGAAACGACCAGGGAAAACCTACGAAAAAGGGATAAGATCGATCATTGCAAACAAATCTCAGGTTCGGGAGTCGGTTACGCAAGGGGAAGGTATGAGCACCCCTCACGTCCGTCGTACTCGACGGGATCCATGCATAGTTGTCTATCTAAAAGGTTGATTATCTAGCTAAAGGTCTCAGGGACAAAAGAACAGAAAAGAGACTCGGCAGAGCATCATCGCTCTGTGCCTACATACTCCCTCGTGTAATGGGAAAGTTAGAGTCAACGTAGTTCGGCTAACTACGGGTGAAAAAAAAGGGGAAAAGGTTGCTCGCCGAGACATCGTCGTCTCTGCCTACATCGGTCATCTGTTTTTACTCGAGTAGGGTTAACAAGTAGTTCTAGCAGTTAGGGACAACGCCTGTTTGCGGTAGAACTAAGGGTTAACAACACTCTTGTTTATGAAAATGGTTTTCCATTATTAAAATCCCGAAGGATGAAAAAGATTTGAAGTGTTTTTGTGTTTTTTAGAGAAGAAGTATTTTGAGTTTGATTTGTAACTCATGTTGCACTAAAGACTATGACCTAGGAGCGAATGCGTCGCATATCACCCAAAGGGTGTACACTAAACACTCTAGGCCATTGAGAGGAATCCCCCCAATCACCATTTCTCAAGTAGCTTAAGACTCGTAGCGTACAACACTTGTTATTCTTTATTATGTGTTTTGAAAGTGTTTGAAGATGAGAAAAGAGGGGACGCACTAAAGGGAGACTAACTCGCACCTAATAGTTGTCATGCAAAGTGGTCCTAAGGTCGGGATTAAAAGGGGAAATATCTACCCTAATGTTAGCATGCATTGCTCGAATCCTAATGTCTATAACCAACCTTAAACAAGGAAGGTTAGATCCTAAGGGGAACATGGCAAGGGAAGACAAAAAAAGAGAAAGCATAACAAAATGCAATATGCAAACATGAAAATGCACACTTAGAATGGAGGGAGGGAGGAAAAATGTATGCGGCAACAACCACCACAAGCGCATCTCGACCTCAACAGCGATGCAAAAATGATGCAAACATGAAGGAAAGCGCAAAAGATGAAAGAAAACGAACATGCAAAAGATCATCACCTTGAACCACATCCGTAAGCATGCATTCAAGTGGAAAAGAACACGAATGTCGGCGGAATCTCGATTAAACAACCAAAACAACGATATATATCCCAGAACATTTCACTTTTAATGCATCATATCGAATTACAATGATTCGAAGTGAAACAATACTCAAACAAGCATGAAAAATAGCAAAACAGACCCACTGGCACAGTGTTAATCGGTTAACACACTGTTAACGGCTAAAAAATTTGAAAATTTGAACTGGTTAACCGGTTAACCATATGCGTTAACCGATTAACACTGTGAAAACTTTGAAAAATCTAGAAATTTGTAATGGTTAATTGGTTAACCATATGCGTCAACCGATTAACACTGTGCCAACAACAGAAAATCAGTAACAGAACAACATGTGCAGCAAATATGCACTTATCCGATCAACCAGATGATCGGATAAATCAATGAGACAGAAAATGGCGACTTCACTGGGGAGTCCTAGCTATTGAGGGTTATCCCTATTTTGTTTATTTTTCTTTATATATTTGTTTTATTATATATTTTGCTCACTTGTATGTATATATTGGGGTACCTTACTTGGAGTTACTGTGTTGTGAGATAAGTCCTACACCCGGACTTGAGTGACATTATTATAGGATGGTGATATATTCGACGAGGCTTATAGGGAGTGAGTCCCGACTAAGTTGACTCTAGAATCACCGCTCAGTTGAGACACTTTCGAAAATGGTTCGGTTGATCGAGTGTAATCGTGAAAACTTTTACCATTATCGATTGGAGTCTGTGATACTGGGAACCGTAGTACCTTTACACCATCTTGGCCTTATATAGGATGTAGTGCGGGAACTATGTGGGAGTAGTCCTACAATGGTTGCTACGCGATACTACACTCGAACGAGGTTCTCTTGAGAATATTATCGACATAATATAGATAAAAAAAATCTTTTTTATTTTACATTTTTTTATTTTAAAAACAAATCAAGTTAAAAAAAAATAAAAAAAAAAAAAATTAAAACTTTTTTAACTATAAAATCAAAAACCCTTTTCTAAATATAACACAAAGAACCTTTTTTTTAAAAAAATATAGATAAAAAAAATCTTTTTCAAAATAATAAAACCTTTTTTTATAAAATTAAAAACATTTTTTAATAAATAAAAACTATTTTTTATAAATGCATTAAATTTTTTTTAAAAATATAATAACTAAGTTAAATAATTTTAGGGTTTGAGTTGAAATAATAATTTCACTTTTAAATCAAAGTTCTCAGGGATCATAACATAAAAACCACAAAAAAAGGATGTCCCACAGCTTCATGCTTCTGCTTTCATAATTTTGTTTACTAACCTAGTTCGTTCACTGTGCAGCTTATCACGTTGTTCCTTTATGTTTGCGTTCTTAAAATTGAATTGTATCATATTATTGTAACTGCTTCTCATATGTAACCCCGCGAATCTAATAATCGCGCTTTAAGTTTCTGCCTTTAAATTTCTGTTTGCCTGGCTTTAATTTCTGTCTTATTTTCTGCTTGCATAGCTCAATCATCTCACATCTTCATTAGTATTCCAGTCACACTACGCACATCCGAAGGTTAGGTCTAACTGTTTGGCCGCCGCGCCAATAGTCCGTAAAACTTCACACATTCAATTTCAAATCCTCAAAACTACAAACTACAAACCCTAATTTTCACAAATGCCTCGCCGCAGGCTAAATTACAAAATTACCCCTAGCATTAGGTCAAAGAGCCGCCGCGCTCATTTTAGGGTTTCCCGCCGTGGAATCCCTAATTTAACCCTAATTACAACTTAACAATTCAACATAGAGATTTGGAGTTTCTACACTCCGCGTAAGCGTGTCCTTAAGACATGTTTATTCCCCGTGAGACCTTGACCACAGTCAAGAAGTCTCTAACCTCCCTTTTGAGGGGAACTACGATTACTCTGATTCCACTCCCGTAAGGATACGTAGGCACAAGATGCGATGTCTTGCCGAGTAAACTTAGAATTAACCCCTTAGGTCTCTTTTCTCACTTTTAATCCTTAGTACATATACCTTAAGCAAATAAACAAAGCAAATAGTAAACATTTGAACAAAAGGTTCCTGTAGAGTACTACAGAAGTTTAGGGTGCTAATACCTTCCCTAAATTTAACCAACCCCCGAACCCTAGATCTTTCCCCGCATTGTGTTTACGATGCAAAATAGGTTTTCCCTCTTTTGACCTTTTCCTTCGGATAAATCAAAGAGCGGTTGTGAATTGAATTGCGATTCAAACTCATTAATAGTTTGTGATCCTATTTCCACCGCAACAGAAAATGGCGACTTCACTGGGGAATTTCTAAAATTTTGAGGGTTATCCCTAATTTGTTCATATTTATTATTATTTGTCTTATTATTCATTTGCATGTATATATTTGTGCTTTGATTGTGGGACAGTACCTTGTGTTGTGAGATAAGTCCTACGCCCGGACTAGTGACATTATTATAGGATGGGGATACATTCGAGGAGGCTTATAGGGAGTTGAATCCCGACCAAGCTGATTCGAGAATCTCCGCTCAGTTGAGACCCTTTCGAAAATGGTTCGGTTGAACGAGTAATCGCGAAAACTTTTTCCATGGTCGATTGGAGTCTGTGATATTGAGGACCGTAGTACCTTAACACCACCTTGGCCTTATTTAGGACGTAGTGCGGGAGCTATGTGGGAGTAATCTTACAATGGCTGCTACGCGATACTGCACTCAAAAGAGGTTCTCTTGAGAATATTATTAACCCTCGAGTCAGTCGGAAGGTTGATAATATCCGAAAGATGGGCTGATGACTTTGGGCACTTTGTAGAACCTTGTTCGGCAGGTACAACTAACCTATAGTACACTCCTTTTGGGATGGGTAGACCTTGACTCCGCTCACGTTCCTTTAACCTAGGACTTTGTGTGTTTGCATGCATTACAGCATCTCATTGCATTGTATTTCATGGAGTTCAAATATCATTTATGGATATCGCGGGATACCATAAATAAAAAAAATAAAATGAAAAAACAAGAAAAAGATTTCCTGGGTACCCCACGACATTCATAAATGTTTGAATTCCATGAAATCTTCATTTACATTCACATTTTTGCATCATTTACTTTCTTGCATTACATGTGTCTTCCGTTTTCTCATGTTCGGTTCTCTCGCCTTCCAGTTTCGTCACCCTGAGTTCTCGGCACCAATACAACACCAGAGCTCAAACTCGGAAGAGAATGGAGGATCAGGCAAAAGAGATTGATCGTCTTAGCAATGAACTTGAAGACCTTCGAGGAGGTATGGGGCGTATGATGGAATTGTTACATGTCATGAATGCTAAGATGGATACCCAGCCCACTGTTGTTTCTGAGATTGCCGGCGTTACTGTGGACCCTCCACCAAGTGTGACCGTAGCAAGGGACCCACCTTATGGTCTTGCTCCAGGTTTTGTGCCTCCTCAAGCCACTATTCCGATTAATCAGCCTGTTCAGCAAGCCGTGCCTTTATTCTCTGAAGTTTCTAGGGGGGCTCCTATCTTTGCATCACCTGTTGTACACACTCGTGCGCAACCATACTTCAATGAGACAGTTTTTGATAATCTTGATGAGAATGTTGAGGGTTATGAGAAACATGATAAGCTTCGTGAGGAAGTAAACACCATCGTCCAGAGATTGAAGAAAGTAGAGGGCGATCAAATTTTTCTGTAATTGGGATTAATGTCCATGACTTGAAACGTGATATTAAAAACTTGCGGACCGATCAGAATAGGTAGCTCAACCTCCCCCATTACCGATCGACGAGAGCCATCGAAAGCCTTGACAACCAACGGAGTAGGTTTCAGCGCAGTCTCTTTACAAGCCAGCCTATCAAGAACCCTCTTGGGCAAAACATTCAGAGAAGACCCGGTGTCCACTAGCACTCTTGCTAAATTGTCCTCCTGACATCTTACCGATATATGTAAAGCACGATTATGGTTCGGACCCTCCTTCGGTAACTCTTCATTGCTGAAGCTGAGGGTGTTACAAGCGGTCAGATTGGCAATCACACTATCAAACCGACTGGTGCTAATATCTTGATCCACATGTGCTTGAGTCAAAACCTTCTGCAAGGCCATCCTATGAGCGGGTGAACTCATTAACAGAGATAAAATCGAGATCTTGGAAGGAGTCTGATGAAGTTGATCGATAACTTTATAGTCACTTTTCTTGATGATCCTCAAAAATTCGGCATCTTCATCATTCGTGACGGCTCTTTTACCTTTGTCTTTGGCAGGCCCTGGGGTACTAGTTATTTCCTTGGGTGGGACCTCATTGGAATGGGGAGTATACACACGGCCACTGCGAGTCATCCTGCTTACCTCTGCGATGTTGGTCACCGCACCTTTAGCCTCTTTATTTGGAATAACCTTCCCGGACTCCTTGTCAATCATCGTCACGTCATATTTCCAAGGCACAGCTTTAGGATCACTGAAAGGAAACGGACTCGGTCTTCGAATAACTATAGGCTTAGGCTGATTCACTTCTGGGATATACGACTTCGGTATATCGAACACGAGATTGGCGGAACTTGCCCCTGATAGATTAAACACGGGTACCTTACCCTTCGATTCAGGCTGATGGAAGACAGGCTCAACTACAGCGACCTCATCTTTCTTGTATTGGCTTGTCACTTGTAAAACACCCTCATTAATTAACCTCTGAACATCATTCTGAACCAACACACAACCCTTAACACTGGCTTCACAACTTACGCATGCAACGTGGGAAGTGTCTACCAAACCAGCTTCAAACAGTTTCGAATGGAACATCTTGAGAGGAGTCTTAATCTGTCCAATGTTAAGGGCATAACCTTCCCCCGAATCAACACTAACGGCATTGACACTCTCATGGTTAGGAAAAGGGTTCTTCTTAACATTTGGTTGAGGATCTTCAAATGACAAAATCTTCTTTTCCAATAAATCCCTGACAATATTTTTGAGAGCATAACAATTCTCCAGATCATGACCAGGCGCACCCTCATGAAATAAACAATGAGCGGCGGCGTTGTAATTGGCGGGTAGAGGATTAGGAGGCGGACCCAAAGCCCGAGTGGTGATTAGACCCTGCTTGACCAAAGAGGGATACAACTCGGTAAAAGTCATCGGGATCGGCGGACAAGGTTTATACGTTCTTCTGTTCGGCATATTCTGGCGAGGAGCCGGACTCTTTGGCTGTTGAGGAGCAGGAGCGTTGGGTGCCTGTAGGTAGTTGACAGGAGGCGGATAAACAGGAGGTTGTTGCACAGGTTGATACATGGGAACCTGTTGATTGAAAGAAGGTGTAATAACTGCCACATAGGGTTGTTGAGCATATTGGACTGGGTACCCTTGAGGTTGAGCATAACTTTGCGGGTGTCGATAAAAGCGTTCCCTTGGTCTACCAGAGGATATAGCATTAGTCTCACCCTCCTTCTTTTTCTGGGAGCTATACGGAGGTTTCTTCGGCTAATCCTTAGAAGTACCATGATTATTTGTCATTTTACCACTTTTCATACCCAATTCAATCTTGACACCCACAACAACGATGTCGGAGAAATTTGAAGTCACACTACCCACCATTCTCTCGTAAAATTCTGGACGGACCGTGTCGACAAACCAATCAGCTAACTCCTTCTCGGTCAAAGGAGGTTCTACCTGCGAAGCAGTCTCTCTCCACCTTTGGGCATACTCTTTGAATGACTCAGAATTCTTTTGTGACATACTCAGCAACTGTCTTCTGTCAGGAGCCAGATCCATATTGTACTTGTAGTGTTTGATGAAAGCGTCAGATAAATCTTGAAAGCTCTTAATGCGAGACTGGTCTAAAGTTAAATACCACTTGGAGGAAGCACCTTTCAAACTATCCTGGAAACAATGGATCATCAGTTTATCATTTTCAACATGGGCAGCCATTTTGCGATAATACATGATCAGATGACTCTTAGGGCAGGTGGCACCTTCATAGCGATCGAAGTTCGGAGTTTTGAACTTCGGAGGAATAACCAAACCCGAGACCAAACAAACATCCCTTGCAGCAGCCCCAAAAATTTGATCGCCCTCTACTTTCTTCAATCTCTGGACGATGGTGTTTACTTCCTCACGAAGCTTATCATGTTTCTCATAACCCTCAACATTCTCATCAAGATTATCAAAAACTGTCTCATTGAAGTATGGTTGCGCACGAGTGTGTACAACAGGTGATGCAAAGATAGGAGCCCCCCTAGAAACTTCAGAGAATAAAGGCACGGCTTGCTGAACAGGCTGATTAATCGGAATAGTGGCTTGAGGAGGCACAAAACCTGGAGCAAGACCATAAGGTGGGTCCCTTGCTACGGTCACACTTGGTGGAGGGTCCACAGTAACGCCGGCAATCTCAGAAACAACAGTGGGCTGGGTATCCATCTTAGCATTCATGACATGTAACAATTCCATCATACGCCCCATACCTCCTCGAAGGTCTTCAAGTTCATTGCTAAGACGATCAATCTCTTTTGCCTGATCCTCCATTCTCTTCCGAGTTTGAGCTCTGGTGTTGTATTGGTGCCGAGAACTCAGGGTGACGAAACTGGAAGGCGAGAGAACCGAACATGAGAAAACGGAAGACACATGTAATGCAAGAAAGTAAATGATGCAAAAATGTGAATGTAAATGAAGATTTCATGGAATTCAAACATTTATGAATGTCGTGGGGTACCCAGGAAATCTTTTTCTTGTTTTTTCATTTTATTTTTTTTTATTTATGGTATCCCGCGATATCCATAAATGATATTTGAACTCCATGAAATACAATGCAATGAGATGCTGTAATGCATGCAAACACACAAAGTCCTAGGTTAAAGGAACGTGAGCGGAGTCAAGGTCTACCCATCCCAAAAGGAGTGTACTATAGGTTAGTTGTACCTGCCGAACAAGGTTCTACAAAGTGCCCAAAGTCATCAGCCCATCTTTCGGATATTATCAACCTTCCGACTGACTCGGGGGTTAATAATATTCTCAAGAGAACCTCTTTTGAGTGCAGTATCGCGTAGCAGCCATTGTAAGATTACTCCCACATAGCTCCCGCACTACGTCCTAAATAAGGCCAAGGTGGTGTTAAGGTACTACGGTCCTCAATATCACAGACTCCAATCGACCATGGAAAAAGTTTTCGCGATTACTCGTTCAACCGAACCATTTTCGAAAGGGTCTCAACTGAGCGGAGATTCTCGAATCAGCTTGGTCGGGATTCAACTCCCTATAAGCCTCCTCGAATGTATCCCCATCCTATAATAATGTCACTAGTCCGGGCGTAGGACTTATCTCACAACACAAGGTACTGTCCCACAATCAAAGCACAAATATATACATGCAAATGAATAATAAGACAAATAATAATAAATATGAACAAATTAGGGATAACCCTCAAAATTTTAGAAATTCCCCAGTGAAGTCGCCATTTTCTGTTGCGGTGGAAATAGGATCACAAACTATTAATGAGTTTGAATCGCAATTCAATTCACAACCGCTCTTTGATTTATCCGAAGGAAAAGGTCAAAAGAGGGAAAACCTATTTTGCATCGTAAACACAATGCGGGGAAAGATCTAGGGTTCGGGGGTTGGTTAAATTTAGGGAAGGTATTAGCATCCTAAACTCCTGTAGTACTCTACAGGAACCTTTTATTCAAATGTTTACTATTTGCTTTATTTATTTGCTTAAGGTATATGTACATAAGGATTAAAAGTGAGAAAATAAACCTAAGGGGTTAATTCTAAGTTTACTCGGCAAGACATCGCATCTTGTGCCTACGTATCCTTACGGGAGTGGAATCAGAGTAATCGTAGTTCCCCTCAAAAGGGAGGTTAGAGACTTCTTGACTGTGGTCAAGGTCTCAAGGGGAATAAACGCATCTTAAGGACACGCTTACGTGGAGTGTAGAAACTCCAAATCTCTACGTTGAATTGTTAAGTTGTAATTAGGGTTAAATTAGGTTAGGGATTCCGCGGCAGGAAACCCTAAAATGAGCGCGACGGCTCTTTGACCTAATGCTAGGGGTAAAATTGTAATTTTGCCTACGGCGAGGCATTTGTGAAAATTAAGGTTTGTAGTTTGTAGTTTTGAGGATTTGAAATTGAATGTGTGAAGTTTTACGGACTATTGGCGCGGCGGCCAAACAGTTAGACCTAACCTTCGGATGTGCGTAGTGTGACTGGAATACTAATGAAGATGTGAGATGATTGAGCTATGCAAGCAGAAAATAAGACAGAAATTAAAGCCAGGCAAACAGAAATTTAAAGGCAGAAACTTAAAGCGCGATTATTAGATTCGCGGGGTTACATATGAGAAGCAGTTACAATAATATGATACAATTCAATTTTAAGAACGCAAACATAAAGGAACAACGTGATAAGCTGCACAGTGAACGAACTAGGTTAGTAAACAAAATTATGAAAGCAGAAGCATGAAGCTGTGGGACATCCTTTTTTTGTGGTTTTTATGTTATGATCCCTGAGAACTTTGATTTAAAAGTGAAATTATTATTTCAACTCAAACCCTAAAATTATTTAACTTAGTTATTATATTTTTAAAAAAAATTTAATGCATTTATAAAAAATAGTTTTTATTTATTAAAAAATGTTTTTAATTTTATAAAAAAAGGTTTTATTATTTTGAAAAAGATTTTTTTTATCTATATTTTTTTTAAAAAAAGGTTCTTTGTGTTATATTTAGAAAAGGGTTTTTGATTTTATAGTTAAAAAAGTTTTAATTTTATTTTTTTTTATTTTTTTTTTTAAGTTATTTTTTTTTAAAAAAAAGGTTTTTAATTTTACATTTTTTTATTTTAAAAACAAATCAAGTTTTTTTTTTTAGCTATATTTAAAAAACAAAAGAAGAAAAAAATACATAACAGTTGGGCCGGTAGTTGTATCGGTCCGACCCAACACCAATACCGCATGATTGTGCTAGGGTTTGTTAAGCCCTTGTTTTCGGCGGCGCCATTGTGTGGTTCTTGTCTCCTCTTGTACTCATTCATCTCCTTCGTATCTTTCGATTTGTTTTCTCCACGCTAAAAAAAAAACAGAAAAAACCATGTCAATATGTTGATAATAGAATGGTGACTTACGGTTGGTTCTCGCTGGTGATTATCGATGAACAAGGGCGATGATGAGGTTGCAAATCTGAGCCTCGAAGTTATTTTGCTCGCCGATTGTAAACGAACGGCGCCGGCGAATGTACTTCCACAGGGTTCAGTTCGTGTCGATGATCTTCGTCGCTGTTTCTTCTTGTTCGCCGCCTCTAGGGTTTCGCGCTCTCCTTCGTTCGGGTTTTTCACAGGTTGTGTTGTTCTTCTTTATATGCTCCTCTAATTCTCTTTTTTTTGGGCCTGAGTAACTTTAGATCCGCGTTTTGAGATTTGATTTCTTTTTCTCTTCTGATATGATTTGCTCGCGATTCGAATTTGTGGGATTGATTGGATTTCCTTTCCTTTTTCAGAACTCACTCGGATTTTTCGATGTAATTCCAGATTTTCAATTTGGATTTCGTTTTGGATAATCTGCTTCTCTTACTTTGGATTTCGCTTTGATTTCTTGATGTGATTTAGATAATCTGAACTGATGTGGGTTTCTGGTTTTCCATTCATTTTGGTCATGAACATCGCTTTGGGACATATACTCACTTTCCTCTTCTTTTTTTTTTTTCAGCGAATGGGTGCTGATGCTTCGACTTAAGTCAAAGCGGCCGAGTGAAGGTTATTGGCGATGATGACCTTAGGGTCTGAGTCAGTTGATTTGGATGCCTTAGTGGTAACGACCTTTGGCGTGAACAACAATTACCGTATGTCCCGTGGTTCGATGTTTGGTAGGGAAGTAGTAGCGGCTCCGGCCGTGGCTCTCCCAGCCACTCGAACGCTTATGCCCGATGATGATTAGCTGAGGGCTGATGTAACTTCGCATTTCTTCGTTGTTTACATTCTGATAATTGTGAACTCGTGATACGCCTTTTTTTCCTGATTCAATTTAGGGACCCTGTTTCGTTTTCTCCTAACAGAGTTATGTGAACTCGTTTCGCAGATTTTGATGCTTTCTTTAAATGTGAGTCTGGGTCTCCTGTATGGTGAACTCGCGGCGTTCAGTTACTCGTGAACTTTTTTTTCTTGAACTGAAGCTGGATATGATGTTTGTGAACTGAACCTTTGGCTCTCGTAATCTCTGATTTCAACTGATTTCATTGTGAACCTTGGGCTATGATGTGTGAACTGAACCCTAAACTTTGCGCTTTGTTTTTCCAATGTGCCTTGCACATTTGATAATGATTCGCTCTGAACTGATATGTTTTAGTTTTATTCTGAACTTGCTTCGTTCAGTTTGGTTATCAGTTGGGATTCACTTATGCTTTTCTATTCTTTTTTTCCAGGATAGGTACTACGCTTTGGTTGAGTTAAACGCCGCCGAGGATGGTACGTGGCGATGATGACAGCTTGTCTGAGCCTGATGAGGGAAACTCTTCGATGAGGCCGCGGTTGCCATGAGTTCGGTTGCTTGATTGTTGGGCAATGATGCTTGCTGAGCCCGGTTTCCCGCACATGTGCTGGCTCGAATTTCAATTACGGCAAGCTTATCCTTGTGTCTGTTATTCCAATGACATGAATTCCATGATGCCTTGTGAGCTGAGTTCACGTTTGGTTCAGCTGCTGTTGTGATCTTGATGGTGCTGTTACGGGTGCCGTGATTTGCGTTGTTGCCTGATGCCACTTCGGTAAAGTTATTCACATTTTTTTGTGGCTCTGATGCTTTCTGGACTTTCGGTACACTGTTTGAATGCAGCTTGATGCAACCTGTTTTTGTACTTCATTTTCTTATTCTGTTTGAACCTGCTGTTACCTCTTTCTTTGGATCCTGTTGTGACAGACCTACGAGATATTTTCTTATGGCTTCTTGCGCATAAGTCTGCCTCCTGATGCATTGTTTAGTTTGCATACGGTGTTCTGTTTGCACTTTGATGCGGTTTTGGCTTGTATTTCAATTCTCTTGTCCTGTTCAGGATTGCTGCAGTTTGATGCCTATGGCATCTTATGAATCATTTTGAGTTTTGAATGCTGAAACTGATATTGATGTGTTTGTGGATTTTCAGGTGTGGGAAGTTTTGAAACCAAAGCGACTCAGACCTGCCGGCATCCGGGTCTGAGTCAGAACTTGCCTATGTTGCCTTATTCTCGTATCAGTTTGGAAATCCAATCGCGGCAAAACGAATCAGTCCCACTTCATTTATTTTTTCTATCTCTCGGATGTCCCATATTGATAAGAACATGTATTACCTGATCCGACGCCCGCGGCGCGGATCGGTAACGGGGGTAGGACGCAGCTTCGGTTGTGCCACTCCCGGCACTCGATGATGACATTGTTCTGAGAGTGTCGAAAAAACTTCTAACATTTTTCTGTACTGCTTGTTTTCTTTTGATGTGCAGGTTAGCTGAGGATTCATGGAGAAGTTCAAATACAACATGAAGACCTTTAGATACTCTTGGGATTTAGGATAGATGCCTTAGGATTGAGAATTTTAATGTACTTCCTTGTAACAGTACTTTGTAAAATATGAAGCAACATCCACATTCTTGTATGATAGCATTATTTATGAAATAAAATTCTCAAAGTTTTGAATTTATTTATATTTTATTCTTAGTTAAAAAATATAAACAATTGTGAATAAATCCACAAGTATTTAAATTCATTAACATGGGCATAAAACATAAATATTCCCAAGTGGTATTTGTGATCCTAATCTCATCATCCGATTAAAATGTTAACCAATTGTTTCATAACCAAACACATATGGGCACCGTAATCACAACATTTTCAGCATCAACAGCAAAACTAAACGTAATTAAACTCCACTGACCAAATGCCAAATCTCAATATGATCAGAACTGGTGATAGATAAATGCCTCAAAACCAATACGTATCAAATGCCTCAGAATTTTAATAACAGCCCGTCTTCAAGGAATTGGTAGAATTTGCGTAAAATGACCAAAATACCCCTGGGACCAAATCTGCAAAACAAAACCCCTTCATAACTTGTTAGTGGTTAGCAAATGTACATATGAGATGCTATGCGAAATGACTGACTAAATATAAGGGTAAAATTTGGGGTATTACAGTTAATTGGTTAACCATATGCGTCAACCGATTAACACTGTGCCAACAACAGAAAATCAGTAACAGAACAACATGTGCAGCAAATATGCACTTATCCGATCAACCAGATGATCGCATAATCACTTAATCATGAAATTAAACCAGCAAACCATGATTCAAACAGCATGTATACAGATCTAAACAACACCAACACAGATCATATGAATAAAAATGTAGCAAATCAATCAAAAATGAAAATCATCATGATAAATATGCAAATAAGCTAAAAACAGAATCAGATCAAGAATTTCCAACCTACGAAGCGAAGATTTGCTTTGGTTAATATTGATTTGCTGGAAATGAGTAGATCGAAGCAAGAAACTCGGAATACTTCAAGATCGAAGATAATCCTTGTAGTAGAGATGGAAATCCTTCAAGATTAAGCCAAATTGCTTCAAATAATCACTTCTAGGTTCACTTCAAATTTCAGATCTGAATTTGTAAGAAAATTGAATGAAGAAATTGATCCAATGGAGATGATGGATAAAGTTTTAGCTCTTAGAAATCAATGATTCCAATGAAGAATCAAGGATTTCAAGTGGAAAAGAGCTTTTGTGAGAGTTTTGGAGATTGGAGAATTGAGAGAAAATTGAGAGAGAATGAGATCAATTCTAAAAATGAGTGAATTATGAGTGTTAAAATGAGTGTGGTTTGGAGTGAATCACTTAAGTATCCTTTAGGCTTGGATCCAAAGCATGGTTTGGAATATGGTTTGGAAATTTTGGAATGGGATTAGGAGTGGGATTTTGGAGGGAAATGAAATTATGAAATGATTCTAGATCCTTCCCAAGTGTAAAATTTGAATTCAAGTGATCAAAATTGGACCCCAAATGGCTCTGCATTGAAAAATCACGTACAGAGGCAAAAATTGCACTGGTTAATCGGTTAACTATATAGGTTAATCGATTAACACCTTTGAATTTTTGAATCTGGGCTGATTTTTCACTGGTTAATCGGTTAACCCCCAGGGTTAATCGGTTAACACCTTCAAAATTTTGAATTTGGGGCCTTTTGGGGGGAAATCTGCACATTTGCCCTATTTCAACTATTTGGAGCTCTGTTAAGCTTCTGAATCTTGTTCTTGAACATTATCACTATAAAAATGCTTGACATGAGCCTGAGTGCTGCTTCCTGACCTGCTGTTGTCCTGTGAAAATAAAATAAAATCGGCCGCCTGACCGCTGGGCAAAATAAATGCCCGAGCCCGATGCTCGTTGTTCAAGTTCATGCACTGAGATGAAAACTGAGCCACAGGAAAACCTCGATCCCCTGTCTCAAGAACAAATGCTATGCAATGTAGAAATGCAACATAATGAAATGAAACAACAACCAAGCCAAGAAAAGGTTGGGCAAATTTTAGGGTGCAACAGCTTCCCCTATTCAAGCGACTTGAACCTGACTGGGTGAGAAGCGAACGACTTTCAAACAATCAAGGTAAAAGACGGTTGAATATTCACGAACCTGGAAATTTGTCAACCGCAGAAATAAACTGCAAACTCTAATTCAAGATAAATTCCGAAAACAACTGAACTGATAATTTTCTATATCGACCTGTTGGTCGGAAGAAACACCTGACTTCGTCGTCGAGCATTATCATCAAGTTGGTAAACGTCTGGCATCGCCGCCAGTCATCGATATTAAGTAGGCAAGATCATCCAATATCACACGGTAGATGATGATCCTCTGACTTCGCTGTCAGACCTTTGCAATGCTTTTGGAAAAGTACCTGACCTCGCCGTCAGGCGCCTGACCTCGCCGTCAAGCGTCAACGTCAATTTGGTAAACCTCTGGCATCACCGCCAATTCGGAGAAACATCTGACCTCGCCGCCAGTTATACCCATCAAGTTCTTCTGACATCACCGTAAGACACCTGAACTCGCTGTTAGGCATAGACATTACGTCTGTAAAAGCATTTGACATCGCCTTCAGTCCTCTACCTCAAGTCGTTAAAATAGCTAACATCGCCGTTAGTCTTCTGTTGAATAAAAACAGGCATCGAATTCAAAGATACGATCCTCTGACATCGCCGCCAGGCCATCGCTAAATGAAAGCGAGTGACAAATCCGAAGATCAAATCCACACAGAATATCTGACATCGCCGCCAGACATCTGTTGAACTGATACACCTCTGACATCTCTGTCAGTAATTCTCTAAATAACAACAATCATCGAACCCAAAAGGTAAAGACATCTGACATCACCACCAGGCATCTGTGGGGATAAAATAACTCTGGCATTGCCGCCGAACAATCACAAAGTCGATAAACATCTGACATCGCCGCCAGATAAATGTAACTCCGAGAAACCTCTGACATCACCGTCAGTAACCATAAATCTGGTAATAAAACCTGACATCGCTGCCGGATTACCACAAATCTAATACACATCTGACATCGCCGCCTAATAACCACAATTCTGGTAAACATCTGACATCGCCGTCAAATAACCACAAAGTAGATAAGGATCTAACATCCTCGCCAAGTAACCACTAAGTCGGTGAACATCTGACATCGCCGCCAGATAACTACACTGTGGATAAACATCTGACATCGGTGCCAGACAAACACAAATCTAGTAATAAAACCTGACATCGCCGCCAGATAACCACAAATCCGATGAACATCTGACATCACCGTCAGAGAACCGAAACACCTGACATCACCGCCAGATAAACACAATTCTGGTAAGAGAACCTGACATCGCCTCCAGATAAACACAACTCTGAGAAACCTCTGACATCGCCGCCATAAAACCAAAACACCTGACATCGTCGCCAGTAAACACAACTTTGAGAAACCCCTGACATCGCTGTCAGTAACCCTAAGTTTGAGAAACATCTGACATCATCGTCAGTAACCATAAGTTTGAGAAACATCTGACATCGTCGTCAGTAACCATAAGTCTGAGAAACATCTGACATCACCGTCAGTAACCATAAGTCTGAGAAACATCTGACATCATCGTCAGTAACCATAAGTCTGAGAAACATCTGACATCACCGTCAGTAACCACAAGTCTGAGAAACATCTGACATCACCGTCATTAACCATAAGTATGAGAAACATCTGACATCGCCGCCAGGTATCTGTAGGGATAAAAATATCTGACATTGCTGCCAAAAAAATGCAAGGGATACAATCTGCATCGGATCCGAAGATAAGGGCATCTGACCTCGCCGCCAGGCCTTCGCTAAATAAAAGCGAGCATCAATATTTGCACGAAGTTAAAATCATCCAATGATAACAAACACAAGGAAACTCCACTAGGGAAATAACATGAATCGGGGTCTAGACACCACACAGGCAAAGATACCAACCATCTACGAGATACACCCGAAATAAAGAGATAACAACCTGGCTTATGTTTCATATGCATATGTTTGAAAATGGCGTAATGCTCCATACAGAATAGAAATGCTACGCGTTTAGGTAGATGCTACGCACGCATGCAGATGCAACGGAACTGAACTAGCAAAATAAATGATGAAGATATAGCAACCACCCTGCTGGGGAAAGAAACAACCATGCTGGGGAAACAACCTTCCTCCCCCTTGCTGGGGATTTCTCAGCTGGGGACGAACCTACCTTGGCTGTAGATTACTCAGTGGGGAGAAAATCCAATCATGACTCACTAGGGAGTACGTATGAACATGCACTTCGTAGGGATTAAATGTGTACCAACTGCCGAGGGTAAGCGTACACACTACCTGCTCACTTAAACTACATACAACTATACTGGGGATAGAGATGCGAACTTTGCCTGTTGGGGAAATAGACTCCGGCTGGAGATAAAACGAATTTCATCACACCTCTTTGCCCCAAGGGTAACGACCCAGCAAAACTGAACAAACAGACAGGATATCCTACGCAAATGGAACTATCTCAGCCATCATTCATGACATTGTTCAATTAACTCCAAGTTTTAACGATTATTGGCCAAGGCCTGCAAGTTTATGTATGTGCAAGTTTATCAAAAACATTCGGCGTTTTTCACAAATAAAACAATAAAAGTTAAAACAAAGCAAACGAGATACCGAATAGTATATGTTTATTGATAAATGGCCTGTAAATAGGCAAAGTTTTACAACAGATGCAACCCTTGAAAAGAGGAAGCTACGCAAAATATACAGATATTCACAGAAATATACAAAAGTGTACATAAATGTTGGCAATGTGGCACAGACAAACACCATGAGCTGATCCCTCTATGACCCGCCTGACCTCGATGCTTTCCTGATACTTCGTCTTCAGAAGAGATTGATTCGGATAAACGGCCCTCAAGTCCTCCCAATCCACTAAGCAATGAAGTTCAAACACAGACCGCAGTCATTTGCTTTTCAATGCCTAACTTTTGCCTGAATCGCCCTTTCGGGTTTTCGATTCACCGGGATACCCATTTTTGCCGAAGTCGCCTTTTCAGGTTTTCGACTTTGCGGGTTTACATATTTTCATTTTTGTCCCTAATTTTTGCTCGAACCCAATTCTTTTTTATGGTTCTCCAGGATGCCCTATTTTTTCCTGGATTTTCTTTTTTCTTTCCAGCGGGTCTCTTTTAAGCAAAGTATTTTTTAACCGCGTTTGTGTTTACAGGGGATGTGAAATCCTTACCATCCATGGTGGACAACAACAAGGCTCCTCCGGAAAAGACCTTTCAAACGACATACGAACCTTCATAGTTGGGAGTCCATTTGCCCAGTGATCTGATTGTGGTGGGAGAAACTTCTTCAATACAAGATCACCCATCTGAAAGCTTCAAGGACACACCTTCTTGTTGAAAGCTTTCTTCATCCGACTCTGATACAACCGACCATATGCAATAGACGCTAGCCTCTTCTCATCCATCAGGCTAAACTAATTCAATCTGTTCGTTATCCATTCTGCCTCATCGAGCTTGACGTCGACAAGAAATCTGAAAGAAGGAATCTCGACCTCCAATGGCAGGACAACTTCCATACCATATACCAGCGAGAAAGGAGTTTCCCCAGTTGATGTGCATACCGTCGTATGATAACCGTGTAAAGCAAAAGGAAACATCTCATGCCAATCCTTGTAAGTGACAACCATCTTTTGCATTATCTTCTTAATATTCTTATTGGCTGCTTCCACAATGCCATTCATCTTCGGACGATAGGGAGATGAGTTGTGATGCTCGATTTTAAAACTCTGGCATAGTTCCTTCATCATCTTATTGTTTAAATTCGAACCATTTTCAGTAATGATTCGCTCGGGTACTCCATATCTACAGATGATGTCCTTCTTTATGAACTGGGCTACAACTTGCTTCGTGACGTTGGAATACGTGGCTGCCTCAACCCATTTGGTGAAATAATCAATGGAGACCAAGATGAAACAATGTCCATTGGATGCAGTGGGCTCAATCTTGCCAATCATGTCAATGCCCCACATGGAAAAGGGCCACAAAGATGCCATGATGTTCAGAGGACACGGCAGCACATGAATCTTGTCTGCATAAATCTGGCATTTATGGCATTTCTTCGTAATTTGAAACAATCTGACTCCATTATTAGCCAATAATACCCTGCTCGTAACAACTTCCGAGACATGGCATGTCCGTCGGCGTGCGTACTGAATGCACCTTCAAGGACCTCTTCCATAAGCAAACTGGCTTCTTTTTCATCCACGCATCTTAATAAAACCAAATCATAGTTTCTCCTGTAAAGCACACCATCCTGATTCAGGTAGAAGTTGCCAGACAATCTCCTCAGAGTCTTCTTATCCTGGGCCGATTCCCCTGGAGGATACTCTTGGTTCTTTAGGAAATTATGTTTGTCATAAAACCATGGCTTGCCATCAGCAGCTTCCTCAATGGCGAATACAAAAGCGGGCCTATCAAGGCGAGAGATAACTATTCTTGGAGCATCATTCCAATAGTTCACTTTATACATTGAAGATAGCGTTGCCAAAGCATCTGCCATCTGATTCTCTTCTCGCGGCACATGGTGAAACTCTAACCTATCAAAGAAAGGTAACAACCTCCTGGCATAGTCCTTGTAAGGAATTAGATTTGGCTGACGAGTTTCCCACTCTCCCATGATCTGATTAACCACTAGCGCTGAATCGCCATATACATCCAAATTCTTGATCCTCAAATCAATGGATTCTTCTAAACCCATGATGCACACTTCGTACTCGGCTTCATTATTAGTGCAAGGGAATGTCAACCTGGCCGTGAAGGGGATATGAGTACCCTGAGGAGTTGTAATGATTGCCCCAATTCCGCTACCATAGGAGTTGACAGCACCGTCGAATATCATCTGCCATTGAGAACCCTTCTCTGGACCTTCGTCAGGTAATGGATCTTCACAGTCCTTCATCTTGAGGAACATGATGTCTTCGTCAGGAAATTCAAACTTTATCGGTTGATAGTCTTCGATTGGCTGTTCAGCAAGGTATTCTGACAGAACACTTCCCTTGATGGATTTATGGGAAACATATTGTAGATCGTACTCTGTCAGTACCATCTACCACCTGGAAATTCTTCCTGAGACCGCTTGCTTCTCGAAGACATACTTGATCGGATTTATCTTCAAAATCAGCATGGTTATGTGATTAAGCATATACTGTCTCAAACGTTTGGCAGCCCAAGCGAGCGCGCAACACATTTTCTCGAGCATTGAGTAACGGGACTCACAGTCTATGAACTTTTTACTCAGATAATAAATCACATGCTCTTTTCTTCCAGTCTCGTCGTGTTGACTGAGAACGCAACCCATGCTATTCTCAAGAACCGTTAAGTACATGATTAAAGGTATTCCAACTGCTGGGGGTATAAACATTGGAGGCTCCTGCAAGTATTCTTTTATCTTATCAAATGCCTTTTTAACAAATTTCATTCCAGACAACCGCCTGATCTTTCTTTAGAAATTTGAACATTGGTTCGCACGTAGCCGTGAGATGAGATATAAACCGAGCAATGTAGTTCAATCTACCCAAGAAACCACGAAATTCTTGTTAGTTCCATGGTTCTATGATATAGAATTGTCCATGGTTCTATGATTGGCTAAATTTTGGTAAAACATGATCATGCACTGGTGTTAAGCAGGATGTTATAACATCTCCATTTGATGTGGTGACAGAACTGCTGTGGAGTGTTTTAATGTGAATGTCATGCTGAATATTATGACATCCATCACAACATCCATCTGCTGTCATGACAGAACTACTGTCATGTGTGAGAAACAGCAGGAGTAGTGGTGTAGCAGGGGCTGATGGCTCATGACATTGCTACTGGTGCAGCACGAGCTAGCAGGAGCTGATGACAAAACTGTTGTTATGGATGTCATGGATGCAGAACGAGCCAGCAGGAGATGATGGCATAACCGCTGTCATGGATGCAAAAGGAGCTAGCAGGAGCTGAGTGTCATGACATCAATGTCTAGTACAGCAGTAGCTGCTATATGTTAGCAGTAGCCACAACATGTTAAGTTGTGATGAAGTTCCTCACTGGTGGTGAGTGAGGTGTGCAGCCACAACAGGTTGAGTTGTGATGAAGTTCCTCACAGGTAGTGAGTGAGGTGTGTTGTCATGTGTCTTAAGCAGGACATCGCTGCATGACAACAGAAGGAGCTGCTAGTGTATATCTCTTGACAGAATTGGTTTGGATTGATGAGACCATGTTGAAAATACCTCATCAGTAAATACGTCAAGGAGATTTATTAGGAACAAGAACAAATTGTATTGGTATTCATAAAAGGATCTTGGAGACCTTTAAGGAAACTTTAATATAATTGTTTCTAATGTTATTCTGCAGAAGATTGGGTGAAGCCAGGACTGGTGTAAAGAAAAAACTGCAAAAGAGTGGAAGTCATGTTGAGTGTCATAACATCAAGCGTATGACATCAGGTAGCTGACATGCACAGCAGGCATATTGGTATTCTGGTATAATGCGTGAGATAGATCAGGCTAGATTTCAGGAGGCTTAGTAGGGTTCCCTAGTTATCTCGGGAGAGGTTCTAGGCAGTGCTGACCATATCATGAAAAGCCATGACCTAATTTGACAGCACCTTGAATTGTGGAAATTAGTTTTACTTTGTTAAAACTAATGTTTTTTACTTGTGACCAGCCCAAGCCCAGTCTGCATTGCTATAAAAGGAGGAGCGGAAGCAAAATAAGAACAAGCACTCACACCAAGAAAAACCAGAGTCGAAAATAAAGGTCTAGGGTTAGAGAGTCCCTTGTGTGTAAGTCACCCTTTGTATCATTTGATACATCGTGGTAGACATATTTGTAAGTGAAGAAGGCTAGTCTTCACGTGTGAATTCTGTACTCCAAGCAATTGTCTGGTTGATGATTTGCATTAGATAGGTAGATTCTAGGCTATGTCTCACTCAAAGCTGTGAAGCAAGAGTGTGTGAGTTCCTTGATCAAAGCTATGAAGCAAGATCAAGGTGTGTATGAAGTGTCTCTTCATATTGTCTTTGTAATTGTGAATTATAAATCACTGTTGTGTGATTGAGGGGGAGTGAGTGGGTATACTCAGGTACTAGAGTGTCTCTAGGCTGAAATTGCATTTGGTAGAGATTAAGTGAGGAGTGTAAACTAGAGGTTTAACTCTAAATTAATTCTGCTAATAGTGGATTTCCTTCCTGGCTTGGTAGCCCCCAGATGTAGGTGATGTTGCACCAAACTGGGTAACCAATTACTGGTGTTATTTATCTTTCTGCATTTACAATTCTGCATAATTTAAATGGTTAGATACATAGGTCTGTCAGCCTGCAGATGTCACAACAGACGTCATGACATTGGTCATGACATTGGGACAATTTAAAGAAATTTAAATTGGTCATGGTCTGTCCTCGTCCTTGTTGAGCAGAGATCAATGTTCTTGGGACATATGTGATCTGCATACTAGAATTTTACTTCTTTTTCTGTTTTCGGTGCTGGCATATCTTGTATAGCTTTTATTTTTGCAGGATCGACCTCAATTCCTTTTTCACTGACAATGAAACCCAATAACTTTCCGGACCGAACTCCAAAAGTGAACTTATTTGGATTCAACCTCAATCTGAACTTTCTGAGCCTCTCAAACAGCTCCAACAAGTTGATCAGGTGCTCTTCCTCCGTTTGCGACTTTGCTATCATGTCATCGACATAGACTTCAATCTCATGATGAATCATATCGTGAAACAAAGTGACCATAGCCCGCTGGTAAGTTGCCCCTGCATTTTTCAACCCAAAGGGTATTACCTTATAACAAAACGTTGTCTTCTCCCTATCCTCCGGAGCCATCTTGATCTGGTTATAACTGGAGAAACCATCCATGAAGGAGAATACGGGAAATTGAGCAGTATTTTCGACCAATACGTCAATGTGAGGGAACGGGAAGTCATCCTTTGGGCTCGCCTTATTCAAATCTCTGTAATCTACACGCATCTGTACCTTATCGTCTTTCTTAGGTACAGGCACAATGTTGGCGACCCACGGAGGGTAAGTTGTTGCGGATAAAAATCCTGCGTCCAACTGTTTTTGGACTTCTTCTTTGATCTTCACAGCCATATCTGGTCTTGTCCTTCTAACCTTTTGCTTGACTGGCGGACATTCCTCATGCAACGGCAAGCGATGAACCACTATATCAGTGTCAAGCCCGGGCATGTCTTCGTACGACCAAGCAAAGATGTCACTATACTCTCGAAGCATTTAATTCAGTCTTTGCTTGATGTCACTCTGCAGTGCATCCCCTATCCGAACATTTCTGACAACTTCTTCAGAACCCAATATAACAACCTCGATTTCCTCCTGATGAGGCATAATAATAATCTCTTCTTGTTCCAAAAGTCTAGCTAGTTCTTCTGGCAAGTCTTCATCTTCATCAATATCTTCTTCAGCTTGATATATCGGGTGATCAAAGTCAAACCGAGTCATAGGAGGTTCTGAATCGGTGTCATCTGCAATGGGAATCCTACAATAAAAAATGGTTAAATGTTTCAAATGATATGCAAACGAGTACAAACCACATTGCCATTTTATTGTGAGAAACAAAAAATAAGAAAGACAGGGATCACAAAATTTGAATGAGAAAAACTCCCTTTGATTAATTGATAAAGCAATGTTTAACATAAGCAATAAGGCCCTGAAAACAAAACCGCTATGCTTCGGGTAGAGCATAGGGTTGTACAATAATCGGGAAAACAAAGAATTATTGTTCTGTTGTCACTTGAATGAATTCTTCAATAGACTAATTGTGCAGACTCTGTCCTGGAGTGCAAGGCTTGATCCAAGCGTCCATGTCACAAGCATTATCTCCTTCTTTGTTTGAAACCGCGTTGATCCTTTCGAAGATAACTCCTCCTTTAGTGAACTGCACGGGTCCCTTATAGCACGGTGCGCTCTGCGAGGATGAAGAAGAAGAAAATGACGGGCGGTACCCTAAACCAAACTTATCTTGCTTGTTGGGAATCTCCAATACCTGGCCCCAACCTTGCGCTACCCCAGCCTGCACTGCCGCTTGGGCCTCCTTAAAAGAAGACATGGCCACTTCCGGCGCTTTGCTCATAACAGGAGATCTATCTTTAATCTGGACTATTTCAAAAGCCTGACAAAGGGTTTCACGTATTTCTCTGTCCACCTCGACGTATTTGAAGGATGATAAGTGACTGATCATTATATCCTCCTCTCCGCACACTATAACAACACTACCGCCAACCATATACTTTAGCTTCTGATGCAGCGTGGAGGTCACAGCTCCTGCTGAATGAATCCATGGATGGCCTAATAAACAGCTATAGGCTGGCTGGATGTCCATAATGTAGAACAATGCATCAAATATTTCAGGTCCCACCTGAATAGGCAATGTCACTTCTCCGAACACAGATCTTTGGGTACCATCAAAAGCGCGCACCACCAAATCACTTGGCGTGCAAATCAATCCCTGCATGTCCAAATTCATTAGGGCTTTCTTTGGAAGTACGTTCAAAGATGATCCTGTATCCACGAGTACATGAGACATAACAGCCCCTCGGCATTCTATGGATATGTGCAACGCACAGTTATGGTTCCTGCCCTTTGGCGTCAAATCCAAGTCTGTAAAACCCAGTCCATTCCCTGCGTTTACGTGTGCAACAACCCCTTCGAGTTGATTAACCGAAATTTATTGCATCACGTAAGTAGTATTCAGTATTCTTAACAACGCGTTCCTATGCGCTTCCGAACATAGTAACAAAGACAAGATAGATATCTTAGAAGGAGTTTGCTGTAGATGATCGACTATCTTATAGTCACTCTTTCGCATCAGCCTCATAAACTCTTCTGCGTCCTTTAACAAAGATTCCTTCTCTCCAGCCTGAGAAATTTCCTCTACCACGCCTTTACCTTTTCTTTTGTCAACCCTATCAGCAACCACTTCAGGTGACGAAAAGATTCGGCCACTGCGGGTAATTCCTCCGGCTCCCACAAGATTGTCCACTGAATCCGCAGGAGGACCATTCAAATCTATTTTTTGTCCGTTGCAATATACTTCAGCTCCGTAGTTCCACGGAATAGCTTTGGTGCTTTCAAACGGTACGGGACCTGCTTTAGTTATGGTTATTGTTGGTGGTTTTGGCGCATAAATGGTGACAGTTTTGTACGGAATAAAGATCATTGCAATCTCATGCCTTTTCTCAGCCACCAACTCTTTATTCTTGCTTTCAACAACCCGATCAAACTGCAGGACACCATTATCCATCATATCTTGAATATAGCCCTTCAACTACATACATCCCTCAGGATTATTCAGACATTCAGCACAATCTTCAGCACATCCTGGGAAAACACCTCCCTTCAACAGTCTAGCCTTCACGAGGCTCAATGGTGTCTTCATCTCATTAACATTTGTTACCATAAACCATCCTCCTCGATAATTGCATTGACCCCGGCTTGCTCATGATTTGGCATAGGATTTTGTATGACATTGGAAACATCATTGGAGAAGTTAATTTCCTTGTTGTCGATCATGTCCTGCTCTTTATGCTTAAAGGCCTTACAATTATCAATATTGTGCCCCGGGGCACCTGAATGAAACTCGTAGTGAGCGTTCGCATCATACCCGGGTGGAGGTGGCCCAGTCAGGGGAGCCATGGTCCTCTTTTGAATCAACTGCAATTGCAACAAAGCATAGAATAACTGGGAATACGGCATGGGAGGAGCGTCAAAATGTCTATTCACTGTCGTCCTTCCTCGGTCCTGATATCTTCTATAACCCTGCTGCGGTGGTTGTTGTTGTTGTTGCTGTTGAACTGCAGGAATTGTAATACTAGCAACCTGCTGTTGCTGACGATTCTGAACTCTACTTCTCCCATGAGAACTGGACACTGAATTGGCATCTCCTTCTCGTTTCTTGTTACCGAATACCTTCCTACCTCCTCCTCCAGCTAAGGGCATTTCACCAGCACTTATCTTCCCTAACTTGATACCATTTCCACCCTCTCTCTGGTGATGATTAAGTCAGAGAAACTACCCGACATGCTACTAATGAGCTTCTCGTAATAGAAGCCCGGCAAAGTGGCGACGAACATGTCAATGAGTTCACGTTCAACCATGGGCGGTTGCACCCTGGTTGCTAACTCCCTCCACCTTTGGGCATATTCCTTGAAACACTCATTGTTCCTTTGTGAAAGATTCTGAAGCTAGATCGTGTTAGGAGCAAGGTCGCTGTTATATTGGTAATGTTTCACAAAGGCCTCAGACAGGTCCCTCCAACTGTGGACATTCACAGGTTCCAGACTCATGTACCACTCCAATGAAGGACTAAACAAACTGTCCTGAAAGAAATGCATGAGCAATTTCTCATTGTCCGAGTAGGCAGACATTTTACGGTAGTAGGATCTCAAATGAACTCTTAGGAAGGTGGTACCCTTATATTTGTCAAAGTATGGGACTTTGAACTTCAGCGGCACTCTCAGATCCGGGATCAGTCCCAGATTAGCCATATCAAGGCCCATGGAATTTTGACTTTCAAGAGACTTCATTTTTTCTTCAATCATCTTGATCCTCTTATCAGCTTCGGAGGGAAACTCAGCAACCATCACCCTCGGTGAGAACATATCATCTTGTCTGTCTTTGTTCCAGAGTTGATCCATATTACCATGTATAGCACAAGTGGTGTCAGGACCATAACCATTCCCATTAACATTACCATTTCCAGCATTACCGAAACTAGCAGCATTACCATTCCCTCCAGCAGTAGGGATAACCAAGGTAGGCATGGAGTTATCAGCTCGCGGAGTCTCAACATGTGGAGGGTTGGCAGCATTCCCACCATGCAACACACTGTTGCCATCAACATGTGCAATCAAGGGTTGCACCAAAGTACAGAGTTGCTCTTGTCCATTAGCTACTCCCTGCATTACCTCCATGAACTGGGCCATCCGGTCCCTCATTTCCTGCATCCCTGCTTGCATTTGCTCCATTACTCTCTTTTGATTCCCCTTGGTAGCATACTGGTGAGTTGTTTGATCAGCAATCCTGAAACACACTACGAACCACAGGAAATAAGATTAACAGTTCTTATGCCCATGCAATCCAAAAAATGCAAAATGCAAACATGTATGTATGCAACAGGGAAATTTCCCCCTCGATTCTAGTTTTCGGGAGAAAAACACAACAATGGAGAACCCTACATATAACAGAACCTCCTCGTATATAATCACAGGCCAACAGGTAATGTACAAGCAACAACTAAGTATAATAGAAAGGACCACAACCAACAAGCTTGATGATGGTTATTACAACAGGCTACAAGATAGTCAAGCTGGATGACAAGACCGAAAGTCCTCTAGCAACTCTTGCGTCTCAAGATGATCTGGTCTAGCAAGTAGTCCTTGAATAAGTAGCTCTTGCTAGCTAATAGTGTGCTATAGACTCTCAACATGGTGTTCCCAAGCTCCTTCCCCAAAGTACGCCTCAAGCCTGCACCTCTTGGAATCAGCTCTCAGCCTACAATCCTTCAAGTTAGCAATAGCCTCGTTTAGTCTGTACTCACTATCTCGTCTGAGTGACGCCTCTGCTGAAATCTTCTCGTCCTTAACACTGAGCTGCATCTTCAACTTGCTGATATGTAGCTTCAACCTGTCTTCACGCTCTTTGTTGTTGGTGAGCGTAACGTTCCATTGGTTGTTAAACTTAGAAATCTCTAAGTGAGCTCTATCCAAATCTTTCTTCTTGGAAGCAAGAACACTGCTAACAACTTTGAAATCCAAACCCAAACGCTCCCGAGAACTGGTTTCCTTGGCCAGATCCATACCCAATTTGTTCACAAGCTCAGTTTGTTTCTTGAAAGAGTGAACAACCTCAATCTTCTCATTTCGAAGCTGAATGATTTCTTTCTCTAACTCCTCGTTAGCTTTTCTCAACTCTTCCTTCTCAAACCATAACTGATTGTACTTCTGAATGTCCACGGTGGTGGGCTCCTCAATCATGAGAGGATACAAAGGCGCAACTGAAGGAAACGGCATCAGAAACTTTGCAGCTCTCTCACAAATCCAAGTCAGGTGAGGGTCATAGGCTCGACTATTACTCTTCCCCAATAAGGCTTTCCCCTTCCTGTGAATGTTGTTCCAAGCATGCTCAAGTCTGCCTAATGTCTCACCCTCCAACAATCCGGTGAGATACATAGATTACTCTATCTCCTCTTCCTTAGGAGGATCCCTCAGCGCTTATCCGAACTGCCTAACCAATAAAGACGGGTTATAGTTGATGCATCCTTTCCTTCCGACCAAAGGGACGTTAGGAAATCCACTACAACTATAAATAACCTCTATACCAAGCATATCTCAGTCAAACCAAGTAATGTTCTCTGCAGATAGACCCATCAACCTCTCCGACCACTCTGAAGTACCAGCAGTAGCAACAAACGGACCTGTCTTAGGCATATGACTAGAAAACCATCTGTACAACAAGGGAACACAACAAGCTACATTCCTTCCCCTTCGGTTCTCATTCTTGTAGTGAACAGAGTGATAAACATCTCCAAGAAGAGTAGGCACTAGGTTTCCTGAAGCCAGGATATGGAACGCATCTAAATCCACAAAGTCAGGGAGATTAGGAAACAATATAATATCGTAGATACAGAGAGCGAGAATAGCACTAAACACAATCCAATAACCGTCCTTAGCAAACTGCCGAGCCATATCAACCAGGAAAACCAAAGGAAAACTAGGTACACCATTCCACTTGGTCAAATTCCCCTCTAACTCTGAAGCATCCAGATGTAATACAGCAGCTAGCTTAGCCAGATCAGGCTTAGCGTCAGTATGGAAGAATGGCATCCGATCAAGAATAGGCAAGCCTAACAACATAGAATATTCCTCCAAGGTAGGTTCCAGGATATAGTCAGGGAAAACAAAATATCTCAGCTGTGAGTCATAGAACTGCATAAGAGCATAAAGACCATCCATCTCGTACACTGAAGGCTTGCAAACACATCTCAACAACCTCCCATAAGACTTCCTGAAGTCTTCCATCACCTTTCCATAAGCCATGGAAATCAAACTCATCAAGTAACTAACATCAGGAGCTGGAAGCTTGTAGGCCTCTGTTCTCTTCAAGGACTCCATGTCAAAAATAAAGGAACAAGACCATTAGGATCGTGAAGGAAATATGCACCTACAACATAAATACATGTTAATGAAATTGCAAATGCAAACAGGGGATCAAGACTGTTGTGCTGTTGGTTGAGAATAATCAGCGCTCCGCCTTAGCAAGAACATTAGGACTCCTTGTACCAAGAATACAGATTCACACTGTAAAGAAAACTGGGTAGTCTGGAAGTCAAGGTTTCCTGCATAACCCAATCCCTCTCACAGGTATGGACCTATCCACTGATGAGGTTCGATATCCTATGCGTTCGTCAGTGTCACAGACTTTCAAGAAATGATGATATGTTCACCATTTCTGGTTTAGCATCACAATTTCTTGAAGAGGCCTCACTTAGCTGACTCATAAATGATCGGTCCCCAGAGTCGGCAACCTTCAGATCCAAAATTCCTTCGAGCCCAAAGGGCCTGATAGAAAATCATCAAAGAAGATCTCATCTGAGCGCGAATTTCATGATAAACTAGTACTAGCAAAGCCAGCACATCCACCACTACTCTCCACTACTAAAGCTATGTCTATACTCAAGCCTGGGCCTGGCTAATCTCTCAGTGGAACATTCCCTCCCCACAGCACAACAATAATGATACAATGCGGAAAGAAAATGCGAAAGTAAATAAAGCACATATACAACACCTAAAAGACAAATAAGCGCTAGGATTAACTCGCATAGGGGATATTCCTGTCCCCAACAGAGTCGTCAGCTGTCGCTATTGCAAAAAAGGAGACCGGCAATGACAAAAGAGTCGCCACCATTTGTTATTTATCCTGAAGAGAGGGAAAGGAAACGACTAGAGAAAACCTACGAAAAAGGGATAAGATCGGTCATTGCAACCAAATCTCAGGTTCGGGAGTCAGTTACGCAAGGGGAAGGTATGAGCACCCCTCACGTCCGTTGTACTCGATGGGATCCACACATGTTGTCTATCTAAAAGGGTGATTATCTAGCTAAAGGTCTCAGGGACAAAAGAAAAGAAAAGAGACTCGACAGAGCATCGCCGCTCTGTGCCTACGTACTCCCTCGTGCAATGGGAAAGTCAGAGTCAACGTAGTTCGGCTAACTACGGGTGAAAAAAAAGGGGAAAAGGTTGCTCGTCGAGACATCGTTGTCTCGTGCCTATTTACTCTCAATACGTATGAGAGATCAGAGCAAACGTAGTTCGGGCTAACAAGAACACCGATTTGTTCATCTGTTTTTACTCGAGTAGGGTTAACAAGTAGTTCCAGCAGTTAGGGACAACGCCTGTTTGCGGTAGAACTAAGGGTTAACAAGACTCTTGTTTATGAAAATGGTTTTCCATTATTAAAATCCTGAAGGATGAAAAATATTTGAAGTGTTTTTGTGTTTTTTAGAGAAGAAGTATTTTGAGTTTGATTTGTAACTCATGTTGCACTAAAGACTATGACCTAGGAGCGAATACATCGCATATCACCCAAAGGGTGTACACTAAACACTCTAGGCCATTGAGAGGAAGCCCCCCAATCACCATTTCCCAAGTAGCTTAAGACTCGTAGCGTACAACACTTGTTATTCTTTATTATGTGTTTTGAAAGTGTTTGAAGATGAGAAAAGAGGGGACGCACTAAAGGGAGACTAACTCACACCTAATAGTTCTCATGCAAAGTGGTCCTATGGTCGGGATTAAAAGGGGAAACATCTACCCTAATGTTAGCATGCATAGATCCTAAGGGGAACATGGCAAGGGAAGACAAAAAAAGAGAAAGCATAACAAAATGCAATATGCAAACATCAAAAATGCACGCTTAGAATGGAGGGAGGGAGGAAAAATGTATGGGGCAGCAGCCACCACAAGCGCATCTCGACCTCAACAGCGATGCAAAAATGACGCAAACATGAAGAAAAGCGCAAAAGATGAAAGCAAACGAACATGCAAAAGATCATCACCTTGAACCACACCCGTAAGCATTCATTCAAGTGGAAAAGAGTACGAATGTCGGCAGAATCTCGATTAAACAACCAAAATAGCGACATATATCCAAGAACATTTCACTTTTAATGCATCATATCAAATTACAATGATTCGAAGTGAAACGGTACTCAAACAAGCAAGAAAAATAGCAAAACAGACCCACTGGCACAGTGTTAATCGGTTAACCCCCAGGGGTTAATCGGTTAACACACTGTTAACGTTTAAAAAGTTGAAATTTTGAACTGGTTAATCGGTTAACCATATGCGTTAACCGATTTACACTGTGCCAACAGCAGAAAATCAGTAACAGAACAACATGTGACGCAAATAAGCACTTATCCGATCAACCGGATGATCGCATAATCACTTAATCACGAAATTAAACCAGTAAACCATGATTCAAACAACATGTATACAGATCTAAACAGCACCAACACAGATCATTTGAATCAAAATGCAGCAAATCAATCAAAAATGAAAATCATCATGATAAATATGCAAATAAGCTAAAAACAGAATCGGATCAAGAATTTCCAACCTACGAAGCGGAGGTTTGCTTCGGTTAATATTGATTTGCTGGAAATGAGTAGATCGAAGCAAGAAACTCGGAATACTTCAAGATCCAAGCTAATCCTTGTAGTAGAGATGGAAATCCTTCAAGATTAAGCCAAGTTGCTTCAAATAATCACTTCTAGGTTCACTTCAAATTTCAGATCTGAATTTGTACGAAAAATGAATGAAGAAATTGATCCAATGGAGATGATGGATGAAGGTTTAGCTCTTAGAAATTAATGATTCCAATGAAGAATCAAGGATTTCAAGTGGAAAAGAGCTTTTGTGAGGGTTTTGGAGATTGGAGAATTGAGAGAAAATTGAGAGAGAATGAGATCAATTCTGAAAATGAGTGAATTATGAGTGTTAGAATGAGTGTGATTTGGAGTGAATCACTTAAGTATCCTTTAGGCTTGGATCCAAAGTATGGTTTGGAAAATTTGGAATGGGATTAGGAGTGGGATTTTGGAGAGAAATAAAATTATGAAATGATTCTAGATCCTTTCCAAGTGTAAAATTTGAATTCAAGTGATCAAAATTGGACCCCAAATGGCTCTGCATTGAAAAATCACGTACAGAGGCAAAAATTGCACTGGTTAATAAGTTAACCATATAGGTTAATCTATTAACACCTTTGAATTTTTGAATCTGGGCTAATTTTTCACTGGTTAATCGGTTAACCCCCAGGGTTAATCGGTTAACACCTTCAAAATTTTGAATTTGGCGCCTTTTGGGGGGAAATCTGCACATTTTCCCTGTTTCAACTGTTTGGAGCTCCGTTAAGCTTCTGAATCTTGTTCTTGAATATTATCACTGTAAAAATGCTTGACACGAGCCTGAGTTCTGCTTTCTGACCTGTTGTTGTCCTGCGAAAATAAAATAAAATCGGTCGCCTGACTGCTGGGAAAAATAAATGCCCGAGCCTGATGCTCGTTGTTCAAGTTCATGCATTGAGATGAAAACTGAGCCACGGGAAAACCTTGATCCCCTGTCTCAAGAGCAAATGCTATGCAATGTAGAAATGCAACAGAATGAAATGAAACAAAAGCCAAGCCAAGAAAAGGTTGGGAAAATTTTGGGGTGCAACAATCCTAACTCTTGGTTAGTAGCCTTTTCCTCATAACTTTCGGATACAATTCCCTGGCGATCCTGACTTTTGGTTAGTATCCCTTGTTATCATTTTGATAAGTTACCGTTTCGGTTATCCCAACTTTTGGTTGGTACCCGTTGCTTTTAAGTCCACTTTCGGTTGGCAAGCTCATCACTATGTACATCCCCGCAGGTTGTAAATTTCTGGGTTCTTTTTGTATTCAATCACCTTTTACCTTGAATGTTTGAAAGCTGCTTTTCACACCTTCATGTCCAAGTCGATTGAATAGGGGAAGTTGTAGCACCCCAAAGTTTGCCCTAGTTCTTTCTAACTTTTCTGGCTTATGTTTCGCGTTCATATGCATATCCATTAGGTCATGAACTCATAATCATACTTCTGCATTGGTCTTCTAAGACATGGGATCGAGATTTTCTCCGAATCAAATCATTAAGTATCAGGCTTACATTCTTCAAGAATTATCAGGCATCGAGGGCCTAGGGTTTCATCACCTCCTTGGCTCGAATTTGTTGGGCAAGTTTGTGTTCAATTGGCTCAAGGTTATCAGAAACAGTGATATAGCTTCAATTCAAGAGTGGTTGTTTAGTCACGACTAAAACCGGATGGAATTTTGACCTAATTTTGGTCAAACCATCAAGAAATTTCTTCAGTTGTTCATCATGGCTCATCAGTCCATAAGTGGTTCATCAGTGGAATTTCATCTTGACGGTACAGGGCTGCAGCATATGCTTGAGGTGCTTCAGTAGGAATTTCATATTGAAGAATAGGACACGTATCAATAGGAAGATCAGAAGAAGTACAAATACCACATAATCTTGCTGTTTGGGTTTGATGGGCTGCTTGAGCCTTACCTACAACTATCAACTGTTGCACTATGTCCTTCAGCTAACTCATTTTATTTTCGAAGGCTTTATCGGAATGAGCAACATGAGAAGAGACGTAAATCTCGTTCGCACCTTTCATCAGAACATAATTTTCTCTCGTTGCGAACTGTTGGGAGTTAAGCGACATGTTCTCGATCAGAGCCTTTGCAGAAGCTGGAGTTTTATCGACTAGTGCTCCACCACTAGCAGCATCAATAATGTTACTTTCTATCGGTAACAACCCCTCATAAAAGTACTGGATGAGTAGTTGCTCTGTGATCTGGTGTTGAGGGCAGCTAGATACTAACTTCTTGAACCTCTCCCAATACTCGGTTGTTGCACCCCAAAATTTGACCAACCTTTTCTTTACTTGGCTTATGTTTCATTTCTTTGTTCTAGCATATTGCATTGCATAGCATTTTGCACTTATAGGGGATCAAGTGTCTGTCTGTGTCCCACCTAAGAGGAAAGTCTTTATTGATTTCGAGCTCAAGCAAAGGCACTGGTACAAACCATTAGAAGACTGTCAAGGAGTCCATAGGGTCTTATCACTAGTGCGAACACGAGATAGAAGCTTGTTGAATACCTCAGAGGTTATAGTGAAGTGGAATGGTTACTCAGTTCATCTGAACGATGCCCGACCAAAAGGGTTGGAATTAGGGTTTTCAATTTTAATCAGGGTAAAATTTATTTCTTAAAGAAAACTTGTTTCCATAGCCCTCCACATGTCCTAAGATGTTTGAGGATGAGAGATCGACCAAAATTTTAATCAGAAGAGCTTCGATTGATCAGTTGATTGAAAATCGGGAGGTTTGGAGAAAAGTCAACTGTGCGGTGAAAAAAGTTAACTCTTGAATTTTTGAGGTCACGGTCATGATCCTTAAGTTCAATATGACCAATGGGTGGAATTTGATCAAGAAAAGTCAAGGAAATCATGAAAAATCAAAGGTTGTTGAAAGTTGCCATTTTTGGAATTAGGGTTTTAGAAACTTTCCATTTTTGGAAAGTTTTATGTTTGGAACAGCCATCTTCAAGGCCATTTTTATTCATGATAAAGGTTTCAGATGAACTTTTGGCCAACATCAAAGTTGTTCCTTATATTTCAAGCTCTCTTTTGAGTACCAATTCATAGTCATATGATATTTGGAGCTCAAGTTATGATCAATCAAAGTTGGGGATTTCAATGATTTCAAAAACTGTTAAGTTTGAACAGATTTTTGTACCACTTTGCAAGCCAATTTTCATCACCTTCTTGATGTCAAATGAAACTTTGTCCCAAATGAAATTTGTAGAGTGTTTTCCAAGTTTTCCAAAGATTACAAGAAGCCTCCCATTGGATTTGAGAAGCTAAAGTTATGGATGTGCAAAGTTGAGAAAAAATAAGACAAAATTCATAACTTAGAATTTTTCTAAGTTATTTGTGGACAGATTTCGTAGCATGATTTTCAACCTCAAATTTCATGGTCTTCCAATGATCCAATGGAACTTTCATCAACATGAAAGTCGTTCTACTCCATGCCCTCTTTACCAAGAACTCAAGTTTAGGGCAATTGGATTTTTGAGTGCCAAGATATCCTTGCTCAAAGTTGATGGTTTGGACTTTGTTTCAAGGCATGACCCTTATAAGGTTTTGGCATGAATTTTGAAATCAATCCTGCAGTTGTTTGACTCCCACATCATGCGCATGAGACTGAATTTTTTCCCACCAAACATTGCCCAAACAAGAGGAACAAAGCTTGTACCAACCTATACACCATTTTGAAATTCTTGCCAAAAGAGGAAGAGACCAGCCACCCCTTCTTCTGCCCTTGTGCAGCCCCACCTGTTTTGCTCTCTCCACTGCAGAAAACCACAGAAATGCCAGCATGCTCATGTACTGTGCTTCTCTTCACCATTTGATCCCAACAACCATGAACATGTAGCATCTGGTCCATTGATCTTTCACCTCAGTAAAATTCCCCAAAACCCCTTTTCCACATCCTATATAAGTTGAAGAACAGTTGAACCAAACCCTAGCCTCCATTTTGAAGAAATCCCAAACTTGCATTTTTGCTCTTCTATGAGATATTCCCACGAAAATCACTCATTTCCTCACCTTTGTTTAACCCTTCATCACAAACTTTTCACCCCAACACTACTAGGAATTTATTGGTAAAAGGAGGTGTGGTGGTTTTGTTCTCTCTAAAGCTGTTTCTGGAACTAGTTGTTGGTTTGCAAAGGCTAGGAGCTTTTAGAAGTGTGAGCTTTGCTGTTAGTTTGCTTTGGAGGCTGCAAGAGGTAAGCATCACAAAAACTCTTTTTTATTGCATCAACATCATTAAGACATGTTTGAGCTTGAATGTGTTCTTAGAATTGGTTCATTTTCATTTGAAATATTGCTTTGTTATCATGACAAGTTTGCTGGTTTTGTTTGTATAACACTGTTGTGTTCATGTTTTGCAAGCTGTCATCCTTAAAAGATACACATTTGAGTTTTGTTTGATTGATGCTTGACTTTCTCTTTGTCAAGTTTGCCTCTGTTTTTTTTAGCTATGTGTTGTGTTTGTCCTGTTTAGGTTTTTGGTGCTTTATTTCTGTTTTAGTGTCTTTATGTAGTTAGGTTTTAGCTATTTGTTTAGGGTAGGATTTTGACACATCCAAGTTGTTGCAGTTGTGACTGTTGTTTGAAATCCATTTTGAGTTGTTAGAGACCTTTGGCTTTGACTGTACCTGTGATGGCTTAGACTGTCATTCATTTCCCATAGGTTTGAGGGGTGCTTCCAGTTTGTGAGCTGTTCAAGTTCATGCTGGCATGTCTATAGTTTATGGACTCTTGCGGTTGAGGTGCTCCACCCTTGATTTGGCTTTTGCTTAGTGTTAGGCAGGCCCCCTTAAGGCATTAAAGATCTTGCTTTTGAGCTTTTAGTCTGGGTCAGAGTTGTAGGTCAGTATGGTTGGATTGTGTTCATTTTCTAGGTTTGATTTTGGCCAGCTAGTTCTTGCCTTATTAAGTTTCTTCTAGGCAGTTGGTGAATTGATACTGATGATCATCTGAGGCAAGCTTAACTGGACTGTTATTTTTTTGATGTTTAGGTTTGTTAACACAGTTTAGTATAGTTTGCTTTAACTTTTGGTGTTGGTTAACCATTAGCAGCTTGTTAGTTCTTTGGGAAGGCTTAGTTGAGATGGAGGGTAATTGCTTCAATTCATGCCAGTTTGCAGTTTGGATTTTATTAGAATAATGTTTTGATGCTCAGCTTACTGTCTAAGTTTGTAATTAGATTAAGCCAACATTGATTCCCATCAGGACCATGTTTAAACCCCTTGTTTTGGCTGATGCTTTGAGGTAGAGTTCAGTATATTTTGCAGTGAGTCCTTAGTAATTTATAGCTTGGTTTGGTTTTTCTTTTGTCAAGGTATTTCAATATTGTTCTGCTTGAGAAGTTGGAAACGGTTACTTAAGTAAACCAATTGGATTGAACATTGTCTTGGTGACATGACTGATCTAATGTGAGCTTATCTCTACTACTCATACCACTAGGATGTGATGTTACTTTTCATCACAAGCTTGTGTTTACTTTTAGATTAGTGGCTTCCATTTTTTAGTATGTAACTTGGATTTTGATCGTTGAGGGTTGTCACTGTTGGATTTATTAGAACAGACTTCGTTTTAATGGACTCATTATACTGCTGTTATGCCTGCTGCCTTTGTTTATACTAGAGGCTTTTGGAATTGTTGATTCTTGGTGAATCACATGGTTGCTGCCAAAACCTGTTCTTAGTGAGGAGGCTTAACTTATGTTATTTGGATCTAAACCATGCCATAATGGACCTGTTGTGCATCAAGGTTTTCTGATTTTTAGAGCCATGTTTCTTCTTGATTGGACTAGGCCATCCTTGTTTGATGACAAACTTTGTTTGTCGAAATTTATGGCTGTGTGGTCATTTGGCTGGGCTTGAGTGCTGAGTTTTCAACTCAGGCTTAGGTTCTCAGCAGGAGGTTAAGTTTGTGCTGTTTGGTTTTGAAACAGTTTTGGAGGACCAAGTTAAGGTGGTTTTGAGCTTAGGATTTGTTTGGCTATTATATGAAGGTAGGTTCCAGATAGTGTAGGAGAGTTTAGTAAAGCTTTATCATGAGGATTTAAGACTGTTGTGTGCTTTAGTACTGATTAGATCTTTGGAAGGCAGTTGCTTGGTATGACTGTTTAGTCTGAGTTTAGAGGTGATTAGCATTGAGCTCTTGATGTTGTTTTAGCCTTTAGCAGCCTGTTGGTGCATTAGGGGGTTTTGAATGGAATTAAGGTTGATAACTAATATCTCACTGCTGCTATTGTGTGATTGCATATTTCTGTGGATGTACTTGTTGGTTTAAGTGTTGTCCTTATTTGGCTCTAGTGTAAGTTTGTTTGACAGTTGAAAACCTTGTTTAATTTGTGTTTGGCAATGGTTGACATGACTTGTTCACTTGAGTAGTTGCTACTAGGCCTGTTGAGGTCAGTTTTGTTTTTGTGTGAATCCATGCCAAGATTTAAGTTGCATTGTTGATTGACCACCTGCTGGCTATCCAATTCCTGTGGTGAGGCTTTGGTCTCTAACTTCAGTTCTGTCTTGAGGTTTTGGTTGTGAGATGGCATTGTCTTTTACTGTTAGCTCATGTATATGGTTTGGTATGTTTGTTGTTGGTTGATGTTCGAACTGTGATTTATGTCAAAACTGTTAAAGCTTTATCATGTTCATGTTTAGAATTTTGTTTTTTGTCAAAAGTTGCTAATTCATGATAAGTGAGAACTTTTTTTGCTGGGCTGATCATGTCATTTTGAGTTTGGTGTGGAAACCATGTATGTGTGCATATTGCTTTTGCTACTGGATTATGCATTTCTGTTTGAAACGCCGATATAGTAAACAATAACTTGTTGTATTTTTCTGTCTTGAGGTTGTAACTGTCATTTGAAGTATGTATTAAACTAATGTATGATGCTGGCATTGTGATGTCAAAGTTAGTTGCTATTTCTATTTTAAACAAGACTCTTGTGGTTATGATTTGTTTTGTTGGTCATGAACTCTTAGGAGTAGATTTAGTTGGTATCTAGGACCTCATGGATACAATTGTTTGAGTTTATGCAGGTCTGTTTTGTTGACAGCTTTGGTTTTGCTAATGATTCTGTTCTGGTGTTGGATTTTCAAAACTCATTTCATCATCTTACAACTCACATACCTACTTTCCATATTAATGTGTCTTGAAAAGGGCCTTCTTGTCAAAATTCATTCTATTACACATTTGAAACTTGTTCCAACCATTTTCTACCTTTAAAAGCATCTGTTCTGATCTTTGGATATCAAAATGCATTTCAAAACTCATACTTGCATCTTCCATCGATTTTTGGTGTGTGTGCATAATTTGAAAAAACTAATAATGTCATTGTGTTCCTCGTGAAAAATTAGTCAAGTTAGACTAAAATTTTGTCAAAATTGGTTGAGATTTGAGTGGATTACGATCAAAACGCCTTTTGTTATTTGGTGCCTTAGACTTGCCTTGCCTTGCCCAACCTTATGCGCTTGTTTTTATACTTGTTTTAATAGGGTGGCATTGATACACGGATGTATCGCCACCCCAGTGGTTAAATGCCTAGCCCTTTCGCCTCCTTGTCACCTGTTCGATCTCCAGCGGGGACAATTTTTGTTTATTTTCATGCTTTTTTCCAAGTTTTATCTTTTCTTTTTCTCTTTCCAATTAATTTCAACCGTGCATGAATGGTAGAGATGGCTAAGGTGATAGGCCTGCAGCCCTGGGGTCATGGGTTCTACCCATGGTTGGAGCCCCTTTCTTTTTATCTTTTGTTTTGTTTAAGTTTCTTTTCTTTTATTTCCTTTTTCTTTTGTTTTATTCAATAAAATTAGTTTTAAACTATAAAAATCCCAAAAAATCATCTTTTTTTCTTATTTTATTGTTTTATTTTATTCTCCATCTTGTTATTTTATTTTTCCATTTTATTTTATCGTTTTTATTTTGAACCTCAATTTATTTTCTTTCTCATTTCTTTTGTGAGTGATCTACTTAGTGTTTACTTGGCCTTTGGCCATGATCCCCCTAGGATTCCTAGTCCCTCCGTTTAGGATGGTAGTAGGAGAGACATTAGGTGTTCAATCCTATGGATGATAACATTAGGTTAGTTTTTTTTCCCTTTCACCTCAATCTTAGGATCACCATTGCATGACAACTTTAGGTTTGGTTTAGTCCCCCTTTAGTGCGTCTTTTCTCTTCTCATCTCAAAACAATCATAAAACACCTAATAAAGGTTAATGAATATTGTACGTTACGGGCCTTAAGCTACTTGGGAAATGGTTGTTGAAGGGTTTCCTTTCAATGGCTTGATTGTTTAGTATAGCACCATTTGGGTGATATGCGACGCATTCACTTCTAAGTCATAGTCTCTAGTGCGATATAAATTACAAACCGATCAAAAAACATTTCTCCTCTAAAAAACACAAAAACAAATCATTCAAACCCTTTTTGCCCTTTGGGGCCTTTAATCAGGAAAATCTTTTTTTCAAGAAAAAAGAGTGTTGTTAACTCTTAGTTCTATCGCAACCGGTAACGCCTAAGTCTCCCATGCTCGAGCTGCATACACCAACTTCTAGAACTACTTGTTAACCCTACTCGGGCCTAAAAAAACAGTTGAGCAAACCTGTGTTCCCTTTTAGCCCGAACTACGTTTGCTCTGATCTTTCATACCAGATAAAAGTACGTAGGCACAAGACGCGATGTCTTGGCGAGCAACCTTCCCCCTTTCACCCGTAGTTAGTCGAACTACGTTGACTCTGATTTCTCACTTCAGATGAGATACGTAGGCACAAAGAACTGTTGCTTTGCCGAGTCACTTTCTTTTTCTTTTGTCCTCAAGCCTGTAGCTAGATAGTTTCAATCACCCTTTTAGATAGACAACAAGCGTGGATCTCGTCGAGTACGACAGACGTGAGGGGTGCTAATACCTTCCCCTTGCGTAACCGACCCCCGAACCCGAGATTTGGTTGCGATGACTGATCTTATCCCTCTTTTTGTCAGGTTTTCTCTGAGTGTTTCCTTTCCCTCTCTTGGGATAAATAGCACATGGTGGCGACTCTTCTGTCATTGCCGGCCTCGATTTTCGTAGTAGCGACAGCTGGCAACTCTGCTGGGGAGGGAGTATCCCCTATGCAAGTCAATCCTAGTGCTTGTTTGTTTATTTTTTGGGGTGTGTACATATGTGCTTTATCTTTCTTTATGTGCTTTCCGCATTTTACTTTTCACATGATTCATTATTGCTGTGCTGTGGGAGGGATTATTCTGTTGAGAGATAAGCCAAACCCAGGCTTGAGTATAGACTTAGCTTTAGAAGTGGAAAGTAGTGGTGAGCCTGTATGCCTTGCATGCACCAGCTAGCCATGAAATTCGTGCTCAGACGAGATTCTCTTTGACGATTTTCTTTCTGGCCCTTTGGGATCGAAGGAATTTTGGATCTGGGGATTGTCGACTCTAGGAATCGATCACTTGTGAGTCAGCTAAGTGAGGCCTCTTCAGGAGACGATGATGCCAAACCAGAAATGGTGAACGTATCATCATTTCTAGAAAGTCTGTGACGCTGATGAACGCTTAGGATGCCAAACCTTATCAGTGGATAGGTCATTACCTGTGAGAGGGATGGGGGTGCAGGAAACTCTAGCTTTCAGACTACCCGGTTTTTTACAGTTTGGATTTGATATCAAGGGGTCCTAATGTCAATGTTTGGTTATGACTAAAGCGAAGCGCCGATCGTCTCAAACTACAGCACAACAATCTTGATCCCCTGTTGCATATGCATTTTGCATTTTCATTTGCATATCATTAACATGTATCTGTGTTGCAGGTGCATATTTCCTCCCCGATTCTAGTGATCTTGTTCCTGTTCTGACATGGAGTCTCTAAAGAAGACAGTTGCCTAAAAGCTCCCTTCTCCTGACGTCAGTTCCTTGTTGAGTTTGGTTGCTTTAGCAGATCAGAAGGTGAAAGCAGAGTTCAAGGAATCCTATGGGAAGTTACTCAGTTTGGTGTACAAGCCTTCAGTGTTCGAGTTGAATGGCTTATATGCTCTGTTCCAGTTGTACGACCCTCAGTTGAGATGTTTTATTTTTCCTGACTATGTCCTGGCGCCGACATTGGAAGAGTATGTTGCGTTACTAGGGGTTACAATATTGGATCAGATGTCTTTCTACCATGATGATGTTGAACCTGATCTAGCTAGGCTTGCTTCAATTCTTCATTTTGATGCCTCAGAGTTCTTAGGAAAATTGACCAAGCTGAATGGAGTGTACGAATTTCCTCTACCTATTCTGGTTGAAAAGGCTTTACAATGCGCAAAAGACAGTTGTTGGATTGTATTCAACGCCATTCTCGCTCTGTGCATATATGGTATCATTCTGTTTCCCAACTTTCCAGACTTTGTGGATACAAATGCTTTCTATATCTTTGCTTCAGGGAATCCAGTGCCGACGTTGTTAGGAGATATTTATCATTCCATCCATTACAAGAACGAGAAACGAAGAGGTAAAAATGTGTCTTGATGTGTACCCATGCTATATAGATGGTTCTCCAGTCACCTTCCGAAGATAGGTCCATTTGTTGCTACTGCTGGCACCTCAGATTGGTCTGCTAGGTTAATGGGTTTATCTGCAGAAAACATTGTATGGTTTGATCATGACATACTTAGCACTGAAATCATATATAGTTGCAGTGGTTTTCCGAATGTCCCATTAGTCGGAAGGAAGGGTTGTATTAACTATAATCCCTCTTTGTTGATTAGACAATTTGGATATGCTTTGAAGAGTCCTCCTAAGGAAGAAGAGATACATGAATCTCTGTATCTCACAGGCTTGCTGGAAGCTGATACTTTGGTTAGAGTGGAGTATGCATGGAGTAACATTCACTGACGAGGTAAGGCAATGTTAGGAAAGAGCAACAATCGAGCTTATGACCCCTACGTGGTTTGGATCAAGGATAGAGCTGTTAAGTCTCTAATGCCATTTCCCTCAGTTGCACCCTTGTACCCCGTCATGCTTGAAGAACCCACTACCGTGGATATTTAGAAGTACAACCAACTTTTGCGTGAAAAAGAAGAGTTGAAAAGAGCAAATGAAGAATTAGAGAAAGAAATTATCCAAATCCGAAGTGAGAAGATTGATGTTGTTCATGCCTTCAAGAGACAGACTGAACTTGTTAACAAGCTAGGTACAAACTTGACAAAGGAGACTGGCGACAGAGAACGCGCAGGACGAGATTTGAACGATGTCTATAGTGTGCTTGCTACCAAATAAGAAGGATCTGAACAAGGCTTACTTAGAGATCTCTAAGTTTGAATCGGTATGGAACGCCACGCTCACTAACAACAAGGAGCGAGAGGATAAGCTGAAACAACAGATCACCAAGTTGAAGAGTCAACTCAGAGCAAAAGACGAGAAGATCTCAGCGGAAGAAGCTCTTAGATATCACAACAAGCATAGATTGAGCCAAGCTATCGCAGACCTGAAGGAATGTAGATTGAGGGCGGATACCAAGAGAAGTAGACTTGAAGCATGTTTCGGAGAAAGAGCCTGGGACGACCATGTTGATAGTCTACAGCGCACCATCAGCCGGCGAGAGCAACTCATACAGGGTCTGCTCACCAGACCAGATCATCCTGAGACACGGAAGCTGCTAGAGGATTTCCGGTCTCGGCACTCAGCTTGATTATCTTTCGTTGTATCTTGTTGTTTTGCTTTTGTATCGACCATCATCAGGCTTGTTGATTGAGGTCATCGCTATTTTGTACTCAGCTGATGTATACACACTGTTGGTTGGTTTGTTATTATATGAGGAGTTGTTATTCTATTCACTTGTCTGTGGGATTTTTCATGGTTGCTTTTTTTTTCTGGGAACTAGAATCGAGGGGGAAATTTCCCCGAAACATATTTACATGTCTGCACTCTGCATCTTTTGCATCATTTGCATAGCAGGTGTTCTTGGGACCATTAATCTTATCTCTATGTGGTTTTCTTCTAGAGTTCACAGGATAGCAGACCTGACATTCCACAGGTACTCTACGTGGGGGAATCAACAAAGAATTATGGAGCAAGTTCAGCTCGAGCTTCAGGAATTTTGTGAGAGGATGACGCAGTTTATGGACAAGATGCAAGGCGTAGCCAACAACCAAGAACAGTTAAGGACATTGGTGCAACATCTGGTGTCAAGAGTTGATGGAAGTGGGGTCCTACATGGTGGAACCGCTGCTGTACCACCTCCTCCAAAAAACAGTATACCACGTGCAGATGCTATCCCAACAACGGTTGTCCCTCCGGGCGGAGGAAACCAGACTGCAATTCCCATCCCAGTTCCAATGGGTGCTGTACAAGGTAACAATGGTCCCTAGTGGGAACAAGATGATCAAGAGGACATCTTCACCCTGGGAGATATTGGGGCAGGATTGCAACCCGATGCCGATAGAAGGTTCAAGGCGATAGAGGAAAAGATGAGAAGCCTTGAAAACCAAAATGCTATGGGTCTGGATATGTCGAACTTAGGGTTGATTCCGGGACTAAGAATTCCTCCAAAGTTCAAAGTGCCAGATTTCGATAAATACAAAGGAACAACATGTCCAAGGGTGCATCTTGGCTCCTATTTCCGAAAAATGTCTGCATACTCCGATGATGAGAAGTTGCTGATGCACTTCTTTCAAGATAGTATGTCGGGACCGTCCCTCGAATGGTATATGGGCTTAGAGCCGGTTAATGTCAGAAGCTGGAGGGATTTGGCGGAAGCTTTCGTTAAGCACTACCAATACCACAGTGACTTAACGCCAAACCGAGTGCAGCTTCAGAATTTGTCACAGAGGAGTAACAAATGTTTCAAAGAATACACACAGAGATGGCGAGAGCTTGCCGCAAGAGTTCAAACTCCCATGGTGGAGAGAGAACTAATTGATATGTTTGTGGCCACATTACCAGGAATTTACTATGAGAAAATGTTTGGGAGTTTTTCAGATTTGATTATTACCGGTGAGAGGGTCGAAAACGGTATTAAGATAGCAAAAATACAGGCAGGGGAAGGGACCTCATCTAGAGGTGGAAGAAAGATTTTTGGTGCGAAGAAGAGAGATAATGAGACGAATGTAGTATCCAGCTTTAACAATCGAAATAGAAATCTGAATCAACGTCAACAACGACCGTATTATCAGCAACCACCACAGGTAGCTAGTATTGCCATCCCGGCGGTACAACCTCAGCAACAACAACCACGTCAACAACAGCAACAACGACCTCATCAACAAAATTATGCACCGAGACAGTTCCAAGATCGGAGAAGGATGGTGGATAGGCACTTTAACACACCACCGATGCCCTACGCTCAGTTATTACAACACTTAATTCAAGTGCAGTTGGTCCAGAAAAGGACAATGACACCTCTAACTGGCCAACCACCTCCTGGGTATGACGCCAACGCTAGGTGTGACTTCCACTCTGGCGCCCCCGGCCACAACATCGACAACTGCAAAGCCTTCAAACACAAGGTACAAGACCTTATTGATAGTAAGGCTATCAACTTCAATCAGGATGCGCCAAACGTGGATCAAAATCCCATGCCTAACCATGGTAGGGATGGTGGTGTGAATGCTATCGTCAGTGAGGAAGGCCTGAACTTGGTGTCCAATGTGGAGAATCTGAAGACACCGTTAGGTTTTGTGAAGAGCAAGTTGTTAGAAGGAGGGGTGTTCCTGGGCTGTGGAGAGGATTGTGAAGACTGTTTGATTTATCCCGAAGGATGTCAGAATCTGAAGAACCATATACAGCGCATGATGGATGACGGTCTATTGCAATTTGATAGAGTCTATAAGAAGAATGTTAAAGAGGTAGTCATTGAAGATAAGGACGAGGTGGCCACCATCTCCATCCCGTACAAAATAATTACAATTTCTACGCCTCCAGCAAGGCCAACTATTATATTCACAAAGGTAGGGCCTGTACCCTATGAAAGCTCTAAAGCGATCCCTTGGAACTATGGGGCCGAGGTCTACTGCAATGGTCAAAAGCAGGAACTGAAGGGTTCGCCGTTGGATTCTGTTGATAATTTGGTGGGAATTGGAGGAATGACTCGAAGTGGGAGAATGTTTGCACCTCCCGAGGTAAATACAGACATGGTCGATAAAGGTAAAGGAAAGGTAGTGGCAGAAGAAAGCTCTCGGACCAGAGAAAAGAAAGCTTTGCTGAAGGACGCCGAGGAATTCATGCGTTTGATAAGAAAGAGTGACTACAAAATTGTAGATCACTTACAACAGACGCCTTCAAAGATTTCCATCTTGTCGTTGCTATTATGTTCTGAAGCTCACAGGAATGCTTTGCTCAGGGTTTTGAATAATGCTTATGTACCTCAAGAGATATCCGTGAATTAGTTGGAAGGGGTGGTGGCCCATGTCAATGCAGGTAACGGGTTGGGATTCATTGATCGTAATTTGACACCGAAAGGAAGAAACTACAACTTGGCTTTGCATATTTCACTTGAATGCCGAGGAACAATGATGTCACGCATCCTTATTGATACAGGGTCGTCCTTGAATGTGTTGCCAAAGAAAGCGTTGATGAAGATTGATCATCAGGGTCTTTATTGTACGCCTAGTGATTTGGTTGTGCAAGCCTTTGATGGAACCCGAAGATCTATTTTTGGGGAGATAACTCTGCCTATCCAAGTAGGCCCGAAGGTGTTTGAAGAGGTTTTTTACATCATGGATATCCAGCCTGCTTATAGCTGCCTTTTGGGTCGGCCTTGGATACACTCAGCGGGAGCTGTGACGTCAACTTTGCACCAGAAACTGAAGTACATGGTGGATGGAAATATTGTGACTGTTTGTGGGGAGGAAGACATCGTGGTGAGCCATCTGTGTTCATTCAAATATGTGGAGGTCGATGGTGAAATTCATGAAACACTATGTCAGGCCTTTGAGACTGTCCAAATCAAGGAAAAGGCGCTGGTCAAGGTCAAAGCTCCAGAAGTTGCCATGTCGTCATACAAGGAAGCACAAGTCATAGTGGATTCCGGATCAGCATAAGGATGGGGGCAAGTGGTAAGCGTCCCCAACAAACAAGACAAGTTTGGATTGGGATACAGCCCATATGCGTCTTCTTCACAAAATGCTCCGTGTTACAAAGGACCTGTTCAGTTCACCAGTGGTGGGGTGATATTCGAAAGAATCAATGTCGTATCTGACGAGGAAGGAGACAGCAACTGCGACATGGACGCGTGGATCAAGCCATGTATCCCTGGCTAGAGTTTGAAGAATTGGACCGTGGAAGAAGTTATCTCTGTGACCTATGAAGAGTAATTGCTTTGTTTTAATTAATGTATTGCCCTATGCTCTGCCCGGAGCATAGTGGTCTTTATTTGTATGGCCCTATCTGTTATGTGTGCGAACAATCTTTTATCATTATCAATCAAAAAGGTGTCTTTTCATTCAAAATTTTGTGATCCTTGTTTTTCTTATTTTTTATTTTCTAACAATAAAATGGCAATGTAGTTTGTGTTTGTTTGTTTGCATATCATTTAAGCATAAAATCATCATCATTGCAGGTTACACATTTCAGATACCATCGACTCAGGCTCGTCTATGACTCGGTATGACTTTGACAATCCGCTCTTTCAAGCAGAAGAAGAGGTTGAAGAAGACGAAGACCTGCCCGAAGAGCTCGCCAGATTGTTAAGACAAGAGGAGAAGGTCATCCTGCCTCATCAAGAGGAAGTTGAAGTCATCAACCTGGGAACTGAGGAAGATAAGAAGGAAGTTAGAGTAGCGGCCGCGCTGCAAAGTGATGTCAAGCGAAGACTGATTGAGTTACTCCAGGAGTATAAGGATGTTTTTTCTTGGTCATATGAAGATATGCCTGGACTCAACACAGTATTGTAGTTCATCGTCTGCCTCTTCGAGAGGAGTGTCCTCCTGTTAAACAGAAATTGAGAAGAACCAGGCTTGATATGGCGGTGAAGATCAAAGAAGAGGTCCAGAAGCAGTTAGACGCCGGATTTCTTGTTGTGACCAATTACCCTCCGTGGGTTGCAAACATCGTGCATGTGCCTAAGAAGGACGACAAAGTCAGGATGTGTGTTGATTATAGGGACCTGAATAGAGCGAGCCCAAAGGATGATTTCCCGCTCCCCCATATTGACGTGCTTGTTGATAACACCGCACAATACTCAGTGTTTTCCTTCATGGATGGTTTTTCGGGCTACAATCAGATTAAGTTGGCGCTGGAGGACATGGAGAAAACGACTTTCATCACGCCATGGGGAATGTTCTGCTATAAATTAATGCCTTTTGGTTTGAAGAACGCAGGGGCAACTTATCAACGAGCTATGGTGACTCTCTTTCATGATATGATTCATCATGAGATCGAAGTATATGTCGATGATATGATTACGAAGTCCCAAACGGAGGAAGGGCATCTGGTGAATCTTCTAAAGCTGTTTAAGAGATTGAGGAAGTTCAAACTTTGGCTGAATCCAAACAAGTGTACTTTCGGCGTGCGGTCAGGAAATTTGTTGGGGTTCATTGTTAGTAAGAAAGGTATAGAGGTTGATCCTGCAAAGATCAAAGCAATTCAAGAAATTCCAGCACCAAAGACCGAGAAACAAGTTTGCGGTTTCCTAGGTAGATTAAACTACATCGCTCGGTTCATATCTCACCTCACAACCACTTGTGAGCCATTATTTAAGTTATTAAAGAAAGATCAGGCGGTCGTTTGGAATGAGAATTGCCAGAAAGCGTTTGAGAAAATAAAAGAGTATCTGCAGGAACCTCCAATACTGATGCCCCTGGTGGCTGGAAGACCATTGATAATGTACTTAACAGTTCTTGAGAATTCCATGGGTTGTGTTCTCGGTCAACAAGACGAGACTGAAAGAAACGAGCATGCAATTTATTACTTGAGTAAAAAGTTCACAGATTGTGAGTCCAGATACTCAATGTTGGAGAAAACTTGTTGCGCACTGGCTTGGGATGCCAAACGCCTAAGGCAGTATATGATAAACCATACAACCATGTTAATTTCGAAGATGGACCTGATTAAGTACGTATTTGAAAAGCAAGCACTGTCAGGAAGGATTGCTAGATGGCAGATGGTTCTGACAGAATACGGCATTTAGTATGTGTCTCAGAAAGCTATTAAAGGGAGTGTTCTGTCAGAGTATCTCGCAGAGCAACCAATTGACGACTATTAGCCAATGAAGTTTGATTTTCCCGACGAAGACATTATGTAATTGAAGATGAAAGATTGTGATGAGTCATTGCCGAACGAAGGTCCTGAGTTGGGTTCCCAGTGGAAATTGATCTTTGACGGTGCTGTTAACTCCTACGGTAGTGGAATTGGGGCGATCATTACAACCTCCCATGGGACGCATATACTCTTCACTGCCAGGTTGACATTTCCTTGTACCAACAACGAGGCCGAATATGAAGAGTGTATCATGGGTATCGAGGAAGCAATCGATTTGAGAATCAAGAACCTTGATGTCTACGGTGATTCATCTTTAGTGGTCAACCAGATCAAAGGAGAGTGGGAGACTCGCCAACCAAATCTAATCCCTTATATGAACTACGCAAGAAGATTGCTACCTTTCTTCGATCGTGTAGAGTTTCACCATGTGTCGAGAGCAGAAAATCAGATGGCAGACACCTTGGCTACTTTATCCTCAATGTACAAAGTGAACTTCTGGAACGATGCACCAAGAATTGTTATCTCACGCCTCGATAGGCCGACATTCATTTTCACAATAGAAGAAGCTTCGGATGGCAAGCCGTGGTATCACGACATCCAGAACTTTCTCAAGACTCAAGAGTATCCGCCTGGGGCATCGGCCCGGGATAAGAAGACCTTGAGGAGGTTATCTGGTAACTTCTATCTGAATCCAGACGGTGTACTCTATCGAAGGAACTTTGACTTAGTGCTGCTAAGATGTGTGAACGAATAAGAAGCGAATCTGCTTATGGAAGAGGTCCACGAAGGAGCCTTTGGAACACATGTAGGGGGGCATGCCATGTCTCGAAAGCTATTGAGAGTAGGGTATTATTGGTTAACTATGGAGTCTGATTGCTTTAAGTACGCCAAGAAATGCCACAAATGTCAGATCTATGCCGACAAGATTCATGTGCCGCCGTGTCCTTTGAATGTCATGTCATCTCCATGGCCTTTCTTCATGTGGGGGATTGATATGATTGGCAAGATCGAGCCGACTGCATCTAATGGGCATCGTTTCATCTTAGTGGCCATCGACTATTTCACCAAATGGGTCGAAGCAGCTTCTTATGCCAATGTCACCAAGCAAGTTGTAGCCCGGTTCATCAAAAGGGACATCATCTGCCGATATGGAATATCTGAAAGGATCATTACTGATAATGGGTCCAATCTGAATAACAAGATGATGAAGGAGTTGTGCCAGAACTTTAAGATTGAGCATCACAATTCGTCTCCTTATCGCCCGAAGATGAATGGTGTTGTTGAGGCGGCCAATAAAAACATTAAGAAGATAATACAAAAGATGGTTGTGACTTACAAGGATTGGCACGATATGTTGCCCTTTGTTTTACATGGATACCACACCTCGGTGCGTACTTCAACTGGGGAAACTTCTTTCTGGTTGGTATATGGCATGGAAGCTGTCCTGCCATTGGAGGTCGAGATCCCATCTTCGAGAGTTTTGGCTGACGTCAACCTAGAAGAAGCAGAATGGGTGAAGAACAGGTTGAATCAACTCAGTTTGTTGGATGAGAAGAGGTTGCGTCTCTTGTGTATGGACGTCTGTACCAAAGCAAGATGAAGAAAGCCTATGATAAGAAGATGCATCCTTGAAGCTTTCAGGCAGGTGATTTGGTGTTGAAGTGGATTCTCCCACCATAGAACGATCACAGGGGCAAGTGGACTCCCAATTATGAAGGTCCGTATGTTGTAAGGAAAGTCTTCTCTGGAGGAGCCTTGCTACTTTCAACCATGGGTGGTGAAGATTTTACGTCCCCCGTGAACGCGGACGCAGTCAAAAGATACTTTGCTTAAAACAGACCCGCTGGAAAGAAAAGGAAAATCCAGGCAAGAATGGGGCATCCCGGCGAACCATAAAAGGATAGGTTTGGGCAAAAATTAGGGATAAAAAGAAAAAAGTGTAAACCCGCAAAGTTGAAAACCTGAAAGGGCGACTTTGGCAAAAATGAGTATCCCGATGAATCGAAAACCCGCAAGGGCGATTCAGGCAAAAGTTAGGGATTTGAAAAGCAAACGACTGCGGTCCGCGCGTGGATCTTCAAAGCATAGTGGATTATGGGAAAACTCAAGAGTCATCCGTCCAAATCAATCTCTTCAAAAGACGAAGCATCAGAAAGGCGCCGAAGTCACGCGAGTCATAGTTGAGTCATTCTATGGTGGTTGTCTGTGCCACATTGCCGATATTTTTGTATATTCTTGTGCATTTCTGTATTTTGCTTACGCAACTTTCTCATTTCAGGAGTTGCGTCCTTTGTAAATTTTCCTATTTACAGGCCATTTATCAATAAAATATACTATTAAGAAAACTTTTGTTTTTGATTTAGCTTTTACCGTTTTGTTTGCAAAAGATGCCTGATTGTTTTTTAGAAAACTTTGCATACATAGTTTTGTGGGCTCTGCCAACTATGATCAAAATGATGCTTTTGCTTGAATAATGTCACAGGTGATAAGTGAGATGACTTTTGCTGCACAGAACGTGTTTGTTTGTTTATCATTTGTAGGACGCTCATCCTCGAGACTTTTCCAGAAGTCCCTCACCTGAAGAAAATGTGAAAGCTAAGTGTGTTCACACCCCTAGTAGATATTATTCATAATCCCTAACAGATAGCAGATTAAATCTTCAGCAGAGCGGAATCTTTGACTGAATAAAGCCATCCTTCAGCAGTCTGCCTTGATTCCCAGCAGAGTTGTTAGTTCCCCAAAAGAGTTGTATTCTGGTAGGCCATCTAGGGCGTCATCCCCAACAGAGTTTGATTTTGATTCCCAACGGAGTGGATTTGTGCTCAGCAGAGCAGCTTTACCCAGAAGTTTTCTCGGAGGCCATCCAAGGCTTGTATTTCCCAGCATGAGTCCGTTGGCACTAGGCGTGCCTAGTCTTCCCCCAGCGGAGTTGTTTTCCTCTCTTCAGCATTTATTTTGCTGAAGTGGTTCCTTCGCATTTGCATCGTGCATAACATCCTCCCAACCGCGTAGCATTTCCATTTCGTATGGAGCATTACGCCATTTTCAAACATATGCATGTGAAACATAAATCAGGTCATTATCTCTTTGTTTCAGGTGAATCTCATAGATGATTAGTATCTTTTCCCGTGTGTTGGCTAGACCCCAGCTCATGCTGTTTCCCCAACGGAGTTCTTTTGTGATTATCATCAATGGATGATCTTAATTTTGTTTGAATCTTGATGCTCGCTTTTATTTAGCGAAGGTCTGGCGGTGATGTCAGAGGTTTCTCAGAAGTGTGGTTATCTGACGGCAGTGTTAGATGTTCATCAGAGTTTTTTATCCCAGCGGGTACTTGACGGCGAGGTCAGTTTGTTTCTCAGAATTTTGGTTAACTGGCGGCAATGTTAGGTGGTTATTATGGTTACTGACGGCGAGGTTAGCATTTCGCAGAGTTATGTTTATCTGGCGACGACGTCGTATGTTTATGTTGAGGTTAATGACGGTGATGTCAGACTATTATCAGCTTTAGCACTGGTTTTTCAGCGGCGATGTTGGATGTTTGTTTTGGCGGCGATGTCAAGTGATTTGGTTTTTCAGCGGCGATGTTGGATGTTTGTTTTTGGCGGCGATGTCAAGTGATTTGGTCTTTCAACGGTGATGTTGGATGTTTGTTTTTGGCGGCGATGTCAAGTGATTTGGTTTTTCAGTCGCAATGTTGGATGTTTGTTTTTGGCGGTGATGTCAAGTGATTTGGTTTTTTAGCGGCGATGTTGGATGTTTGTTTTAGGCGGCGATGTCAAGTGATTTGGTTTTTTAGCGGCGATGTTGGATGTTTATTTTTGGCGGCGATGTCAAGTGATTTGGTTTTTCAGCGGCGATGTTGGATGTTTATTTTTGACGGCAATGTCAGAGGATTGTATCTTTGAATTCGATGTCTGTTTGTATTTAACAGAGGTCTGACGGCGATGTTAGCTATTTTACCGACTTGATGTCGAGGCCTGAATGTGAAGTCAAATGCTTTTACCGATTGAATATCGAGGATTGACGGCGAGGTTATATCTTTTTACCGACTTGATATCGAGGCCTTACTATGAAGTCAGATGCTTTTACCGATTGAATATCGAGGATTGACGGCGAGGTTAGATCTTTTTACCGACTTGATATCGAGGCCTGACTGTGAAGTTAGATGCTTTTACCGATTGGATATCGAGGATTGACGGCGAGGGTAGATCTTTTTACCGACTTGATGTCGAGGCCTGACTGTCATGTGAGATGCTTTTATCGATTTGATATCGAGGATTGACGGCGAGGTCAGATGTTCTTACCGACTTGACGTCGACATTTCCTATTTTGGTTATGAGTTAGATCATTGTCCTTGCAACCATCGGATACAGTTATTTCCGGGGATTTTATTCCAGTGAACAAGTTTATTCGGTTACTGTTTCATCCTACGGCTGTCAAATTTCCGGGTTCTTTGGTATTCAACCGTCTTTTACCTTGAATGTTTGAAAGTCGTTCGCTCTTCACTCATTCAGGTCTAAGTCGCTTGAATAGGGGCAGTTGTTGCACCCCAAAATTTGACCAACCTTTTCTTTACTTGGTTTATATTTCATTTCATTGTTCTAGCATATTGCATTGCATATCATTTTGCACTTACAGGGGATCAAGTGTTTGTCTGTGTACCACCTAAGAGGAAAATCTTTATTGATTTCGAGCTCAAGCAAAGGCACTGGTACAAACCATCAGAATACTGTCAAGGAGTCCATAGGGTCTTATCACTAATGTGAACACGAGGTAAAAGCTTGTTGAATACCTCAAAGGTTATAGTGAAGTGGAATGGTTACTCAGTTCATCTGAACGATGTCGAGGCCAAAAGGGTTGGAATTAGGGTTTTCAATTTTAATCAGGGTAAAATTTGTTTCTTGAAGAAAACTTGTTTCCATGGCCCTCCACATGTCCTAAGATGTTTGAGGATGAGAGATCGATCATAAATTTATATCAAAAGAGCTTCGATTGATCAGTTGATTGAAAATCGGGAGGTTTGGAGAAAAGTCGACTGTGCGGTGCAAAAAGTCAACTCCTGACTTTTTGAGGTCAATATCATGATCCTTAAGTTCAATATGACCAATGGGTGGAATTTGATCAACAAAAGTCAAGGAAATCATGAAAAATCAAAGGTTGTTGTTAGTTGCCATTTTTGGAATTAGAGTTTTAGAAACTTTCCATTTTTAGAAAGTTTTATGTTTGGAACAGCCACTTTCAAGGCCATTTTTATTCATGATAAAGGTTTCAGATGAAGTTTTGGCCAACATCAAACTTGTTCCTTGTATTTCAAGCTTTCTTTTTAGTACTAATTCATAGTCATATGATATTTGGAGCTCAAGTTATGATCAATCAAAGTTGGGGATTTCAATGATTTCAAAAACTGTTAAGTTTGAACAGATTTTTGTACCACTTTGCAAGCCAATTTTCATCACCTTCTTGATGTCAAATGAAACTTTGTCCCAAATGAAAGTTGTAGAGTATGTTCCAAGCTTTTCAAAGAGTAGAAGAAGTCTCCCACTGGATTTGAGAAGCTCAAGTTATAGATGTGCAAAGTTGAGAAAAAATAAGACAAAATTCATAACTTCAAATTTTCTAAGTTATTTGTGAACAGATTTCGTGGCATGATTTTCAACCTCAAATTTCATGGTCTTCCAATGATCCAATGGAACTTTCATCAACATGAAAGTTGTTCTACTCCATGCCCTCTTTACCAAGAACCCAAGTTTAGGGCAATTGGATTTTTGAGTGCCAAGATATCCTTGCTCAAAGTTAATGGTTTGGACTTTGTTTCAAGGCATGACCCTTATAAGGTTTTGGCATAATTTTTCAAATCAGTCTTGCAGTTGTTTGACTCCCACATCATGCGCATGAGACTGAATTTTTTCCCAACAAACATTGCCCAAACAAGAGGAGCAAAGCTTGTACCAACCCATACACCATTTTGAAATTCTTGCCAAAAGAGGAAGGGACCAGCCACCCCTTCTTCTGCCCTTGTGCAGTCCCACCTGTTTTACTCTCTCCACTGCAGAAAACCAGAGAAATGCCAGCATGCTCATGTATTGTGCTTCTCTTCACCATTTGATCCCAACAACCATGAACATGTAGCATCTGGTCCATTGATCTTTCACGTCAGTAAAATTCCCCAAAACCCCTTTTCCACATCCTATATAAGCTGAAGAACAGTTGAACCAAACCCTAGCCTCCATTTTGAAGAAATCCCAAACTTGCAATTTTGCTCTTCTCTGAGATATTCCCACGAAAATCACTCATTTCCTCACCTTTGTTTAACCCTTCATCACAAACTTTTTACCCCAACACTACTAGGAATTTATTGGTAAAAGGAGGTGTGGTGGTTTTGTTCTCTCTGAAGCTGTTTCTGGAACCAGTTGTTAGTTTGCAAAGGCTATGAGCTTTTAGAACTGTGAGCTTTGTTGTTAGTTTGCTTTGGAATCTGCAAGAGGTAAGCATCACAAAAACTCTTTTTTATTGCATCAACATCATTAAGACATGTTTGAGCTTGAATGTGTTCTTGGAATTGGTTGATTTTCATGTGAAATATTGCTTTGTTATCATGACAAGTTTGCTGGTTTTGTTTGTATAACACTGTTGTGTTCATGTTTTGCAAGTTGTCATCCTTAAAAGATACACATTTGAGTTTTGTTTGATTGATGCTTGACTTTCTATTTGTCAAGTTTGCCTCTATTTTGTTTGAGCTATGTGTTGTGTTTGTCCTGTTTAGGTTCTTGGTGCTTCATTTTTGTTTTAGTGTCTTTATGCAGTTAGGTTTTAGCTGTTTGTTTAGGGTAGGATTTTGACACATCCAAGTTGTTGCAGTTGTGGCTGTCGTTTGAAATCCATTTTGAGTTGTTAAAGACCTTTGGCTTTGACTGTACCTGTGATGGCTTAGACTGTCATTCATTTCCCATAGGTTTGAGGGGTGCTGCCAGTTTGTGAGTTGTTCAAGTTCATGTTGGCATGTCTATAGTTTATGGACTCTTGCGGTTGAGGTGCTCCACCCTTGATTTGGCTTTTGCTTATTGTTAGGCAGGCCCCCTTAAGGCATTAAAGATCTTGCTTTTGAGCTTTTAGTCTGGGTCAGAGTTGTAGGTCAATATGGTTGGATTGTGTTCATTTTCTAGGTTTGAGTTTGGTCAGCTAGTTGTTGCCTTATTAAGTTTCTTCTAGGCAATTGGTGAATTGCTACTGATGATCATCTGAGGCAAGCTTAATTGGACTGTTTTTTTTTTATGTTTAGGTTTGTTAACATAGTTTAGTATAGTTTGCTTTAACTTTTGGTGCTGGTTAACCATTAGTAGCTTGTCAGTGCTTTGGGAAGGCTTAGTTAAGATGGAGGGCAATTGTTTCAATTCATGCCAGTTTGCAATTTGGATTTCATTAGCATAATATTTTGATGCTCAGCTTACTGTCCAAGTTTGTGATTAGATTAAGCCAACATTGATTCCCATCAGGACCATGTTTAAACCCCTTGTTTTGGCTGATGCTTTGAGGTAGAGTTCAGTATATATTGCAGTGAGTCCTTGGTCATTTACAGCTTGGTTTGGTTTTGTTTTTGTCAAGGTATTTCAATATTGTTCTGCTTGAAAAGTTGGAAACTGTTACTTAAGTAAACCAATTGGATTGAACATTGTCTTGGTGACATGACTGATCTAATGTGAGCTTATCTCTACTACTCATACCACTAGGATGTGATCTTACTTTTCATCACAAGCTTGTGTTTACTTTTAGATTAATGGCTTCCATTTTTTAGTATGTAACTTGGATTTTGATGGTTGAGGGCTGTCACTGTTGGATTTATCAGAACAAAATTTTTTTAATGGACTCATTGCACTGCTGTTGTGCATGCTGCCTTTGTTTATACTAGAGGCTTTTGGAATTGTTGATTCTTGGTGAATCACATGGTTGCTGGAAAAACCTGTTCTTAGTGAGTAGGCTTAACTTATGTTATTTGGATCTAAACCATGCCATAATGGACCTGTTGTGCATCAGAGTTTACTGATTTTTAGAGCCATGTTTCTTCTTGATTGGACTAGACCATCCTTGTTTGATGACATATTTTGTTTATGGGAATTTATGGCTGTGTGATCATTTGTTGGGCTTGAGTGTTGAGTTTTTCAACTCAGGTTTAGGTTCTTAGCAGGAGGTTAAGTTTGTGCTGTTTGGTTTTGAAACAGTTTTGAAGGACCAAGTTAAGGTGGTTTTGAGCTTAGGATTTGTTTGGCTATTCTATGAAGGTAGGTTCCAGATAGTGTAGGAGAGTTTAGTAAAGCTTTATCATGAGGATTTAAGACCGTTGTGTGCTTTAGTACTGATTAGATCTTTGGAAGGCAGTTCCTTGGTCTGACTATTTAGTCTGAGTTTAGAGGTGATTAGCATTGAGCTCTTGATGTTGTTTTAGCCTTTAGCAGCCTGTTGGTGCATTAGGGGGTTTTGACTGGAATTAAGGTTGATAACTAATTTCTCACTGCTGTTGTTGTGTGATTGTATATTTTTGTGGCTGTACTTGTTGGTTTAAGTGTTGTCCTTGTTTGGCTCTAGTGTAAGTTTGTTTGACAGTTGAAAACCTTGTTTGATTTGTGTTTGGCAATGGTTGACATGACTTGTTCACTTGAGTAGTTCCTACTAGGCTTGTTGAGGTCAGTTTTGTTTTTGTGTGAATCCATGCCAAGATTTGAGTTGCATTGTTGATTGGCCACCTGTTGGCTGTCCAATTCCTGTGGTGAGGCTTTGGCCTCTAACTTCAGTTCTGTCTTGAGGTTTTGGTTGTGAGTTGGCATTGTCTTTTACTGTTAGCTAATGTATATGATTTGGTATGTTGGTTGTTGGTTGATGTTCGAACTGTGATTTATGTCAAAATTGTTAAAGCTTTATCATGTTCACGTTTAGAATTTTGTTTTCTGTCAAAAGTTGCTAATTCATGATAAGTGAGAACTTTTTTTGCTAGGCTGATCATGTCATTTTGAGTTTGGTGTGGAAACCATGTATGTGTGCATATTGCTTTTGCTACAGGATTATGCATTGCTGTTTGAAACTCTGATATAGTAAACAATAACTTGTTGTATTTTTCTATCTTGAGGTTGTAACTGTCATTTGAAGTATGTATTGAACTGATGTATGATGCTGGCATTGTGATGTCAAAGTTTGTTTCTATTTCTGTTTTAAACAAGACTCTTGTGGTTATGATTTGTTTTGTTGGTCATGAACTCTTAGGAGTAGATTTAGTTGGTATCTAGGACCTCATGGATACAATTGTTTGAGTTTATGCAGGTCTGTTTTGTTGACAACTTTGGTTTTGCTAATGATTCTGTTTTGGTGTTGGATTTTCAAAACTCATTTCATCATCTTACAAATCACATACCAATTTCCATTTTAATGTGTCTTGAACAAGCCTTCTTGTCAGAATTCATTCTATTACACATTTGAAACTTGCTCCAACCATTTTCTACCTTTAAAAGCATTTGTTCTGATCTTTGGATATCAAAACGCATTTCAAAACTCATACTTGCATCTTCCATCGATTTTTGGTGTGTGTGCATAATATGAAAAAACTAATAATGCCACTGTGTTCCTCGTGAAAAATTAGTCAAGTTAGACTAAAACTTTGTCAAAATTGGTTGAGATTTGAGTGAATTACGATCAAAACGCCTTTTGTTATTTGGTGCCTTAGACTTGCCTTGCCTTGCCCAACCTTATGCGCTTGTTTTCATACTTGTTTTAATGGGGTGGCATTGATACACGGATGTATCGCCACCCCAGTGGTTAAATGCCTTGCCCTTTCGCCTCCTTGTCACCTGTTCGATCCCCAGCGGGGATGATTTTTGTTTATTTTCATGTTTTTTTCCAAGTTTTATCTTTTCTTTCTCTCTTTTCAATTAATTTCAACCGTGCATGAATGGTAGAGATGGCTAAGGTGATAGGCTTGCAGCCTTGGGGTCACAGGTTCTACCCATGGTTGGAGTCCCTTTCTTTTTATCTTTTGTTTTGTTTAAGTTTCTTTTATTTTATTTCCTTTTTCTTTTGTTTTATTCAATAAAATTAGTTTTAAAATTTAAAAATCCCAAAAAATCATCTTTTTTATTATTTTATTGTGTTATTTTATTTTCCATCTTGTTATTTTATTTTTCCATTTTATTTTATCATTTTTTTTAACCTCAATTTATTTTCTTTCTCATTTCTTTTGTGAGTGATCTATTTAGAGTTTACTTGGCCTTTGGCCATGATCCCCCTAGGATTCCTAGTCCCTCCGTTTAGGATGGGAGTAGGAGAGACATTAGGTGTTCAATCTTATGCATGATAACATTAGGTTAGTTTTTTTTCCCTTTCACCTCAATCTTAGGATCACCATTGCATGACAACTTTAGGTTTGGTTTAGTCCCCCCTTTAGTGCGTCTTTTCTCTTCTCATCTCAAAACAATCATAAAACACCTAATAAAGGTTAATGAATATTGTAAGTTACGAGCCTTAAGCTACTTGGGAAATGGTTGTTGAAGGGTTTCCTTTCAATGGCTTGATTATTTAGTATAGCACCCTTTGGGTGATATGCAACGCATTCACTCCTAAGTCATAGTCTCTAGTGCGATATAAATTGCAAACCGTTCAAAAAACACTTCTCCTCTAAAAAACACAAAAACAAATCATTCAAACCCTTTTTGCCCTTTGGGGCCTTTAATCAGGAAAATCTTTTTTTTCAGAAAAAAAAGTGTTGTTAACTCTTAGTTCTATCGCAAACGGTAACGCCTAAGTCTCCCATGCTCGAGCTGCATACACCAACTGCTAGAACTACTTGTTAACCCTACTTGGGCCTAAAAAAATAGTTGAACAAACCTGTGTTCCCTTTTAGCCCGAACTACGTTTGCTCTGATCTTTCATACCAGATGAAAGTACGTAGGCACAAGACGTGATGTCTTGGCGAGCAACCTTCCCCCCTTTCACCCGTAGTTAGTCGAACTACGTTGACTCTGACTTCTCACTTCAGATGAGATATGTAGGCACAAAGCACCGTTGCTTTTCCGAGTCACTTTCTTTTTCTTTTGTCCTCAAGCCTGTAGCTAGATAGTTTCAATCACCCCTTTAGATAGACAACAAGCGCGGATCCCGTCGAGTACGACGGACGTGAAGGGTGTTAATACCTTCCCCTTGCGTAACCAACTCCCGAACCCGAGATTTGGTTGCGATGACCGATCTTATCCCTCTTTTCGTCAGGTTTTCTCTGAGCGTTTCCTTTCCCTCTCTTGGGATAAATAACGCACGGTGGCGACTCTTCTGTCATTGCCAGCCTCGATTTTCGTAGTAGCGACATCGGTCAGCGACTCATTACCTTGTCTAATACCACAAATGTACTTTGTTATCGAGGCAGCTCTGGAGGCAGGGAAGTATCTCTCTAGGAACACTTTTTTCAGAGCATTCCAGCTTGCAATTGAATTTGGCTCGAGGGAATATATTCAATCTTTTGCTGCACCATGCAATGAAAAAGGAAAAACTCGAAGATTGATGTGATCTTCAGTGATCCCTTCAGGCTTCAATGGCGTAGAACACACCACTTGAAATTCTTTCAAATGGTTGTGAGGATCTTCACCTGCAAGACCACTAAACTTGGGCAACAAGTGTATTAAACCCGATTTTAATTCAAAAGGAACAACATCAGTATCATACTCAATACACAAGCCGTTATAATTCACATCAGGAGCAGCTAATTGTCTTAAGGTTCTATTATCAGACATTTCAAAATAAAGTTCAGTATCCAAAGCAAACAAGTTATGCAGATAGTCTGACTCAGACTCAGACTCAATTGTGGGTGGTGAGCTAGTGGTAGCCTGGACTGAAGGAACAACAATGCAGCAACAATGTTCAAAATACCAATAATGCCCCTAAATAGTCAAAAACAAACACAATGATGGAAAACGATTAATTAAATTTCAGAATAATAAAATAACACCATAATTAAGCTAATTAAGCAAAATAATAATTATGAGAATTTTTTCGATTTTTTTCGACTCTATGAAAACTGTAAAAAAATTCATTAAAAATAGAAAAATGATGAATTTGGGAATTTGAAACAATTCTCCTGTAACTACTCCGTAGTAGAGGACAAATAACCAGATAATTTTTTCCCTTCAAATGTCTGGAACAAATTTTGATTCGGACGCAATTTCCCAAAAAAACCGTTTTTTTTTACGATTTAGACTCTAAAACGCGAATTGGAAGAAACCGCGAGGAAACTAAGGTCTAGACTCGAGGAAACTAACCCTATGACTCTAAAAATGATTAATAGAAACAAGAATCCCCGACAAAGGCGCCAATTTGATCCGCTGTCGCGCGCGGATCAAATTGAGTGTTTTTGTAAATATGCAGTACAATGACAGTAACTCGAAATATCGTTCTCACAAGGATTCTTATTTGAATTAATCTACCGATTTTACAAATGAGGGGTTTAGGTTTCTGATTAAGAAAAAGCACTTAAAATAATTGATTACTGAAATAAGTGATTATAGTAACGGATCCACTGCCTCGGTTCTTACTAATCATCGACTGATAAAATTATAATTTCCCAAGCGGATCTTCTATCCTATTTGATGACAATATCAATCAACAAGTGTGATTGATATCGTGAGAAACATGTTCCTATCGCCGGATGAAGCATACGGTAAAAGATAGCGCAAATTAACAATTAAGCAGAGTTAATCTACGATTAAAATTAGAAACACAGATCAATCAAATTGAATCAAACATACTGTATGATAATCGAATTAAGCAAACAACAATCACACGATATAATTGAAAGGAATCAAATTTAAATTGTAAATATTATAACAATCTCAAAGTTTGAAACCTGAGTACAGTGAATACGTCCAAAAGGTATTAGTTCTCCATGAGTTTTACAAGCGTACAATTTTTCTCGTGAATAGTGATGATGAACAGAAAAACGAGGTCCCTCCACAATGTTATGCGGCTACTGCTAAAAAGAAAAACAAGGGATTCGGTTCATAACACAACTGGGTCGAAAACATAACCCAGGCCCAAAACATGACCCAAAACTAAAATAAATTTCTAATGATGTAACTTCAACGAATTATTCAACTATGCTACAGTCCGAATCAGCTTCTGGCTTCAACATGAAAGTTGTATCTCTTTCTCTCAGCTTTTTAACTCATATTAGAATTCCTCGATCCGATTTTTGTAGAATTAGTTATGAATTTTCCCGTGAAGGCTTCAATTGCTGAAAATAAAATACGAAAATTAAATAAAGGCAGAAATAAACTAGATTAAGAAAACACAATAAAATAAGAAATTAAGCAAAATAAACTATGGAAATGTATAAGTACAAACATAGAGGATTGTGCATTAATATGCACTGATCAATGATATTCTAATAGCAAGCAACAATGTCGAAGAGGTAATGAGGGTGAAGGCTAAACTCAATAAAGAGTTCGACATGAAGGATCTGGGAGCTGCGTCCAGGATTCTTAGGATTGACATCCGGAGAGATAGAAAACAGTCGAAATTATGCTTATCTCAAGAGGCATACCTACAAAAGGTTCTCGAAAAGTTTGGTATGTCGAATTCAAAGCTTGTTGTGACTCCGACAAATCCTCAATTTAAGCTTAGTATAGATCAGTGTCCTATCACTGATGTTGAAAGAACTTATATGAATAGCATTCCATGTGCTAACATAGAAGGTTCTTTGATGTATGTTATAGTCTGTACTAGACCCGACATAGCATATGCAGTAAGTCTTGTAAGCAGGTACACATGGCGAATCCTGGAAAGGCTCACTGGCAAGCATTGAGGTGGATTTTAAGGTACATAAATGGGTCTCTGAATAGAGTCCTAATTTATGGTGGAGCCTTGTGTGAAGATAGTAAAGCAGCAATCGAATGATATGTCGACTCTGATTATGCAGGTTGTATGGATTCCAGAAAATCTATCTCTGGATATGTGTTCACTATGTTTGGGACAACAATCAGTAGAAAAGCAACACTTCAGAAGGTTGTTGCCTTATCAACCATTGAAGCGGAGTATATTTCTCTAACTGAAGCTGCGAAGGAAGCATTGTGGCTTGAAGGTTTTGCAAATGAGCTAAAACTTCAAGGTCGAGTTATCATTGTTAAATGTGATAGTCAAAGTGCAATACACCTGTTGAAGAATTCAGTCTATCATGAGCGAACCAAACACATTGATGTGAGGCTGCATTTCATCAAAGGGGTAATCGAGCATGGAGAAGTCCATGTGCTGAAGGTTTCGACAAATCATAATGTTGCTGATATGATCGCCAAGATGTTGCCCAATTGCAAGTTTTTCCACTGTATCTAGTTAATAATGTTGCATGAAGAAAGCTAGTTTCTTGATGTTATAGAGTTAGATCCAACGTGGAGATTTGTGAGATGTTGGATTGAACTCTAGTATGGTCGAAGGGTGGCTTCGGGTTCGACATGAATTAAGCATGAGGTCAAAGTCTGTTCGCATGTTGCTGTCGAAGATAATGCGTGTTGTAGTCGAAGTTTGTTCTAACATACATTAGTCAATATTGCTAGGATGTTAGCATGTTGAATTGGGCCTTGCTTGTAAGCCCAATTATTTAAGTTAGCTTGTACCCTAAGTTAACTTGTAATGGATAATTATTAAAAAGCCCATTAGGTTAGTTTGCTATTTTTCTTATAAATAGGATACTAGTTTCTCAATCTTGTCATAAGGAAAAATAGGAAGATAAAATCCTAATTTCGAGAGAGAGAGAGAGAGAGAGAGAGAGAGAGAGAGAGAGAGAGAGAGAGAGAGAGAGAGAGAGAGAGAGAGAGAGAGAGAGAGAGAGGTTATTTTGTTATTCTTGTATACTTGTAATCTTGTTCTAAGAGAAAGGAAATAATAGCAGTTTAATAACCAATCCTTATTGTTTTCTTCTTTATTAATCATAACCCTTGTGTGTTTCTTGATCATTAAAAAACTTTTTATACTTAGTTTTAAAGTATCTGATTCACAACACAAGGATTAATATTGTGTTTATCAAAACATACAAAGTTCACAATTTGCCCTCTTAATTGTGTGTTGACAGAAGTATAATAAGGGTTAATATTGTGTTTATTAGAACATACAAAGTTCTTATATTATAGATATATTTGATTTTCCATTAAAAAAATGTTATTCTATTTTATGTTCAAACAATTTTACTTATATCTTACTTTTTAATATTAAAAATCGATGAAATTTTTATTTTGTAAACATATATTATTTATGTATAAATAACACGTTCATTACCAATTTTAAGGGAAAAAGAAAAGAGAAAACTAAAACTCTTTGAATTTAAAATAAGAGGATTAATTAAGTATAATTTCTATTTTATTTTATTATTGGAAAAAAAATAGAAGAATGAAAGTGAAATAAAATGGGTTTAATTGAAAAAAAAATAAATTGATAATAGATTTTCTTTAATTGTTTATAATAAGAGAAAATGATAGTATAAGATTAAAGGAAAAACTTTAAATGTATTTATAAACTGACAATAATTACTCCTAAATAAAAAAAATTAAAGAATGCAAAATAAATTAAATTAAAATCTCATTGCAATAAGCTAAAATTAAAATTAAATTAAAATTCCGTTCAGGGGCAGCCCTCCGAGAAGCCCAGCTGAAGCAACAAGTCACACTTCGCTACAATAGCAAAGTCCTAAAACGCGACTTTCAAACGGGCGACTTAGTTCTGCGCAGAAACCAGAAAGACTCCCACGAGAGCAAACTGGATGCGAATTGGGAAGACCCATACCGCGTCCGTGACAAAACGGAGCACGGGGCTTATTACCTCGAAAACCTGCACGGTGAACAACTAGCTCGACCATGGAACGCCGTGAAACTTAAGCGGTACTACAGTTAGAACATTGCCCGTGACGACCCATCGTCCCGGCCATTGGGGGGACGACATGGTACCACCGCACTCCCACGCGTCCACTAGCGACCAGAGAAAAGCAAGCCCTGCCTCTTGTGTGCGCGGGCAGACGGCCTCGCTCGGCGGGGAACACCTCGACCGAGATTCCCCGCCGCCGTACCAAAATCGGCAAGACACCCAGCTCGCGATGGGACGTCCACGCCACGGGGAGAACTACCCCCGAAACGGTCCAGCCACACCGCCGGCCAAACCGGCCGGTTCCCTTCACCACCGGTAACAAGTTTGTCGAGCTAACACCCGGACAGGCCCAGAGCATATCGAAGCATGCACATCAAACATCATTCAAGCAAACAAATAAATACGAAAAAAACGAGCATAAACATCATGCAAATACCGAGCGCACACTTAGAAAATTCACAAAAATATATTAAGCAAAAGCGGGCACCAGCCCAGTAGTTAACATTACACAAACGGGGCGCGCAGGCCCAAAGAAAAACAAGTTATAAAATGTCGGCACGCAGGCCATAAAAACAACGAGCACGCAGGCCCGGGAACCTATGCCACTTCGCCCTCCTGATCAGCAACCACGGGGACCTCCTCGGGAACGACAAGCTCGAGGTCGACCACCTTCCCGCCGACGATCTCATGATACGGCCCGATCCCATCCACGACCAACGCGACGCCGGGGTTGACAACTTGGATTTGCGCGACAGCGCTCTTGAACCCGACCTCGACAGCCTCCAAACAATCACCTTCCAGCACCCGAATCCGGGCAACCAGATCAGCACGGGTGATCAACCGCTGGTCCTCCTCTGTCTCGTCCTCGGCCGGACGAAGCGCGCTGTCCAGGACTTCCATACGAACCTTCAGCGCCTGCACCTCGGTCGTTGCCGCCCCCAGCTTCTCCTTCAGCGAGGTCACCTTCCCCTCAGCGCCCTCCGCTCGTTTGTGTTGGTCAGCAACATCTTTCTGACTCTTCTCCAGTTCCTTAGTAAGCTTGGCCAGACGCGACTGCATAAAGGTAAGGTCCCCCTGCAATTTAGACAACTCGGCGGCGGAGCAGCCCTCCTCGTTCAGCACAAGGGCCGTCGTGAACGTCCGTATCATCGCGGCCAAATCCTCCGCCAGGATACGTCGACGAGACTCTCGATCGGCTTCGCGGACAGCCTTCACCTCCCCAGCAGAGACGGTAGGAGATCGGGCACCATGAAAATAGCCCGGACGCTGATGGCAAGGCGGGACGACGTAACCCTCCTCGGCAGAGCCGGACGTCAGATCAATCAAACCGCTGGACTCCTCGGATCTCGGCCTCTTCGCTGCTCCCTGAGACGTAGGAGACTGACTCCCTTGAGGAGAAGAAGACGAACTCTGGCCTCCTGGCGTCACAGCCTCCTGCCCGACCAATTGACTCACCCGCGTCTTAGGGACCACGGCGTTTCTTGAAGCGCGCAGCTTCTTCACTCGCTCCTCGATAGAAGACATGTTCGCTGCAAAAACAAAGAAAGAGTTAGCAACGGCCAGAACACCCGATCACGGGGAAAAAAGAATCATCCCTACCTAGATAGTCCAGAGAGGTCGCCCCAGTGGCACAACCGAGCAGGGTCTTAGTGTTAATCAGCCGCTTCTTGGTTCGCACGTTCCCCTGCGCATCGAAGATGTACCGACCATCGGACGTCACCAGTTTCGACGGGGGAAGAGCCTGCACAAAGGCAACTATTTTCATATAAGCGGCCATATCCTTCTCGTCGAGGGTCCCCGCTCGTACGATATACCTATCCGTGCCACGGTTGAAGTGCTCCGTGGTCCATAACAGATGTACCTTGGGAAGCCACGCGAGGAACCGCTGGCCGTCTACCATTCGCTCGCCCTCGGCAAAAAGAGTATCCGAGCCTTGCTGAGTGATCGGTTTCACAAGGAAGAACCGGCCTTTGAAATCTTTAACGGAATCGCTGTACGTCTCGAAGAGCTTGGTCGGCTGCTTAAACGAGACCCATCCCTGACGGTCGTTCACCGACTGGCGCTGTAAGTGGAAGATGCGAAAAAACAACGGCACCGTGGGCTCCACCTCGAGATAGAAGCACACCACCTCGAAGGCACGGATAAAAGCCAGAGCGTTGGGGTGCAGTTGGGACGGGGCCAAGCGTAACCAATCGAAGAGCCCCAGATGGAAGGCGGAGAACGGCAACCTGAGCCGAGCCTTTTTGAAGTAGAACTCGTGCATGGGGAACATCCGCCGCCCATATCGCGAACAGATGTGATGGTGCTCCTTCGGGCGGTACACCTGCCAGTGTTGCGGCTCCCCTTCAAGCGTGTCCTCGACGGTGGCATAGACATCGGACGCATCTGCCACGAAGCAGGACGGGGTGGACAGCGGCTCTTCGGCCACCCATTCCTCGACCGGGACGACACGCTCGTCAAATTTCGGGACCTCGGGTTCGTTATCTTCGACCATCGTCCCCGGTACCAAGGCCGACATCTACACCTGAAAAGCAGAGGACAACGGTGAATTCGATAGCCAAGATCAAATCCACCCTTCCACCGCAGGTCAAGTGAAAGGGCGACAAGGGCCGGAGAACGGCGAGCAAACAGGCGCTCCCCGCCGATCCTCCACGGGGCGTCTAAGGGCCAACCCACCATCCCTCCTCGGGATGTTCATCGGAAAAAGCGCGCGTCCCCGGGGAATTCATCGGAGAAAGCCCCCGTCCTCGGGACATTCATCGGAACAACCAACTCTCCCTGGGGTATTCATCAGAAAATTGCCAGATACGGCGGATCTTGCGTCTCTCCTCGGGGCATTCATCATGCCCCGACCATACAGTCTAATCAAACGGCGGAAATAAAAGGAGAAGGGAAAGAAAAACTCACTTGTAACGCCGGTGAACGGAAGGAAGAACCAAATGGTGCGGCGGCGATCGACGGCAACGGCGGACGAGCAAGAGTCTCAGAGCTTCGCAGGTAAGGCAACAAAATGAAAAGTAGAAAAATGAGCGGGGACCCTCATATTTATAACCGGTGCGGGATTCGAAGAGACGCTAGGCTCATTAATGCCCTAGGGTAGCCGCCCCTATGACCGCTTAACGCGCGACACGTGGCGGCAACCTGACAGTCGCGTCCCTTCACCTGCTTTCACCCCGCTCCGCCGGCGACGGGAGACCCCCGCACAAGCGCCCGTTCCACCGTGCACAAACCCGACGAACCTCCCGTTTCGCTACCTCTCTCCCCGACACAGCGATCTTAAGTCCTCGCTCTTTCCCAGAGCTTCCACTTGGGGGGCTCCTGTTCTGGTCTGGGCCCAACCTCGGTCCAGCCCAATACCACGCACGGCCCAGTAAGTGAACCAGCCCGACCAGGCACACGCGTCCCATAGGACGGGCAGGGCACCCCCCCCCCCCCCCGGGATAGGAGACGCGTCCGACAGCATCTCAACGTCCTCTCTTATCGGTCGAACAGGGCACACCCCGGTCCGTCGAGCGAGACCCTTGGTTCCTCCACATCCTCGCGTTCCCCTCACAGAGAACAACGTGCCTCCGGGGAGCCTCCCGAGCTCCCCTCCGCGAGGAGAACAACGTGCCCGACGCACGTTCTCCACGTGCTCCCCTCCTCGGGGACGCGTCATCGACCAACCGCCCACCTCCGAAAGAGCAGGTCAAACCCACTTTCCGGAGATCAAGGAGCAGTTGGACTAGGGCGAAGACCACGTCCTGGTCTTCACTACGCCACGTAAGCCCTAGCAGTCATTAGGGTTGGGCCTAGTCATCCAGCCCACCTCAAATGACCGTTGGCCCAGCGCTGGGGTCTCTCTATAAATACCCTCTTCCTCAAGAGGGTCAGGTAACACACTTACCCCTTTTTCTGTACTTCGCCATCGCTCTGCCCAACTTCTCACTTTGGCATCAGAGTGTTTTGCAGGTACACCCCCCTTCTCTTCCTCATCACCGACGAGCAAGCAGCAGTCCAACAGCGTGTGGTCAGCCCGTGATCTCCTTCTGATCAGGTCAGATTATATATATATATATATATATATATATATATATATATATATATATATATATATATATATATATATATATATATATATATATATATATATATATATATATATATATATATATATATATATATATATATATAGATAAAATGGATAAAATATAATAAGTTAAAAATTATTATTTATTATTATTAAATAAAATATGATAAAAAAATATACATAATATTTCTGAGCAATAAATTTTAATACAATAGTATTAATAAAAAAAATAAAATTTAAATATTATATAATTAAAAGATCCCTAATAAAATTTAATCCTTTCAAATCAAAAATGAAACAAAAAAATAAAATAATAATAATAATAATAATCGGTGCATATTTGGACCAAGGTCCTAGATTGGATCCAGATTCCACTCTCCCTCAAGTGTGAGTCTATCCCAATGCTCTCCCTTAAGCGGAAATTTTAACTGTGCAACTGCACCTATGGGGATACTTTCGATACAAGTAAGTCGTTCCCTTTATTCGAACCAAAGGTTCATGATACCACTGTTGGACTTTCAATTGGACTTTCAACTAGGGAGCATTGAACATAGTGGGACTTTTTTCTAGAGCAAGCTTTGTGAGAGACACACCACATACTCACCCAAAACCTTAAGGTGATAGGTGTATGGGTTCTCTCACTTATAAATGCTCAAGTCACCACATTTCTATCCAATGTGGAACTATTATCCACTCTACTCACACTTGTTAATACTTAACATCCCGCGACCGTGGGATGAAGAAATGGACTGGGTGTGCAAGAGCACGAGCGGTAAGGGCTGGCGAGCGTCCCTCCTGAAACTGGCTATAACGGAAATTGTTTATGGTATTTGGCAATACCGTAATGACATTTGTTACGGTAATGTTATAGATAAGACACAAATTGGTGATAATATTATGGATATGATTGTTTATAGGGGATGGTATAACCCGAAACTCAGGCCGCACATTGCTCACTTGATGACTTATTAGTGCTTTTTTTACTTTTCTTTTGGTCTTTATGTCTTTTCTGAGGGCAGGATCCTCGCGATAGCCTTGTACTTGTAATGCTTTTTTTGAATTAATTCAATCTTCCTTTGATTCAAAAATAATAATAATAATAATAATAATAATAATAATAATAATAATAATAATAATAATAATAATAATAATAATAATAATAAATAGTTTCTATAAAATATTTTAATTAATCATATAATATCTTATTGAAATTATTTTATTTCATATGACTTAATTATACTATTTGTCTGAAATATATTTTCCTTTACTTTATGAAATGAAAATCATATATTTATTAATTTAAATTTTCTTCAACTGTTACATTTTTTTTATTTATAAATTTCCTATTTTTTGGAGTTAATGTGTAGTTTTACCGTTTTTTCAGGATTAAATTCAAAATATTCTTTAAAAATATCATTGATAATATTTTCATCAATAAATTGTTTTTAATAAGCAATTAATCACATTTAAAAAGTCAAAAAAAAATTTGCTGATTAATGGGATCATATTTATTCATGATTTCTAAATGAAACTTTCAACCTTATTACTCTTTCTTACCCCATAAAATATGGTAAAATTTATCTCACTTTCTCTTACTACAATTTTCTCCATAAAATAGGTTTTAAGCACACTTTCATATACACAAACACAACACCACTCTTGAGATAGTAAAATGGGAAACAACGTTTGCATTCTTCATTGTTTTCCTATAAAAACCAAAAAAAGAAAGACCATAAAACAAAACCTGTCACCTCCATCATCACCTCAACAAACCCTAATCCTAGACAATTATTTTGAAACAAATGAAATCGCTATTCCCACCCCACTTCCCATAGAAGGAGTCCCTTTTTATGATTGCGAAATTTGCTATGAGTCAAAGCCTCTAAATGACTCATTCAGCATAGAAAGTTCCACTCATTTCTTTTGCACAAAATGCACAATCAAATACATAGTTTCAAATCTACAACAAAACAAGGTTAACCTAAATTGTCCCCAAATAGGTTGTTCCGGAACATTGAATCCTCAATATTGCAAACCTATTTTACCTAACAATGTTATGGATTGGTGGGAGAAAGCTTTGAGTGAATCAGTGATTCCGGAAAAGAATAAATTCTATTGTCCTTTTTATGATTGTTCAGCACTTTTAATTAGTGAGGAAAGTCACCTAGGAGGAGTGATTCTAGATTCTATTTCTACTTGTCCTCATTGCAATAGAAGGGTTTGTGCTAAGTGTAAAACTCCTTGGCATGAAGAAATGAGTTGTGAAAAGTTTCAGAGATTGAAGAATAGTAATGATGCTCTTATGGTTGATCTTGCTGGTAGAAGGAAATGGAAAAAGTGTCCAAATTGTAAAAGTTTTGTTGAAAGAACTCAAGGATGCGATCATATGAGATGCAGGTTAATATTTTTATTTCATTTTATTTATTTATTGAAATTATTTATTAATTATTTTTCTGTAATTGCAGGTGTTCTTATCAGTTTTGTTATAAGTGTGGACGTGGCATTAGTTCTCCTAACTACGGTTGTAGTCACAGATTGATCTTTTGAACCGAACACTAAATCTCTCCCTCAAAGGTTTAAACACTTAAAGAAAACAATTTCAGATATAAGAAAAAGAGAGCTACAAAAAGGATATGAAAAAAAGTTTATTTGCTAAGAAGGAGTAAAGTAAAATTTATTTCAAATTTTCATAACTTTAAGTCATACTTATTGAAAGAATATTTATTTTGCTTCTTTTTTTTTTACATGGTTATCTTTGTAATTAATAATGGTTGAGTTTTTTTTTTTGGGTGTTTTTTTATAGTGATCTTTGACTTTATTGTATTTTATTATTTATGATTGAGATAAAACAATGTTTAATCGCTACTCGAGCTCTATATAAGTAAAAGAAGACATAACTAACGAGGCACTAGGGGTGCTCTAACCTGAAAATTCAAATCTTCATAAATAAAAATAATCGTTGAGATAAGTTCTAACTTCTCTTTAACTTTGTTCTAAAACCTTTTTAAAATCAAACCTTCTCTCAACCCTAACTTTTGGAGTGTTGAGTATGGCATTTGCAACGCTCAAAAATAAATAATGTGCTAATGAAAAATATTGGACTAAAGTCTCTTACGACAATGCAGGAGGGAACAAGAGGAAATGAAATTCAGAGAATCAGAAGTGGCTAGATAGGATAAGAACACCAGAAACTATACAAATGACATAGTCTTGTCCCAAAAAATTTATCTTGAGAGTATTAAATTAAACTTGAGAGTTTTTAGTAGGTATAACTCTCAAACCCCCTTATACAAGAAAAATGAAGTTTATCGCTAACTACCAACCAAACAATAAACTGAAAAGTGAAGCAACAAATATTCCTTCCAAACGATGGGTCGAAGCGGTTAGTCATCTTTCTATAAGAATCTTGGAGTGGTTAGCTTCAAAACAAACATGGGGAGCTTTTAAAATCGTGATGTGCTCTCGAACCTAAACGTTTGTTTTATACTGTACTGACCAATAACCTGTGAGATTTTTTACCACCAGGATAATCGTGAAATGAAACAAAATTTTAACATCGGGGGTGAGTTTTAATCTAAACTTGCACTCATAGAAAATATACCTTTGGTGACGCAATATTACAACGACCATTTTCCCACCATAGTCATATCATATTTTTTACGCGCATGTTTTTTAATAATTTTATTAAGAAACTATTCATCACGGTTCCTAAAAATAACCATGGTCATAGAATTTGGATGACAAGCTTCGAATACCAACATCAAAATTTAAGTGCGTGTCCTTTCATATTTATTGTTATTTGTAAATTGAAAGTATAACAACTACGATTATTTCATTCAACCGTGGTTATATGTTCCATATTTCACTACGGTTGGAGCTTGCAACTGTTGTGAAATTATTTCCCACAAAATTGGAGCTTGCAACTGTTGTGAAATTATTTCCCACAAAATTAAAACATAACAGGTATGTTACCATTCTCATAACACACATGGATGCCCTAGCGCACGAGATGTCAGTGATAGCGAAATATTCACCGTTTTTATTCATTTCTGTAAACAAATATATTTCTCGAAATGAAATCATCATCCGTTTTGAATTACAGTATGTTACCATTCTCTCTCTCTCTCTCTCTCTATAACGCTTGTGAATATTTATGTTATCCACTAGAGTTGTTTATCATTTTCTCTCTGTCACTTCTGAATGTTTATGTTCTTCACTAGGGTTACTGATTTTTTTTAACAGATAAATGATATTAAGGTCTTGTGTGTATTGACATTGTCATGTGTATTGTTCATGTTGCCATGTTCTTGTTTTATTTAGATTTTGTGCATATGCTTTAGATTTTGGTGTTTGATATGTGATGACATCTCGGTAAGTGTACCGATAATGTTGCAGTAATAAAAAGATCGAACCCACAATTATTGTGTTCGAACAAGACAAGATTTGTCCAATTTAAAATAAAACAGTAAAGAAGGGGATTTTGCAAGTTTCAATGCAAAAAGTAATCAAACGAGAAAATAATGTCACGAAAGCGGTCAAGTTGTGTTGTAGAACCCCATATTCCTCTATTGTTGATGTTTGATTCCATGTATGAAAAATCTAATCACTATAACCCCACAGAGAATTAACAAAATCGTTAAAGTCGATCCCTCAAGAATTAACTCACTAACCACTACTCAGATCTTTATATCCCTAGCCAGCTAGTGTAATTAGGGTTAGGCGATGTATAGATCATAAATTCTTTAAGCTACTATTCGGGGTCTTCTATCCCTATTAGACCAGCGTAAGTAGAACAATTACCATAAGTCTAACACATAGACTAGGGTCAGTAATCCCTATGTGTCAAAAATTATATTAATAGAGCATCTCAAATAAGAAGCATTATGTTGCGGTGAGAATCGTGATACCAAGCTATTGATTAACTTGAATCTTTAATTCTTAAATTACAACCGGACTTTAATTTATCCAAAGGAAAGGTCTAAAGAAAGAAAGAACCTTTTGCGCGATGTAACAACAACGCTAAGAGATTCGGGGATCGGGGGTTGGTTATGCATAGTGTAGGTATTTCACATCCTAAACATCTGTAGTACTCTACAGGAACCTTTTGTTTGTTTGCATGCTAAGTTTGGTAAATGTTTGTTAAGGTTTGGGATTGGGTAAAAGGTGTAGGTTAAGACCTAAAGATAGTTTCTAAGTTTGCTCGCAAAGACGTCGCGTCCTCTGCCTACGTATCCTAACCAGGATAGAATCAGAGCAATCGTAGTTCACCTCACTAAGGTTGAAGAACACTTGATTATGATCATGGTTCAAAGGGGAACAAACATTTCAATGCTTGTGTAGAGTTTAAGAAAACTCTCTAGATCTACATTGAACACTCAAAAGAGGGGAGTAAGTAATCATTACTATGATTCTTATATAGAGTTAACAAACTCTATCCTAGGGTTCTAGTTGAAAAAACACTCCTAGTAAAGGTGGGTCTTTTAGACTTAAAGCAAAATCTAATGGCTTATACTAAGGTTCAAGATGACTTTACAAAGTCAAGGGAGGGTAACGAGCTATCCATGACACAAGGGTCAATGGAGAGACTTTTCCTTTGGAAGGAGAGAGGGGAGGCAACTTAGATGAGAACTAAAGAGTTCCATCACTTGGGGGAAATGATACTTAACAACGTACTAAACATTTAAACATGATGAATACAAGGAATATGGTCACAACCAAGCAAGCCAACAATGCCACAATCAACAAGGATTAGGATAATACAATTGGTTTCAACCAAGTATGACACATCTTTACAAAGATGAAAGTAACAACTCGAGGGACACATATTAACAAATATGGAAGTAACAATCATGCAAGTAAGTCACAGCTTAAGATAATCATGTTATAAGTTCAAGGTGTATCAAATGTAACAACATTAAGCATTGGTGATAAGCAAGCATGTAAGAAATGTCATAACAGTTTAAGTTCAAAATTTTAGGAAGGAAACAATAAATTTATGGTAACAACCAAAATAAGACAAAGCCTTAACATGTTAACAAACACAAGGGAGTAAAACATGATCAAATCTTACAAGGTAAGTCAAGCATGGTTTAAAAGACATTCGACAAAATGCAAGGTAACGAACCTAACAAGGAACCAACTTTCAAGTAGGCAAGAAACATCATAAACATGAACAATTTGAAATATTCTTTCATTAAATGAAAATAGACAATATTATGAACATTTTTGCAAAAAGAATGAAGTAAAAATAGTAAGACATGAAGAAGTTATGATATTTTGAACTTTATGAAGAAAATATAAAAATAAGTGATAAAAACAAAAGAAAGGGCCATGGGAGGTGTTGAACCCACACCCTCATGTTTGCAAACACAAGGCTTAACTAAACCCACCACTGCGCACGCGTGTTTACTAAATGGAAAAGAAAGAGCAAGTAATAGAAACAGGTAAACAAAATAAAACATGAAAAAAAAATTGTCCCATTTAGGGATCGAACAGAGGACTAGCAAGACACAAGGTATAATGTGCGCATGTTGTAACCACTGGGGTGGCGATACATCCAGTATGTAAAGCCACCCCATTAAAACATATACCTAACCAAGTACATTTCCTGGGCAAAGTTATAAAGCAATACAAGTGACAACTCAAAACTGTTTGATTCCCAAATCCTCAAATCTTAATCATTTTTCATGAAACTTTAGTCAAAACTGTTTGAAATTTTATGAGGATTGCAAAGATATCGACCATGTTTTCAAATAATGCGCACATCATAAAACTATAATGATCATGCAAATGGATGTTAACAAATTTAGCATGAATTGATTAATGAGTAGAAACAAACAAACACTAGTTAACACAAAGACTTCATGACAGGCCCTATCGTAAGGATCAACTTTTGTCAGCAAGCATCACAATATCAGAAAATTGTCCAGAAGTAAAGAGCTAGGATGCTAAACATCAGCTCATGGCAAAAAATCAGGCATAACCACAGCAACATTCATGGTAAGGGCATGCATACTACATTATACTACAAAAACTTTTGACAGTCATCAAACACTAAAGCAAAGGCCTGACAGTATGTTTGTGGCATTTCAACAATGACAGCTCCTCACTCACACAAACAAGGACTGGTAGGTGAGACAAACTCTAACAACCTTAACACAATGATTAACAAAACACAAATTGGAAAAGCTGAAGCAGCATCAAATTTTATTTTGGTATTTCAATCAATATCTATTGATGAATTCCAATCATGATTCCAATAGCAATTTAATACAAAGCAAAGCTTAAAAGTCCTTCAATCTAGATACCTGACCAATGAGGTTTTTTTTAAAAGACAGAAACAACAACATATCTTGAAGGAAATCAGGATGCAAGCCCAGGTTCAATACAAGCAAGTACCAATTCCTACCATAAATTCATCAACCTAGCCACAAAGAAATGCCAAGGTCTAATCCAATCCAAAAACTGATGTGAGGTCACAAACTGAGAAACATACAGATGCAGCCACAAAGAAATGCAAACATACATATGCAAGGTGATAAAAAAAAAGATGATTTTAAGACCAACATAGGTCTGTTCATGCTTGAAGCATCAAACTCATGATGAGCTCCAAAGGAAAACATTCATTTTGTCATGGATAAAAAAAAAGGTTGTCAAGCTGCAAATTTAATGAAAAGGTTATGAACAAAACTTGTAAAAACCAAGACAAATGATTCAAGTACATGACAAGCCTCAACAAAACTATTCTACTCCAATGATATATACTAAATCCCAACAGCCCTTAAAATGCCAAGGCAAGATCTGATGAGACACTCAAATTAAATTCCTAACAATTAAAATGGACAGCAGGCTCAGCATGAAGCCAAGATGCCAACAAGACTTGAAATTCCAAGAAGTTATCACAGGCATATGACAGTACCATGTACACTATGCTAAAAACTTGATTAAACCAAATGCAACAAGTTAATCAATACTCATAAAATGCAAAAGTTTAAAACTGAAGCTTAATGGTAAATGAAGATGCACTCAGAAAATCACAATTTGGAAGAGTTGTTAAGTAATTGTAGGCAAGTGTGCATACATATAGAAAGTTTAACAACAAACTCTTTACAAACAGATTGAGACAGTGGTTGAATCAAAACCAAAAAAGTTACATCACAATGCACACATAAATGCAGCAGGTCATGACATGAGCTATGAACACACATGAATTCTAAGAAATATTTGAATTTTGACAGCCAAGAGGTTAAACAACCTTGAAACAGATTAGGACAGCAAATTCCAATACATCAAGTCTCAGCAAACATTCATTCAAAAATAGTGCCTTCAAGAATAAAGTAAAAAACAAAAATTGACATCACAAGGTCAACAACAGACATCAGTTCAATATTTTGCTTCAAATGGAAGTCACTACTTCAATGTAAGCAAACACAACTTGAAATAACTCAACTCAAGAAAATAGTTGGTGCTACATGCTCACAAATGACTTAAATCCATTTACAACATCACTAATGTTCATTGATCAATAAAGAAACACACTTAAACAATTAAGGCTTTAACAGTTTCAAACATGAAATTTTAAGGATTGAATAAAAATGATAAAACTTGACAGCAGCCTAATGTATTGCTCTTAAAGTTACCACCTCACCCTAGCAAAGATTTTAAACTCCAACATGCATACCAAGCCTTGGCAGTGACTGATGTGGACTGAACATAACTATGTTAATGATTATCACCTTGCTTACAACCTTAATATGAGCACTAAATAGAAACTTCTAAAACCAAAAGTTGATTAACTTAAAGATCAAAAACAACTCAAGTAGCAGCCGTGACAAATTGAGCTCTTGGTATTCCAATCCATGGATTCCAATCATAGCTCCAACAAAATACTCATAACAACAACAGCTCAAGGATGTCCAAAGTAAAACATGATTCCAGCCATAGCTCAAAAACACATGACAGTTAAGAAAACACCAGATAGCAGCTTACAAACTTTGCAATAAGAAAAAGTTCAAGTAGGCATAATGGCAAGTTTTAAAACACACTCAAAGTATGGCAAGCACTGAATATAGGGAAAGGATAATGACAGATCAGTGATCAGCAAACCAACAGGGCAAGGACTAATAGTTAGGTTTTGGTGTGAAAATCAAAGTGTCCTCACAAAGACAAATCACAAATCTACATTCCAGTTAAGTTTTGTGTATAAATTCTGAACAGATTCAACAAAAATCAAGCAAGCAGCCATGTGATGTTACTCTAAGCATGGCAGTCATTACTTCACTTTATCAAGGATTAACAAACCCTAGTGTATAAGCCTACTGGTGACAAGAAAATGATATAAAGCATGGCAAAGCCAACCATCTTCACAGAGCAAGATTCATTTGATACTTATATTTTCATGACAACAAGTATGTGTCAAGCACAAAAACAACAGTTCAAAATCAACACAGAGGTAAACTTGATAAAGCACAGTTAAACATCAAAACTCAAAGCACATAATAGCTACAGCCTTGACAGTATGCACAAACAACATTTGGTCATGAGGAATAGGTGTTAACTAACACACACTTAAAATAACAGTTGAACTCAAAAGATCAAATGGCACATATGAATAAATGCAAGCATATCCAAATTTGTAGTCAACACTTTAATGATGCATATTGCACATGAAAGAAAACAAAATTTAGAGGTCACCAACCTCTTGTAGACTCCTAAATATCAGCTAGCAGCCCAGACAGAAAACCAGAGATCCTTTTAGAGCAACTTGGTGAAACCTGCTTCCTCTTGAAGAAATAACCAAAGCTTGATGACAGTTTGAATAAACTCACTTCCAGCTATGATTTATGATAATGAACAGCTATAATATCATGGATATGGTGTATTTAGGGTGTTAAATTGGTGAGAGTGAATGCAAGTAGTGGTTTGGTGTGAAAAGTGCTTAAAAGACAAACTATTGTGATGTGAAGTTTGACTTTTTGACTCATGGAGTTTTTGGTGAATGTGATGATTGAAACAGCTCTAAATAGTTATTTTGAGGTTGTGTATATGGTTTTAGTAAGGTTTGAATGGTTGGAATTGAAGCTGGTATGGAATTTGCACAAAGGCAATTTTTGGTGGTTTTGGAGGGTTTCTTCACTTTTAAGCAAAGAGAGGAAGGAGATGAGAGCTATTTTTCTCTGGTGTTTAGAGCTGCTCTGGTGTGATTTGGAGAGTGGGAAGAGCCCTCCTTTTATAGGTCAAGCAAGCTGGGGAAGATTTGTCGTTCTTGAACTTGCAAGCTTGCATTGGTGGGAAACCTCAAAACTTCAAAAGTGTGTCTGCTGGTTTAAAGTTAATTCCATCAGTTAATGTCCTTCCTAACAGCTTTCCTCAAGCTGGCTGGTCTAAGATAGCTCTGCTGCAGCAAATCCAATGTTCCTTACACCATTTGCTTTTGCTTTTCAACATATCAATCAAAAAGGATGCTGGTGAGATTCTTGGTTTTTCCTTGGTTTCCATCCACATCAGGTCCCAACCTGATTCTAATACCACACCAGATATATCTCTATGGTTGGAAATGAACCATGTGGTTAAAAATCAATTTATGTTGAATTTTGAGAAGTTAACAAACCAATGCTCAGGTCCAACTTGCACACCTCATAACTCTCAGCTCACAAGGGCTATGAATGAGTTCTATAACTTTCTGGAAAGCCCTCATGGAGATCTACAACCGTGATGTTTTTGAGATTTTAAAATTTTGAGTGGAACTAGGGTAAAAAAGCCCTCCAAGTTGGCTGAAAACATGACTTTCAAGGCCAGAATTTGTGAAATTTCACTAAGTCCTTTACCTTTGAAAAATGATTTTTGCTATAACTCCAATTCCATGCATTTTTTGAATATGGACCACTGTGGGACTTTTGTAGGGTTTTTCAAGACCTTTCAAACAAGCTTAGAATCACTTCAATTAGATGTGTGGTTGAGGAGTTATGGTTTTGCCCCTTTCGAAACCCTAATTCCCGATTTTCGCAATTACTTCCTAACCCTTGATCCAATGGTCATGAAATTTTATAGGGAGGTGTAATATGATATAAGGAACATTTTTCATTCACACCTTGAAGTCAAATTCCTTATTGTTGGGGAGTTGACTTTTTGGTCAACTTTTCAATCGATCGGTGTCTACCGAGTCGCCCGTTGGTGATCCGGACATCCTGAGGACTTGAAACTCTCGGGATGGAATTTAATAAGACATAGGAGCTTAATGGACCTTGACCCCATCATTGAAATACTCTTTGAATCAGAAGTCAAACTACAGTTGACTTTTTCTAGTCAAAAACCCTAATCGAGTGTGTCAACTTGCACTGTTCTCGAACCCCAGGTGACCACCTCAAATTGCACTCATTCTTGGTCCAATGTATCATCCTTAATTTTTTTTGAAGTTGGATCAATCCAAAACATTGATTGATCAAACCCTCGAAGTTTCGGTTTTGACGGTATGGGACCCTGGTTCATCTGCATCTTGACAAAGATAAACTTGAAATGGGTTAAGGTTAGTTAATCAAATGAATATGATCCTAAATTGATGATGAGGATCTAAGGGGTAAAAATTTGGGGTTCGACAGTTGCCCCTATTTAAATATCTTCACTAGATGGCAATGAGAGATGACAATTCTCATAGCATCTTAGTGAAAGGTATTTAAATATAGCAAACCAGAAATTTTGTCCCTTAGATTCAATGGTATGCAAAAGGAAGAATGCAAATATGCCATGAATCTAAATGGTGTTATGATGCTTGAATGCAAGACAGATGCAGACACACGAGTAAATATAAAAGAACGGTAATACAACGAGTAACCACTTACGAGGACCCAACACACTAGCGAAAGATTCAAGATTAAGTAAGCAAGATAGTTCAAACGTGACTAAAGATGCTGTTCAAGGAAATCTTTCACACAGGGGACACGAATTCCACCAGGGAAGACACATCTTCATTGGGGAAAGGGGATACGAACCTCACTGGGGATAACCAGATGAGGAAGCCCACCGGGGAAGATGACAATTCTTCACTAGGGAAACGAAAGAAAAGAAATGAAAACCACACTGGGGAAGAAACCCAATGGGGAAAGCTTTGCTGGGGAACAAATCCACTAGGGAAGCAAAGCTTCACCGGGGAAAAGACGGAACGAAGAAACGAATCTCACTGGGGATAACCAGATGAGAAAATTTCCTATAACGAAGAGTTCAAACGGGATCTTCAGGAAAAGGTTAGAAACAAGACCGGGCATGCCAGGGAGACTAGTACCCACTAGTTCTCTGAGACTCGACTGGAAAAGCAAAAGCTGCAACTGGGGAGACTGGTGATGACCAGAATAACAAATAGCTTCGAATAGTGCTAGTTTCCACTAGACTTACTGGGGATGATGGTGACGACCAATCCAAAGTTCGGTTTCCAAGAAGCGCTAAATACCATTAGACTTCCTGGGGATGTGGTGACAACCAAATCGAAGTTCCAATTACAATTGGGAATTCCAATCAATGTTGTTAAAACAATAGGACTTTGGCTGGGGAAGTTGGTAACAATCAACTTTCGGTACTAATAACGATTAGTTTTCAAGCAATGCCAGTAACCACTGGTCTTAGAGGAGACTGGTGATGACCAAATCGGGATATACCAATAACAATTGGTCTTAGACAATGCTAATATCCACTAGACTTAACTGGGGATTTTGGTGACAACCGAGTCCAGGGAGACCAATGACCATTGGTTCCTTTTTCAAAATGTTTGGTAACGACCAGAGGATAACAATCTGTTTTAAGCGATGCCAACAACTATTGGACTTAGGTCAATTGGTGACGACTGAACTAGGTATACCAATAACAATTGGTTCTGGATAGTGCTAGTAATCACTAGATTTTCCAAACAAAAGCTAGTGACCACTAGACTTATAGAGATTGGTACTAAACGAATCAAAAGGTACCAATAACAATTGGGTCTGAGGGTAAGACTAGTAACGACTAGGTTTTCCGAACAAGGCTAGTGACCACTAGACTTATAGAGATTAGTAATAACTGAATCAAGGGGTACCAATAACAATTGGATTTGAAGGTGGTGCCAATAATCATTGGACTTTTAGGGAATTTTGGTGACGACCAACTCCAATGTCAACGATCATTGGTTTTTTAGAGGGCAATACCAGTAACCACTGGATTTTTAGCCAAATTGGTGAAAACCGAATCAAAGGGACTCCAATAACAATTGGTTTGCTTTATAACAGAATCAGTATCAATTGGGTTTGAAAAATAGTTGGTGACGACCGAATCACGGTACCGAACGTAATTAGTTCTGAACATGTGCTAGTGACCACTAGTCTTTCAAAGCTTGTTGGTGACGACCAAATTGAAGATGAAAATTGGTAACAACCCTCTGTTGGTGTAACTAGGATATTGTTAGTCACCACTAGCTTCCCCACGAAAATAAGGAATCCTAGGATGTCGACTTTGAAGAAAACTTTGTAATAACAGGTCAAGGATAAAGGTAATGACCGAAGGATCTCAATGGCAGGAATGAAAACAAATGTGTATGTTGGCATGATGCTATATGCAAGACGCAGACCGGCCCGTAGGAACAAAGGAAGACCAAATAAAGAGAGAAATCGTCATGCTGAGTTTCAAAATGCCTCAAGTCAGGCGACACTTCCTTCTTTGGTGTAGATAACGATCTTTTCTCAGTAATATCTTCGTAATTCTGCAGAGAAGAAGTCTTAGCTTAAGAGCCAGAATTGTTGTCGGACACATCTAGCTTGGTCAGAGATAACAGCAACCTTCCAGAACTCTGAGGACTGTGTAATGTTATCAGATTATCTCTAGAATTTTTCAATCATTTTGTCAAATCGTGCTTCCTTTTTAAAACAAGACTTTAATTTTTCCAAAACACTTCGCTTTCATGAAAATTCTTATTAACAAATAAATGAAATTGCATAACAAAAAATAGCGGATCATAATGATGATTTGGCCAAAAATCTGATTTTATTGATAGACAAGAACTTTACAAAAGGCAAAGCCTTGGGAATTTTATAAGTTTTGAAAAATGGCAACAAAAAGGTTACAGAATCCCATAATAATTCGGTCCTTCCGAATGCCAGTTCACTTGCTCCGCTGCTTCTGACGAGAATAACAGGCGTTGACCTTTCTTCTAATATTCTGCACAGGACTCTGCCCCAGCGTCTGCCAGCTTTCAAACATTGGGCTTTCATCTTGTCGAGGCACTGAAATCCTCCTTCTATGTATTTCGTTTCAGGCGTAGTATTTTCTTACTGCGTCTGAGTTGATGGGATACTTGAGTGGTTCGCCATCCATAGTTTCGAGAATCAGAGATCCTCCGGAGAAAACAATCTTCACAACGAAAGGGCCGTCATAGTTGGGCATCCACTTGCCACGCATATCTTTTTGCGTTGGTAGGATTTTTCTAAGCACAAGCTCTCCTTCCCTATACTCCTTGGGACGAACCTTCTTGTTGAACGCTCGGGCCATCCTCTGTTGATAGATTTGACTGTGGCACATGGCCGTCATTCTTTTCTCGTCAATGAGATTCAACGAATCGAATCTTTCTTTTATCCACTCGTCTTCATCCATCTTTGCTTCCGCCAAGATCTTCAAGGAAGGTATTTTGACTTCAATGGGTAGCACAACGTCCATCCCGTACACTAAGGAAAAGGGAGTTGCCCCTGTCAAAGTGCGCACTGATGTTCGGTATCCGTGCAAAGCAAATGGTAACATCTCATGCCAATCTTTGTAAGTTACGACCATTTTTTGTATTATCTTTTTGATTTTTTGTTTGCAGCTTCAACTGCACCATCCATCTTAGGTCTGTAAGGGGACGAGTTGTGGTGTTTGATCTTAAAATCGTCACAAAGTTCCTTCATTGTTTTGTTGTTCAGATTCAACCCGTTGTCAGTGATGATCTGGTTAGAGATACCATATCGGCAGACGATCTCCTTTTTAATGAAGCGTGCAACCACTTGCTTCGTCACATTTGCATATGACGCTGCTTCCACCCATTTGGTGAAATAATCGATTGCGACAAGGATGAAGCGATGGCCGTTAGAAGCTTTTGTATTTATCGCTCCGATCATATCTACGCCCCACATTGCAAAAGGCCAAGGTGATGTCATCACATTGAGAGGATGCGGAGGGACATGCACTTTATCAGCATAAACTTGACATTTATGACACTTTCGAGCGAAGAGTATGCAGTCCGTCTCCAAAGTTAACCAGAAGTAACCCGCTCTTAAGATTTTCTTAGCCATGGCGTGGCCATTTGCATGGGCGACGAAGGTTCCTTCGTGTACTTCGGTCATTATGAGATTCGCCTCGTTTTCATCGACGCATCGGAGTAAGACCATGTCATGATTTCTCTTGTACAAGACGCCGTTGCTGATGAAGAATTTAGATGACAACCTTCGTATTGCTCTTTTGTCAATTGTGGACGCGTTAGCGGGATACTCTTGGTTTTGAAGAAAATTCTTGATATCATGAAACCATGGCTTCTCCTCAAATTCTTCGTCCATTGCCATGACGTATGCGGGTACTGTCCTTCTTTCGATGCGGATCAGAGGTGCCTCGTTGACAAACTGGACTTTCCACATTGATGCCATCATGGCTAAAGCATCGGAAATGTAATTTTCTTCCCTAAGTACGTGCTTGAAGGTAATTTCATCAAAATATTCAGCCATCTCTAAGATGTGGGTCTTATAAGGGATCAATTTTTCATCCCTGGTTTCCCATTCTCCTTTGAGTTGGTATATCACCAAAGCAGAATCACCAATTACTTCCAAGATTTTGATACGGAGATCAATGGCAACTTCCAATCCTAGGATGCAGGCTTCATACTCTGCTATGTTGTTTATACATGAGAAACAAAGTCGAGCTGTGACCGCAGTGTACCCTCCAGTTGGATTTTTCAGAACAGCTCCGATGCCATGTCCATTTTTGTTTGATGCTCCATCGAACATCATCTCCCAGCGGGATCCCGGCTCGGGACCTTCTTCTGGACCAGGCTCTGGTTTCTTACGCTGAATATACATCACATCTTCATCAGGAAAATTGAACTTGAGTGGTTGATAATCCTCCATAGGATGCTCTGCAAGGTGTTCTGACAAGATACTTCCTTTGATAGATTTTTGAGCAACATACTGGATATCGTACTCTGATAAGAGCATATGCCATCGGGCTAATCTTCCTGTTTGAGCTGGCTTTTCAAAGATGTACTTGATGGGGTCCATTTTAGAAATTAGCATCGTAGTGTGACAAATCATGTATTGCCTCAGACGCTTGGCAGCCCACGCTAATGCACAACAAGCTTTTTCCAGGGGAGAGTAACGACTCTCGCAATCAGTGAACTTCTTGCTTAGATAATAGATTGCGTGTTCTTTCTTCCCTGACTCATCAGTCTGGCCCAAGACACAACCCATTGAATCTTCTAACACTGTCATATACATGAACAAAGGCCTTCCAGGTACCGGCAGAATCAGCACTGGAGGTTCTTGCAGATACTGCTTGATTTTCTCGAATGCGGCCTGACAGTTTTCATTCTATACCACTGTTTGATCCTTTCGTAACAACTTGAAGATCGGTGTGCAGGTAGGGGTCAAATTGGAGATGAACTTGGAGATATAATTCAAACGTCCGAGGAAGCCTCTGACTTGTTTCTCAGTTTTGGGAGCAGGCATCTCCTGGATTGCTTTAACTTTGTCGGGGTCTACTTCAATTCCTCGCTGACTAACGATGAAACCAAGTAACTTGCCTGAGCGAACTCTGAAGGTACATTTTGCTGGATTTAGTCTCAATCGATACTTTCGGAGCCTCTTGAATAGCTTCAGCATATGATCCAAGTGGTCTTCTTCACTTTGGGATTTTGCAATCATATCGTCCACGTACACCTCGATTTCTTTGTGCATCATATCATGAAAGAGTGTGACCATAGCTCTCTGATACGTTGCCCCAGCGTTCTTCAAACCAAAAGGCATTACCTTATAACAGTAGGTGCCCCATGGTGTGATGAAAGTTGTTTTCTCCATGTCATCTGGATCCATTTTTATCTGATTATAACCAAAAAATTCGTCCATGAACGAGAAAACTGCAAAGCTTGCTGTGTTATCCACCAAAGTATCAATATGCGGTAGCGGGAAATCATCCTTCGGACTTGCTTTGTTCAGATCCCTGTAGTCGACGCACATCCTGACCTTGCCATCCTTCTTTGGGATCGGTACAATGTTTGCCACCCATTCTGGATACTTGGATACTGCTAAAAAACCGGCATCTATTTGCTTTTTGACCTCATCTCGGATTTTAAGCGCCATGTCGGGTCTCGACCTGCGAAGCTTTTGTTTGACCGAAGGACATTCTGGCTTCAGGGGGAGCTTGTGCATAACAATGTCAGTATCCAACCCTGGCATATCTTGGTAGGACCAAGCAAATACGTCAACAAAATCTCTGAGGATTGTTATCAGCTTGTCTTTGATTTCTGGCCTTAATGATGCCCCAACCTTGACTTCTCTTTTGTCTTCCTCTGACCCCAAGTTGATGACTTTCGTCTGCTCTTTGTGGGGTTGGAGACAAACATCTTCATATTCAGCCATTCTCTTTAACTCTTCTGGGACTTCTAACTCTTCGTCATTCTCTTCTTCAGCTTGAAAGACAAATGAACCGCTAGTAGAAAGAACCGAAGGATCATAGGATTCTTTGGTTGATGGAGGTATTCTGCATGTTTTATTTTGGAAAAATTAGGCGCACACACACAGACATGCAAATGAAGGGTTGTTTTTTATTTTATTTTTTTCAAGAAGATTGCCATTTTTCTTTTAACAAAAAGAGTGAAAATGATGCAAAAAACAAATAACAAGAGTTCTAACAAAAACACTTTTTCATTAATGATTTTCAATTTTGCAAAGTGGCCCAATACAAAATAATTCGCAGGCCTTGGGCAAGACCAGGAAATTTTTAAAGAAAAACACAAAGCTAACAAGCAGAGTGAATTACTCTAAAGGTAAAAAGATGGGAACTTCCACAGCCTCCCAATTGCGTAATGTTGCTCCTCCCCTAGTTATTAGATGATCCAGTTTACCGTCTTCATCTTCAGTAATAATGGCATTGACTTGCACACCGCCACTGGTGAATATCTCTTTTAAGGACTTCTTCTTCATGGTGCCTTCTTCTGGCTCGCCTTCCGGAGTTGGTTTGTAACCCAACCCTTGTCAATCATTCTTGTCTCGAGCATTGACTTCGATGACCTCTCCCCATCCCAGTGGGACCCCAGCTTTCAGTGCTGCCTTAATACTTTGAGCAGAGGTAAATGATGGCCCTTGGGTTAGGTCTGATTCATCAACTAGAACAGCGTGAGCTATCTCTAGTGCTTGGAAGGCCGTCTCGAGGGAATCTTCCTTAGCCTCAATATACCGGAATGATGACAAGTTGCTCACGATTAAGTCTTCTTCTCCATGGACAATGACCAGCTGGTCATTCACAACAAACTTCATTTTTTGGTGGAGAGTGGAAGTGACAGCGCCAGCTGTATGAATCCATGGTCTTCCCAATAGACAACTGTAGACCGGGTTTATGTCCATCACCTGAAAAGTGACTTCGAAGAGTTGTGGTCCAATTAGGATAGGAAGATCAACTTCTCCTATCATGGTTCTCCTGGATCCGTCAAATGCCTTGACTATAAGAGAGGTTGGTCTCATGGTAGTACCTTGATATGCCAGCTTGGCCAAAGTCCTGTTAGGCATTACGTTGAGTGCTGATCCCGTGTCAACAAGAACTCGGGACATTGTATCCTCTTCACATCTGACCGACACATGTAAGGCACGATTGTGCTTACGCTTCTCAGTTGTTAGGTCATTATCATCAAAGCTCAAAGTGTTGCAGGCGGTGATATTTGCTACAACGGAGTCAAACTGCCCCACTGTAATATCTTTAGTGACGTGGGCCTTTGTCAGGATTTTGAGCAATGCTTGGCGGTGTGCTGGAGAGCTTAAAAGAAAAGCCATGACCGAGATCTTGGAGGGTGTTTGGTTTAATTGGTCCACCACCCTATAATCACTTCATCGAATGATTCTCAAGAATTCTTCTTCATCGTTCTTGAGACTCTCTTTTCCTCTAACTAAAGGTTCTTTGGCGGTGGTTGTCTCTGGAACAGGCTTCTGAGGAACAGGCGTTTTTTGAGCAGAGACTGCTGGTGAAGGAGCCTCGTTGTATGTTCGAGGTTGATAGAAAGGACCACTCCTGGTCATTTTGCTTCCACTGGCAATGTTGGCCACACTTACTGGTTCCTTTTCTTTGAAAATCCCCTCACACCATGAATAGTCTTGTTTTGGTGTCACGACTCTTGGGTTAGGCTTGGATCCTCCCCTTGGCTCAAACCTAATATGTCCCCTCCCGAATTTCGGGGGTGCATCATCGCGAAATACTGGCTGAACATTCTTGTAGTTTTTGTTACTGTTATCATCTCTGAATACGGCTCCTTTGTTGGGCTCTCCTGGTATGTTAAACACAGGTTCGATAACTGCCACATCTTCTTCCTTTTTCCGGTGGGCAATTTCTATCATTCCCTGTTCAATCATATCCCGAATGTCCTTTTTCACAGCGTCACAACCCTCAGGATTCAGCATACATTCTTTGCAATCTTTGTGAGATGTCTTGAGTGACCACGCCTGAGCGAGGCGTTTGTGTAGGTCTGCTAGTGGCACTTTGATCTCACCAACAGTAGTAACTTTCTTGTCTTCTGACCCCTCCCCTTCTTCAGTAATGGTGTTGACTCCACCATGATTTGGAAGAGGGTTGCTCTTAATGTTGGGCGGATTATCTTTGAAGGATAGAATTCTCTTTTCAATAAGTTCACGAACTAGGTGCTGAAGGGCGAAGCAACCTTCGAGATCGTGGCCTGAAGCATTCTCATGAAATGGGCAGCGAGCATTTGCATCGTAATAGAACGGGAGTGGATTAGGTGGAGCACCTAATTTTCTTGTTTTAACCAACCCTCTTTCTATTAGCATGGGAAACAGGTCGGTGTAACTCATTGGAATAGGTTGTATTTTTGGCCTATTTGCTTGATAATTTGCCATCGGGGCCCTGTTCTGAGGTTATTGACCCTGCGGCTGCTGGTATTGTTGTTGATTATTGGTGCGATAATGTTGCTGACTGCCAGGCTAATACTGGTGTTGATTGCTGAACGCCCCAGGTTGGGGACTATGCTGTGAAGAGGGTTGAAAAACTGGGGTCACTACCGCTACATATGATGGTTGGTATTGTTGGTGGTGGCTTCGTGAGCTTTGTACTTTCTTTCCATATGTGATTGCACTCACCTCTCCCTCTTTCTTTTTATGGAACGTGCTGACTGGCTTCTTTGCCGTGTTGGCGCTTCAGGTAACATTTGGAGTGGTCACTTTTCCACTTTTTAAACCTGCTTCCACCTTGACTCCCACTGCCACAATATCAGAGAAATTTGTTGTAACACTGCTGATCAAACGTTCATAGAATTTTGGTCGAACTGTATCTACAAACCTGTCTGCCAACTCCTTCTCAGTAAGGGGAGGCTCTACTTGTGCTGCAGCTCTGCGCCATCTTTGCGCATACTCCTTGAAGGTTTCAGTATTTTTCTGCGTCATGCTGAGAAGCTGACGGCGGTCGGGAGCTAGATCCATGTTGTACTTGTACTGTTGAATAAAAGCATCTGAAAGGTCTTGGAAACTGTGAATTTTAGCTTGATCTAAACCGAGATACCACTTAGCCAAAGCCCCTTTAAGACTATCTTGGAAACAGTGAACTAACAGTTTATCATTTTCAATATGCGGAGCCATCCGCCTACAGTACATGATTAGGTGCTCCTTAGGACAAGTGGTCCCCTCATATTTGTCGAAGATTGGCATTTTAAATTTCTGAGGAAACACCAATCCAGATACCAGACATAGATCCTTGGCATCAGATCCAAAGACATGATTTCCTTCAATGGCCCTCATCCTTTTGGCCATGATGTCCATCTCCACTCTTAATTTTTCGCGTTTTTCGTCCTCAGCTTCAGACCCATCGGGTATATCAAAGATTGGTTGTTGGTTGGCGAAGACTGGTCGTATTGTGGTAGGTCCACCTGCTTGAGTGAAAATAGGGTTTCTGATTGTTGTGTCGAACAAAGGATTGAGACCTGAAGACTGCATGTTGTTGAAAGGTGGCACAAAATCCCGGGACATGCCATAGGGAAACTCTGCTGAAGTAACATGAGCTATTGTGACATTGGCTGCTGCTGTGGCAACTTCGGAGATTACTGTAGGTTGCGTATCCATTTTTGCTTTGATTACGTTGAGGACTTCCATGATCTGGTTGACGTCCCCTTTGATCCCTTCAATGTCATTATCCATTTGATCGAACCTTTGGTCGTTATCTGCCATCTTCTTTTGAGCTTGGGACCGCGTGTTACATCTGTGGGTACTCAGCGTGAATCCTTATCTCCTCTCTGGACAAGAACAAAGGATGAGCTGCGGAACCCCAAATGCAGGACTGATGTAGGATGACATGCAAATGCAAATGCGGATGCATAAACCATTCAAGGAAACTCAAAATTTTCGTTTACAAACAAAAAGTTAGACCAACATGTAACGACATGCTTAAAAAGCGTTTTTTCATTTGATAGCTGGAAATCTATTACAATAGAGTGGCCTTTGCTAAAAAGCAAGACTTTTCTTACAACAAACAAGATTTCAGTCCTTTTTTAGGGAAAGTAGGGAAATGGTGAAACAAAAATCAATCTAACAAGACGACCCTTCTCCTTCTTGGACTCTGACATGAACTTGATCCTGGCGGATAATCTCCCACAGGTCTTCGTTTTCTCTTTGCGCTTTGACCAAAGCGTATCTTAGCTCTTCCCTAGTTGCGGGGACCTCAGGCTCCATGGTTATCTCATAGTCATGAGTGTAGAACATGATTAAGGCAATTTCCTTTGACCATAACAGGTACCCCCTGGTGGTTAAACAGCTTGCATTCTCCATTGGAGTTGGGCCCATGAGGTGTGGATCTCTTTGAGCGTATTGAGCATTTTCTTCTAGTTCTTGGTTACGACCTGTCTCACAGAAGCGAGGCCTCAACAGTTCTAGTTCAGGCTCTGGCCCGGTAGGATACCCATGTTGACGCCGAGTAAGACTAGGATTATAAGTGATCACCCCTTCTATCCCAATGAGAGGCACATTGGGGAAATCTCCGTAGCTAGAAATCATGACTTGGTCACCGATGCTGGTGTCATACCATGTGATATCATGGTGTCTAAGAGTGACAAGTTTAGAAACCCATTCACTTTTGGTAGGAAGCCTCCAAAGGATATGGGTCCTTGACAGATGAGAAGTAAACCATCGGTCGAGTAGTGCAAGACAACATGAGAATTGCCCACAATCATACAAGGCGAAACGGTGGATGACTACATAAGTGTCAGCCAGTATTGTGTTGACCGAATTTTTGAGGATGAAGAGGCGGATCGCTTCTTCGCTGATGAAGTCGTAACTGCTTGGGAACAGATACAGTCCATATATTAGTAGTGCCAGAATTGCCTCAAAAATGCCCAGGTTTCTACTTTCATAGTGATACTCGGCCATCTCCATTAGAGGCCTGGCATCCATTCTATACCACCCTCCTTTCACCCTCATCGGTGGCAAATCTTCCAGCTTGATGTGCAGGGCTTTAGCTAAGTCCCTTTTCTTTGGTTTTCCATAAGGGAGCGTAAAAGTCCATGGAATCTTTAAGTAAGCATTATACTCCTCAAGGGTCGGGAGTAACTGAAAGTCTGGAAACACAAAGCAGTGGTAAGTTGTATGATAGAATTCAACCAAAGCTTGCAACATGGGCTCGTTGATCGGAGCGCTTATCAATGGCAATAGGTCCCCATATTTGACTATGAAAGTAGCAGGGTTTCGGACAAGTCTGGTTAACATTCTTAGACGGCCCAATCTCAGATCCGGGACTCGAAGCATGTCTTTTCTTACCATGTTGTTGTCTGCAAAGAAAAAGATGAATTTCCTTGAATGGTTAGAAGAAGTGTAAATGCAAATGCAAATGATTGTCATGGAACTCAGATATTTTCGAACATCAGAAGTCGTCATTTCATTGATTAACAAAATGGATTACAAAACATTGTTTCCTCTTACAAGAGTTTTAAATAACAACTAAGTGAATCCTATCAAGGTTCTCCTAGCAGCCTGAGGTTGAGCTTCTCGATCTTTCTTTCCATCTGAGTCTTCTCGAAGATGAGTCTGTCCACAATTATCTTCCATGGATTAGACTGAGGCTCGTAAGGTTCTTCTAGTGCTTTCCTCTTCTTACAAGAGAGGATTTCTTCATCTTTCAACTGGAGTTGTCTTTGGAGCTCCGCGTTTTCTTCGACGACTATTTGATACTCGTGCTTCCAAGCTTCTTCAGTTTGCTGTGCTTTGACCAAAGCAATTTTCAACTTTTCTTCTTCAAACATGAAGACCAACGGGCGTTCTTCTTTCAAGGCCATAGGCTCTTGCTTAGGGTATGACATCCTTAGTATGACGGATCTTTTCCGAACCCATTAGAGGTAAGGTTCCAAAGAAACACAGTTGAGTCTTCCTAGATCTTTCTTTCCTTTCTTGTGTAGATGCTTCCAAGCTTCTAGAACTTTCTCTTTTAATCCTTGACTATCTTCCCCTTCTTTGAAGAAGATGCTTTCCACTTGAACACTTTTGGGTTTGTCCTTTAGAGGGTATCCCAATTGTCGGCGAGCGAGTATTGGATTGTAGCTGACCCCTCCATTTATGCTGAGGAGAGGTATATTGCCAAATTCCCCACAACTGTCAATAATCATTGTCCCATCATAATCACGACTATACCAATCAATATCGGAATGGGTAAGAGCCATGATCTTTTGCGACCACCATCCTTTCTTTGGATCCCAAAAAGCGTTGGCTTTGGGCAAGTGAGAAGTGAACCACTTGTACAAACAAGTGATCATTCCCCCATTGTGGAAGTTCCTCAGATGAACAGAATGGTACGTATCTGCTAACAAGGTAGGCACGAGATTCTTCTTCAAGAAAATTTTGATAGCATTGAGGTCCACAAAATTCTCAAATCTTGGAAACAAGAATATACCGTAGATGAGTAAGGCAAGGATAGCCTCGAATTCATCCATGCTTAAATGATCTGCGTAATACTGAGCTTTCTCAACCAAGAATTCGGCCTTTAACCCAAAGACTCCTCCTTTTGTAATCAGATTATTTTTTATATCAGCCACTCCCAAACGTGTAGCTTTGGCAATGTCCTTCTCTTTAGGGTCCTTCTCCATAATCGGAAAAGGAGAATCTTCAAGAATAGGCAATCCAATTAGCTGGGAATACTCTTCTAGTGTGGGCACTAGCTGATAATCAGGGAATGTAAAACAGTGGTAAAGCGGGTCATAAAACTGGAGGAGATTAGAAAGAAGTCCACTATCCATCTTTATCTTCAAGAGTAGCAACAGCTTCCCATATCGGTTTTGAAATCCCTCTGGATCGGTCACTAAGGTGCTCAACCTTTTCAAATTATCTAGGTTAAAACCCTTGCAAGTGTACATCAAAGTCTTCTTTCTTTCACTGTTCATGACGACCTCTGATGTTTAAAACAACAAAGTCTGAGTTCCATGAAACCATATGATGATATGATGACATGATGATATGAATGCACAAACACAAGCAGATGCATATGCACATAACACAAGCTTAGGGTTAAGGACAAGCATGAGTCCAAGGGTCTACCCATCCCCAAAGATTTGTACTATGGATTGATTGTACCTGCCGAACAGGTTCTACAAAGTTCCCAGAGTCATCAACCCATCTTTCGGATATTATCAACTTCCCAAATCACTTGGTAATCGATAATATTCTCAAGAGAATCTCGTTTGAGTGTAGTATCGCGTATCAACTATTTCGGAAATACTTCCTTATAGTCATCGCACTACGTCCTAATAAAGCCAAAGTGGGGGAAAATGTAATCTAAAAGTCCACAGTGTCATGGGCTCTTTCGTTGAAAGTAGCATTGTTTTCACGAATACTCGATCAACAATACTAAAACTTTCAAGAGGGCCTACACTGAGCGGTGGTTTCTCAAGTTATCTTGGTCGGGAATCAACTCCCTATAAGCCTCCTTGAATATACCACCATCCTATCATAAGTGCACTCTAGTCCGGGTATAGGACCTTCTCACCACTCAAAGCATCCAATACCCAACACGCAAACAAATATATTGACAAATATACATGTTAAGCAAATATAGCATGCAAATTGAACAAAATAGGCTAAACCCTCAAATTAAGTAAATTTCCCAGTGAAGTCGCCATTTTTGTTGCGGTGAGAATCGTGATACCAAGCTATTGATTAACTTGAATCTTTAATTCTTAAATTACAACCGGACTTTAATTTATCCAAAGGAAAGGTCTAAAGAAAGAAAGAACCTTTTGCGCGATGTAACAACAACGCTAAGAGATTCGGGGATCGGGGGTTGGTTATGCATAGGGTAGGTATTTCACATCCTAAACATCTGTAGTACTCTACAGGAACCTTTTGTTTGTTTGCATGCTAAGTTTGGTAAATGTTTGTTAAGGTTTGGGATTGGGTAAATGGTGTAGGTTAAGACCTAAAGATAGTTTCTAAGTTTGCTCGCAAAGACGTCGCGTCCTCTGCCTACGTATCCTAACCAGGATAGAATCAGAGCAATCGTAGTTCACCTCACTAAGATTGAAGAACACTTGATTATGATCATGGTTAAAAACATTTCAATGCTTGTGTATAGTTTAAGAAAACTCTCTAGATCTACATTGAACACTCAAAAGAGGGGAGTAAGTAATCATTACTATGATTCTTATATAGAGTTAACAAACTCTATCCTAGGGTTCTAGTTGAAAAAACACTCCTAGTAAAGGTGGGTCTTTTAGACTTAAAGCAAAATCTAATGGCTTATACTAAGGTTCAAGATGACTTTACAAAGTCAAGGGAGGGTAACGAGCTATCCATGACACAAGGGTCAATGGAGAGACTTTTCCTTTGGAAGGAGAGAGGGGAGGCAACTTAGATGAGAACTAAAGAGTTCCATCACTTGGGGGAAAGGATACTTAACAACGTACTAAACATTTAAACATGATGAATACAAGGAATATGGTCACATCCAAGCAAGCCAACAATGCCACAATCAACAAGGATTAGGATAATACAATTGGTTTTAACCAAGTATGACACATCTTTACAAAGACGAAAATAACAACTCGAGGGACACATATTAACAAATATGGAAGTAACAATCATGCAAGTAAGTCACAACTTAAGATAATTATGTTATAAGTTCAAGGTGTATCAAATGTAAAAACATTAAGCATTGGTGATAAGCAAGCATGTAAGAAATGTCATAATAGTTTAAGTTCAAAATTTTAGGAAGGAAACAATAAATTTATGGTAACAACCAAAAGAAGACAAAGCCTTAACATGTTAACAAACACAAGGGAGTAAAACATGATCAAATCTTACAAGGTAAGTCAAGCATGGTTTAAAAGACATTCGACAAAATGCAAGGTAACGAACCTAACAAGGAACCAACTTTCAAGTAGGCAAGAAACATCATAAACATGAACAATTTGAAATATTCTTTCATTAAATGAAAATAGACAATATTATGAACATTTTTGCAAAAAGAATGAAGTAAAAATAGTAAGACATGAAGAAGTTATGATATTTTGAACTTTATGAAGAAAATATAAAAATAAGTGATAAAAACAAAAGAAAGGGCCATGGGAGGTGTTGAACCCACACCCTCATGTTTGCAAACACAAGGCTTAACCAAACCCACCACTGCGCGCGCGTGTTTACTAAATGGAAAAGAAAGATCAAGTAATAGAAACAGGTAAACAAAATAAAACATGAAAAAAATTGTCCCATTCAGGGATCGAACAGAGGACTAGCAAGACACAAGGTATAACGCGCGCATGTTGTAACCACTGGGGTGGCGATACATCCAGTATGTAAAGCCACCCCATTAAAACATATACCTAACCAAGTACATTTCCTAGGCAAAGTTATAAAGCAATACAAGTGACAACTCAAAACGGTTTGATTCCCAAATCCTCAAATCTTAATCATTTTTCATGAAACTTTAGTTAAAACTGTTTGAAATTTTATGAGGATTGCAAAGATATCGACCATGTTTTCAAATAATGTGCGCATCATAAAACTCGAATGATCATGCAAATGGATGTTAACAAATTTAGCATGAATTGATTAATGAGTAGAAACAAACAAACACTAGTTAACACAAAGACTTCATGACAGGCCCTATCGTAAGGATCAACTTTTATCAGCAAGCATCACAATATCAGAAAATTGTCAAGAAGTAAAGAGCTAGGATGCTAAACATCAGCTCATGGCAAAAAATCAGGCATAACCACAGCAACATTCATGGTAAGGGCATGCATACTACATTATACTACAAAAACTTTTGACAGTCATCAAACACTAAAGCAAAGGCCTGACAGTATGTTTGTGGCATTTCAACAATGACAACTCCTCACTCACATAAACAAGGACTGGCAGGTGAGACAAACTCTAACAACCTTAACACAATGATTAACAAAACACAAGTTGGAAAAGTTGAAGCAGCATCAAAGTTTATTTTGGTATTTCAATCAATATCTATTGATGAATTCCAATCATGATTCCAATAACAATTTAATACAAAGCAAAGCTTAAAAGTCCTTCAATCTAGATACCTGACCAATGAGGTTTTTTTTAAAAGACAGAAACAACAACATATCTTGAAGGAAATCAGGATGCAAGCCCAGGTTCAATACAAGCAAGTACCAATTCCTACCATAAATTCATCAGCCTAGCCACAAAGAAATGCCAAGGTCTAATCCAATCCAGAAACTGCTGTGAGGTCACAAACTGAGAAACATACAGATGCAGCTATAAAGAAATGCAAACATATATATGCAAGGTGATAAAAAAAAAAGATTAGTTTAAGACCAACATAGGTCTGTTCATGCTTGGAGCATCAAACTCATGATGAGCTCCAAAGGAAAAAACTCATTTTGTCATGGATAAAAAAAAAGGTTGTCAAGCTGCAAATTTAATGAAAAGGTTATGAACAAAACTTGTAAAAACCAAGACAAATGATTCAAGTACATGACAAGGCTCAACAAAACTATTCTACTCCAATGATATATACTAAATCCCAACAGCCCTTAAAATGACAAGGCAAGATCTGATGAGACACTCAAATTAAATTCCTAACAATTAAAATGGACAGCAGGCTCAGCATGAAGCCAAGATGTCAACAAGACTTGAAATTCCAAGAAGTTATCACAGGCCTATGACAGTACCATGTACACTATGCTAAAAACTTGATTAAACCAAATGCAGCAAGTTAATCAGTACTCACAAAATGCAAAAGTTTAAAACTGAAGCTTAATGGTAAATGAAGATGCACTCAGAAAATCACAATTTGGAAGAGCTGTTAAGTAATTGTAGGCAAGTATGCATACATATAGAAAGTTTAACAACAAACTCTTTACAAACAGATTGAGACAGTGGTTGAATCAAAACCAAAAAAGTTACATCACAATGCACACATAAATGCAGCAGGTACATGAGCTATGAACACACATGAATTCTAAGAAATATTTGAATTTTGACAGCCAAGAGGTTAAACAACCTTGAAACAGATTAGGACAACAAATTCCAATACATCAAGTCTCAACAAACATTCATTCAAAAATAGTGCCTTCAAGAATAAAGTAAAAAATACAAATTGACATCACAAGGTCAACAACAGACATCAGTTCAATATCTTGCTTCAAATGGAAGTCACTACTTCAATGTAAGCAAACACAACTTGAAATAACTCAACTCAAGAAAACAGTTGGTGCTACATGCTCACAAATGACTTAAATCCATTTACAACATCACTAATGTTCATTGATCAATAAAGAAACACACTTAAACAATTAAGGCTTTAACAGTTTCAAACATGAAATTTTAAGGATTGAATAAAAATGACAAAACTTGACAGCAGCCTAATGTATTGCTCTTAAAGTTACCACCTCACCCTAGAAAAGATTTTAAACTCCAACATGCATACCAAGCCTTGGCAGTGACTCATGTGGACTGAACATAACAATGTTAATGATTATCACCTTGCTTACAACCTTAATATGAGCACTAAATAGAAACTTCTAAAACCAAAAGTTGACTAACTTAAAGATCAAAAACAGCTCAAGTAGCATCCGTGACAAATTGAGCTCTTGGTATTCCAATCCATGGATTCCAATCATAGCTCCAACAAAATACTCATAACAACAACAACTCAAGGATGTCCAAAGTAAAACATGATTCCAGCCATAGCTCAAAAACACATGACAGTTAAGAAAACACCAGATAGCAGCTTACAAACTTTGCAATAAGAAAAAGTTCAAGTAGGCATAATGACAAGTTTTAAAACACACTCAAAGTATGGCAAGCACTGAATATAGGGAAAGGATAATGACAGATCAGTGATCAGCAAACCAACAGAGCAAGGACTAATAGCTAGGTTTTGGTATGAAAATCAAAGTGTCCTCACAAAGACAAATCACAAATCTACATTCCAGTTAAGTTTTGTGCATAAATTCTGAACAGATTCAACAAAAATCAAGCAAGCAGCCATGTGATGTTACTCTAAGCATGGCAGTTATTACTTCACTTTATCAAGGATTAACAAACCCTAGTGTATAAGCCTACTGCTGACAAGCAAATGATATAAAGCATGGCAAAGCCAACCATCTTCACAGAGCAAGATTCATTTGATACTTATATTTTCATGACAACAAGTATGTGTCAAGCACAAAAACAACAGTTCAAAATCAACACAGAGGTAAACTTGATAAAGCACAGTTAAACATCAAAACTCAAAGCACATAATAGCTACAACCTTGACAGTATGCATAAACAACACTTGGTCATGAGGAATAGGTGTTAACTAACACACACTTAAAATAACAGTTGAACTCAAAGGATCAAATGGCACATATGAATAAATGCAAGCATATCCAAATTTGTAGTCAACACTTTAATGATGCATATTGCACATGAAAGAAAACAAAATTTAGAGGTCACCAACCTCTTGTAGACTCCCAAATATCAGCTAGCAGCCTAGACAGAAAACCAGAGATCCTTTTAGAGCAACTTGGTGAAACCTGCTTCCTCTTGAAGAAATAACCAAAGCTTGATGACAGTTTGAATAAACTCACTTCCAGCTATGATTTATGATAATGAACAACTATAATATCATGGATATGGTGTATTTAGGGTGTTAAATTGGTGAGAGTGAATGCAAGTAGTGGTTTGGTGTGAAAAGTGCTTAAAAGTCAAACTATTGTGATGTGAAGTTTGACTTTTTGACTCATGGAGTTTTTGGTGAATGTGATGATTGAAACAACTCTAAATAGTTATTTTGAGGTTGTGTATTTGGTTTTAGTGAGGTCTGAATGGTTGGAATTGAAGATGGTATGGAATTTGCACAAAGGCAAATTTTGGTGGTTTTGGAGGGTTTTTTCACTTTTAAGCAAAGAGAGGAAGGAGATGAGAGCTATTTTTCTCTGGTGTTTAGAGCTGCTCTGGTGTGATTTGGAGAGTGGGAAGAGCCCTCCTTTTATAGGCCAAGCAAGCTGGGGAAGATTTGTCATTCTTGAATTTGCAAGCTTGCATTGGTGGGAAACCTCAAAACTTCAAAAGTGTGTCTGCTGGTTTAAAGTTAATTCCATCAGTTAATGTCCTTCCTAACAGCTGTCCTCAAGCTGGCTGGTCTAAGATAGCTCTGCTGCAGCAAATCCAATGTTCCTTACACCATTTGCTTTTGCTTTTCAACATATCAATCAAAAAGGATTATGGTGAGATTCTTGGTTTTTCCTTGGTTTCCATCCACATCAGGTCCCAACCTGATTCTAATACCAAACCAAATATATCTCTATGGTTGGAAATGAACCATGTGGTTGAAAATCAATTTATGTTGAATTTTGAGAAGTTAACAAACCAATGCTCAGGTCCAACTTGCACACCTCATAACTCTCAGCTCACAAGGGCTATGAATGAGTTCTATAACTTTCTGGAAAGCCCTCATGGAGATCTACAACTGTCATGTTTTTGAGATTTTAAAATTCTGAGTGGAACTAGGGTAAAAAAGCCCTCCAAGTTGGCTGAAAACATGACTTTCAAGGCCAGAATTTGTGAAATTTCACAAAGTCTTTTACCTTTGAAAAATGATTTTTGCTATAACTCCAATTCCATGCATTTTTTGAATATGGACCACTGTGGGACTTTTGTAGGGTTTGTCAAGACCTTCCAAACAAGCTTAGAACCACTTCAATTGGATGTGTGGTTGAGGAGTTATGGTTTTGCCCCTTTTGAAACCCTAATTCTCGATTTTCATAATTACTTCCTAACCCTTGATCCAATGGTAATGAAATTTTATGGGGAGGTGTAATATGATATAAGGAACATTTTTCATTCACACCTTGAAGTCAAATTCCTTATTGTTGGGGAGTTGACGTTTTGGTCAACTTTTCGATCGATCGGTGCCTACCGAGTCGCCCGTTGGTGATCCGGACATCCTGAGGAATTGAAACTCTCGGGATGGACTTTACTAAGACATATGAGCTTAATGGACCTTGAACCCATCATTGAAATACTCTTTGAATCAGAAGTCAAACTACAGTTGACTTTTTCTAGTCAAAAACCCCAATCGGGTGTCTCAACTTGCATTGTTCTCGAACCCCGGGTGGCCACCTCAAATTGCACTCATTCTTGGTCCAATGTATCATCCTTGATCTTGTTTGAAGTTGGATCAATCCAAAACATTGATTGATCAAACCCTCGAAGTTTCGATTTTGACGGTATGGGACCCTGGTTCATCTGCATCTTGACAAAGATAAACTTGAAATGGGTTAAGGTTAGTTAATCAAATGAATATGATCCTAAAATGATGATGAGGATCTAAGGGGTCAAAATTTGGGGTGCGACACATTACGAATAAGAAACAATTGAGTACGATTATAGATCGGTAGGTTCATACAACGGTTAAATGAACATAGAATCCAAAAATATAGAAATAGGTTCATCATAACACAACCTGACCTAAGAGAATTTAGTTACACATTATTTAGAAAATAATACCATAAACGATAGATAAAAATAACATTAGAAGTGTCTTGAAGACATGGTCTCCATTGGCTTCAAATGCTTTAAAAATCTCTTTTTTGCACTCTCAAAATCGTGCTCTAGTCTCCCAATTTCGTAACCCCTATCAAATAGCTGAAAATCCCCTTAAAAAGCACTCGGAATGAGTCATAGAAAAGCACCCATCGCTCGCATTAAGCGATGTGACTCTTCTTTCTCTATCGTGCACATGATAACTCGCAATGATGAACATGATTATTCCAGTAGCTACGTGTTTTTTCACCCTTTTCACCAAAATTTCCACAAAGTCTCATTCTTCCATACTTGTATATTTTTTTATACTAATTCTTGGGTCTTCTCGTACCTCGAAAAATGAGAAGGACCTCACAAAGCGCAATCGCACGCTCGCAGGATGGACTTAACAGAGTCGCCACTGATCTTTATTTATTCCCATAGAGGAAAAGAGAAAATATCTAATAAAACCGCTAAAAAGAAAGACAAGGATATGGTCATCGCAACCGATATCTGGGTTCGGGAGTCGGTTACGTAAGGAGAAGGTATTAGCATCCTCCACGTCCGTTGTACTCAACGGGAACCATTTAGTTAGGGTCGAATGAGGATTAGCTTATGTTAGTTTCTAACCTTCTACTTATTGAGTGGGAAAAGAAAGATAAGAGAAATATTTTTGGATATTTCATTAAAGAGAAATGGAGCTAAGGGTTTTTATTACTAGGGGGCCTGACAAGATTTTGCAATCCTGCTTCTACTTATCTCAAAAGAGAAATCAAGGCACATGTAGTTCTGGGTAAAAAAAAGTTTGTTTGTTAGTCAATTTTAGGGAAAACTATCTTGTATTAATCGATGTAAAATATTGTTTTACCTAACACAGGTGATGAGCGGACATTTACACCACGTTGAATGAATTTAAAAGTCACATTCATGTCGCTTATCTCAACTCAACGGTTGTGGATGAAGCATTGTGAATGAATTTAAAAATCGTAGCAACAAATAATCAAAGAGTCAATTGAATAAAAACTAATAAAGGTATTTTAATTACCGATGTCTAACAAATTAATTACTTGGAACACAGTGTATATATATATATATATATATATATATATATATATATATATATATATATATATATATATATATATATATATATATATATATATATATATATATATATATATATATATATATATATATATATATATATATATATATATATATATATATATATATATATATATATATATATATATATATATATATAACAGACCAATATATACATAAATATAAATGAATAGAAATTAGCATATGTATAAAATCTATAACGTTAATATTTACACTTATGTATATAATGTGTGAAACAGAAATTAATCTAACATGAGTAGTACATGCTCTCACCGACGTGTACATGGAATCTATATAAAAATTAAGAATCGTCGGGATATATAATAATAACATAAGTAGAAGAAAATAATAAATACAGAAGAAAGCATACTTTCAAACTAAAGATTAGGGATGATAGACAAATCCGGACAAGGCTGATCCGTCCGGACCCATTTTAACATTAACAGAGAAAACCAGAGTCAATTGAGGGGAAACCCGATTTTTAACTACGGGTGCGGATGCGGGGGCAGAAATACATTAAGACCCGCCTGAACTTAACCCCGTATAACGCATTTTACAATTATTCTCTTATTTTACTTATTTTAATACTTATTTATTCATTCTATTTTTAATTAAATTATTAATAAAATAATCAAATTAATCAAGTTAATATTTATTTATTTATTAAAATTTTAATTAAATAATATTTTTTTAATTAAGTTATTAATTCTTATTGTAATTAAAAAAAATTAATTTTTTATGACTGAAGGCGGGTGCACCCGCTCTTCTCTAGGGGCGTATTTGGCGGTAAATATTTACCTCCTGTTGAGTTTGGGGGCGGAGACAAGTGTGTTACATGGAGGTAGATGCGAGGGCGAGTATAGTTAAACCCGCTTCCTCTCCTTCCCGTTGCCACCCTTACTAAACATAATAAAAACAGTACTAAAAGGGTGTTTCATTTTATGTTCTAAGAAAAAGACCACAGTTGAATTTTGATGGAGTTCAGCTAGTGAGAGAGAATTTTTGTGGTTTGTGCACCGTTTGAGATTTCATATATATATATATATATATATATATATATATATATATATATATATATATATATATATATATATATATATATATATATATATATATATATATATATATATATATATATATATATATATATATATATATATATATATATATATATATATATATATATATATATATATATATATATATATATATATATATATATATATATATATATATATATATATATATATATATATATATATATATATATATATATATATATATATATATATATATATATATATATATATATATATATATATATCACTTAGGGTCACTAAAATTCAATCAAATGTCAAAAATACCCTCCTCAATAACTTAGTAGACAAGAATTTGCTTAAAATAAAATGAATTTAAAAATTTATTTTTCTTATAGAAATAAATAGAACCATAATGAAGGTTCCTTTAATTTTATTTATTTTTTTGACTATATTCTGTCTATAAAACAAGAATAAAATAAGAAGAAAAAAAGTCGACCGCAAAAGCTCTCAAAAAATTAAACTGAGTGTGCAAGCATAATCAATGTGAAATAAACCTATTAAAGTTTCCCGTCCACTAATTTTACGCACAGTTGAGATTCATTTTGATCGATCTGTCTATTAATCTAAAAAAATATATGTCATATTCTAATTTTTGACCCTAAGATTCGGTTTTTTGTTTTGCATCATCTGCATAGCATATCATTCACTTCATCTTGCATAGTATCCGAAATGTCAGTCAGAATAAATTTGTTGGATTTACAGACAAAACAGTCTAAATTTATTTCAAAATCTGACCAAATGCTATATTTTTCCAATATGTTTTTTCGCGCTGATTATTTAGTGTGTTCATTTTATTTTTTCCAACTCTTTTCTGCCCAACTTTTTATTTTGTTTTTAAATCATTTTTATTTAAATAATAACTTAATTTATTTATATTTAATTAGATATTTAATGTAAATTTTTATTTTCATTAATTAATTTTATTTTTAATTTGTTTATTAATATTTTCTTTTAAAAAACACAAAAATATGATTTTAGTTCTTTTTATTCTTGTTTTGTCATAAAAAACACAAAAACATGGTTTTTAATACTTTTTATTCTTGTCTTATCATAAAAAACACATAAATATGATTTCTAATTCCTTCTATTCTTGTCTTATTATAAAAAAAATATATTGTGTTAATTGTTATTATCATTCTTGTCTATTTTCTAGTCCTATATATATATATATATATATATATATATATATATATATATATATATATATATATATATATATATATATATATATATATATATATATATATATATATATATATATATATATATATATATATATATATATATATATATATATATATATATATATATATATATATATATATATATATATATATATATATATATATATATATATATATATATATATATATATATATATATATATATATATATATATATATATATATATATATATATATATATATATATATATATATATATATATATATATATATATATATATATATATATATATATATATATATATATATATATATATATATATATATATATATATATATATATATATATATATATATATATATATATATATATGTATTAGAAGAAAAAAAAGACAACAAAAAACTTTTGTTCCCTCATTACTCTTTCTCTTCCACGTTAAAACATAATAAATAAATAAAAGAGATGTCATACTTCATCTTCACACAAGCTCATGAATAACAACAACAAAGCCATTTTTATTTATACTTCATCTTCACACAAGCTCATGAATAACAACAACAAAGCCATTTTTATTTGATGCTCGTAATAAATCTGCAAAGCACCATGAAAGTCTCTACATAGTAAACAAAAACATCCGTAATCATGCACACCTTAGACACCGTTCAGCCTTTGTTTGTGGCAGTTTTCTTTTATCCCTTTCGTTTTATGTTCATAAATTTTTTTTACTGATTTTATTTGTTTTACTTCTTTTTATCAAAAAAAAATTTTTTTTTAAATAAAAAAGTGACAAAATTTTCAAAAACCCCTAAAAGAGAAAATACCTAATAAAACCCCTAAAAAGAAATACAAGGATATGATCATCGCAACCGATATCTGGGTTCGGGAGTCGATTACGCAAGGAGAATTTATTAGCACCCTCCACGTCTGTTGTACTCAACGAGAACCATTTAGTTAGGATCGAATGAGAATTAGCTTATGTTAGTTCTAACCTTCTGCTTATTGAGTGGGAAAAGAAAGAGAAGAGAAATATTTTTGGATTTTTCATTAATGAGAAATGGACCTAAGGGTTTTTATTACTAGGGGGTCTGACAAGATTTTTCAATCCTGCTCCTACTTATCTCAAAAGAGAAATCAAGGCACACGTAGTTCTGGATAAAAAAAGTTTTTTTGTTAGTCGATTTTAGGAAAAGCTATCTTGTATTAATCGACGTAAAATATTATTTTACCCAATACAAGTGATGAGCGGAAATTTACATCATATTTAATGAATTTAAAAGTCACATTCATGCCGCTTATCTCTACTCAATGGTTGAGGATGAAGAATTCTGAATGAATTTAAAAATCGTAGCAACAAATAATCAAAGAGTCTATTGAATAAAAACAAATAAAGGTAATTTAACTACCGATGTCTAACAAATTAATTACTTGGAACACAGTGTATATACACCAATATATACATAAATATAAATGAATAGAAATTAACATATGTATAAAATCTATAACGTTAATATATACACTTATGTATAAAATGTGTGAAACAGAAATTAATCTAACATGAGTAGTACATGCTCTCACCGTCGGTTACATGGAATCAATATAAAAATTAAGAATCGTCGGGATATATAATACATAGAAATAGCATAAGTAGAAGAAAATAATAAATACAAAAGAAAGCATAGTTTCAAACTAAAGATTAAGGATGACAAACAAATTCGGACACGCCTGTATCCGTCCGGACTCGTTTTAAAATTAACGGAGAAAACCAGATTCAATTGGGTGTGGATGCCGGTGCGGGGGAAACCCGGTTCTTAACTACGGGTGCGGATGCGGAGGCAGGAAGACATTAAGACCCGCCCGAACCTAACCCCGTATAACGTATTTTACGTTTTTTTCCCTTATTTTACTTATTTTAATATTTATTTATTAATTATATTTTTAATTAAATTATTAATACCCTTATTGTAATTAAAATAATCAAATTAATCAAGTTAATATTTATTTATTTATTAAAATTTTAATTAAATAATAATTTTTTAATTAAATTATTAATTCTTATTGTAATTAAAAAGAAATTAATTTTTTATGAGTGGGGGCAGGTGCACCCGTTCTCCTCTAGGGGCATATTTGGTGGTAAATTTTTATCTTCTGTTGAGTTTGGGGGCGGAGACCAGTGTGTTACATGGAGTCGGATGCGAATGCGAGTATAGTTAAACCCGCTCCCTCTCCTTCCCGTTGTCATCCTTACTAAACATAATAAAAACAGTACCAAAAGGGTGTTTCCTTTTATGTTCTAAGAAAAAGACCACAGTTGAATTTTGATGGAGATCACGTATGAATCTACTTTGAGCTAGTGAGAGAGAATTTTTGTGGTTTGTGCACCGTTTGATATATATATATATATATATATATATATATATATATATATATATATATATATATATATATATATATATATATATATATATATATATATATATATATATATATATATATATATATATATATATATATATATATATATATATATATCACTTAGGGTCACTAAAATTCAATCAAATGTCAAAAATACCCTCCTCGATAACTTAGTAGACAAGAATTACTTAAAATAAAATGAATTTAAAAACTTAATTTTTTTTATAGAAATAAATAGAACCACAATGAAGGTTCCTTTAATATTATTTATTTATTGACTATATTTTGACTATAAAACAAAAATAAAATAAATAAATAAAAAGTCGACCGCAAAAGCTCTCAAAAAATTAAACTGAGTGCACAAAAATAATCAACGCGAAATAAACCTATTAGAAAAATACAACGTTTGATCAATTTTGGAAATTAATGTAGATTGTTTAAAAGGCTCAAACTGATCAAAATGCGACTCAAACTGTAGTAAAAAATTAAAATAAGCATGTTAGGTTAAACTACGCGAAATGTAGATTAATATAATTGACGTCTGCAAGCTCGATTTTAAAATTTCCTGTTCACTAATTTTACGCACAGTTGAGATTCATTTTGATCGACCTGTCTGTTAATCTGTAAAAATATCCGTCATATTCTAATTTTTGACCCTAATATTTTGTTTTTTGTTTTGCATCTTCTGCATAGCATATCATTCACTTCATCTTGCACAGTATCCGAAATGTCGGTCAGAAAATATTTGTTCGATTTACAGACAAAACAGTCTAAATTTATTTCAAAATCTGACCAAATGCTATATTTTTCCAATATGTTTTTTCGCGCTGATTATTTTGTGTGCTCATTTTATTTTTTCCAACCCTTTTCTGCCCAACTTTTTATTTTGTTTTTAAATCATTTTTATTTAAATAATAACTTAATTTATTTATATTTAAATAGATATTTAATGTAAATTTTTATTTTTACTAATTAATTTTATTTTTAATTTGTTTATTAATATTTTCTTTTAAAAAACACAAAAATATGATTTTAGTTCTTTTTATTCTTGTCTTATCATAAAAAACACAAAAACATGGTTTTTAATTCTTTTTATTCTTGTCTTATCATAAAAAACACAAAAATATGATTTCTAATTCCTTTTGATCTTGTCTTATTATAAAAAACAAAAAAAACATTGTCTTAATTGCTATTATCATTCTTGTCTATTATCTAGTGGTGTGTATATATATATATATATATATATATATATATATATATATATATATATATATATATATATATATATATATATATATATATATATATATATATATATATATATATATATATATATATATATATATATATATATATATATATATATATATATATATATATATATATATATATATATATATATATATATATATATATATATATATATATATATATATATATATATATATATATATATATATATATATATATATATATATATATATATATATATATATATATATATATATATATATATATATATATATATATATATATATATATATATATATATAAGAAGAAAAAAACAGAGAAATAAAAGAGAGGTCATACTTCATCTTCACACAAGCTCATGAATAATGTAACGCCCCGATTTCAATTATTCCCATTTTTGTTGAGTCTTTTGATTTAATTAGGTGATTATTATTTTAATGTTGTGGAATTTATGTGTTAAGATGTTATACGTTGCATATTATGCTAATTTACCGATTTTGAGAGGTTATTTTACACATTTAGTATTTAATGTTAAGTTGGATATTTGGTGAGAAAATGGATTAGTAGATATTTTGAGGGAAATAGAATAGAAAGAAATATAAGTGGAAAGAGGAGAGAAAGGAGATAAAAAAAAATAGAAAGAAGAGAAAGAGGAGAAAGAGAGGAAAAGCTTGGATTCATCAAGAACAACATCTAGGCTTTGATTTAATCGGGTAAAGGTGTGAAATGTTATTATCTTATCAATATTTATGATTATGTATGCGTGTGTTTGGATTTATTGGAGGTTTCCCATCTTTTCCATTTTAGGGCATAAATGGATTTAATCGGTAGAATCGATGTTTTAATAGATAAAATCTGGAATAAATGGTGTAGATTAGTCGAGAAATGTTAGGCTAAGACTATTGGAATTCGTTGGAATTGAATCGGTTGATTTGGTGATGATTTGATGATTTTGGACAGTTGGGGTTTTGAGCATCGCAGACGTTCACTAGCACCTTCGCTAGGCGAGCAGGTCGCGAGTGTTCGCTGTAGCGAGCTAGTAGCGAACGGTCCCAGACTTGGACAACATGGAAATGATCCTCTTCACTGGTAGCGAGGGGTTCGCTAGGTGAAGCCCTAACGAGTGAGTAGCGAGCACAACCAGTAGCTCAGGATCAGGCTTCGCTAGCACGTTCGCTAGGCGAGCCTGTAGCGAATGTTCGCTAGGGCCTCGCTAGGCGAGTAGGCCAGCGAATGTGACAACAACTTGTTTTATTTTGTTGCTTCCATCCAATATTGACGATTCCGATATATATGTTTATAACGTATAGCTGTGTACTGTTATATTATATGCAGTGGGTAGCCGTATGGCGTGAATCCTAGATTATGGAATCGATTGTGAAATTTGGCCTTTTGGCATATATATGTGCATTGTTTAAATTGATTAAAAATTCATGGTGATTGTGATGGAGTTTGTAGCCGTTTGGCATGATATTGTGAATGTATGATGATAGTATGTGATAATATGAGAAGAATGCATGAAAACATCATGAATATGTATGCATTTCAAGAAGTGTATGGAGTCATTTTGCATGTGAAGCATCATGATATACATTCTTGTGCTGATTGATTCCGCGTAGAATCTGCTGAACGATTTGTGCCCATGTGGGGTGTGAGAAATCGGATTGTGTGCCCGTGTGGGGTGTGAGAAATCCATAAACATTGTGTGTCCATGTGGGGTGTGAGCAATGGGTGAACATCGTGTGCCCATGTGGGGTGTGAGTGATGGTTCCAATAAGTTCCTGAGTGACTTGAGATGATTGAGTCGGTACCGCATGTGCATCTGCATAGAGTCGTGAGTTGGTCTCTATGAGTTGCATTTATCATCATTATAATTATGATTGGTGAATAAACATAATTGTAAATGTTTATGTGAAAATGATGTGAATTGTAGAAGCATGATTGATGAATATGCTTAGTTATGTAAATATGCATTGTGATGTATATGATGAATTGTGATGAATTGTGGTGAGAATGTAGAATATGTGTATTCTATGCTTGTATGTGTGTGTGTGTGTGTGTGTGTGTGTGTATATATATATATATATATATATATATATATATATATATATATATATATATATATATATATATATATATATATATATATATATATATATATATATATATATATATATATATATATATATATATATATATATATATATATATATATATATATATATATATATATATATATATATATATATATATATATATATATATATATATATATATATATATATATATATATATATATATATAATTATATGCATTGATTATTATGATAATATTTCTCACCCTTCTACTGTTTTATGATGCTCTATGAGACATTGCAGAGTAGGATTGCTGGAGGTCTTTTGTGAAGCGTGGCTTCATTCTTTTTCGTCGGTTGACTCTGATATGTAGCACCGGGTAGCTAGGATTGTATAGAATTCTTTTGTGATATGTTGTATATGTATCTTGATGAAATGTTTATGAAAACATGTTGAATATGGTTGAATCAAACTGGTTGATATATGTATGATCATATGTTTTGATGTTATTCAATGTTTAAATTTTCCGCTTTTATTCTAAATATTAAGATGTGGGTGTAAGGAATAAGTTCCTATGTATCAAGTTACCCCATTGTTGCATATCAATTGTTGAGTAGGTGTTGGATGTTTTAATTTCATGGATAATGTGACATACCTCTTTTATACCATGTTTTAATTATACTCTGATGGAAATGAATTTTTATTATGTGCCTAAATGATTTAATTGATTATTTGGGGGTATAGAAAGGGGGTGTTACATTAAGTGGTATCAGAGCCTGGTTGAGTCAGCTGTGTTTGTCTCATTGTTGTGTTGGTTAAACGGTTGTTTAACCTTGTTGTTATTTTTGGGAATGATCAGAATATGGCTGGTCGTAACGACAATGCGATGGCTGTTGCATTGGAGACAATGGCTAGGGCGGTGCAGGGTGCGCTGAATGTGAATGCTAACGATGAGTTCAGGAAGAATCAACCACCGGTCTTCAAAGGAAGATTCGATCCCGATGGTGCCCAAATTTGGTTGAAAGAGATTGAAAGAATCTTTAGAGTCATGGGTTGTGCAGAAGAGAATAAGGTGAGACTTGGGACTCACATGCTGAGAGAAGAAGCCGACGATTGGTGGGTCGGAATGCGACAAGTTCTTGAAGTAGATGATGAAGAGATAACTTGGGATTTATTTTGTACCGAGTTCTTGAGGAAGTATTACCCTGAGAGTGTGAAGGGGAAGAAAGAGATGGAATTTCTTGAGTTGAAACAAGGTAACATGTCAGTAGTAGACTATACTACTAAGTTTGTGGAATTGGTTCAATTTCATCCTCACTATGCTGCTATTACTACTGAGTTTTCTAAGTGTATTAAGTATGAGAATGGCTTGCGTCCTGAGATTAAGCAAGCGGTGGGATACCAAAGAATAAGGAGATTTTCAGATTTGACCGAATATTGTAGAATTTTTGAGGAAGATAGCAAGGCTCGTTCTACACACTATAAGAGTTTGAATGAGAGGAAAGGAAAGCAACAAGTTAGGAGTGGACCTTATGTGACACCTGTTGATAAGGGAAAGCATAAGGGAAACTTTGAGAAGAGATCTGGAGGAGGAAGTTCTGGTTCCGTCAAGTGCTACAAGTGTGGCGAGATGGGCCATAAGTCTTTTGAGTGCGGGAAGACCATTGTGAAGTGTTCTAACTGTGAAGGTATTGGACATGCTACAACTGATTGTAGAAGAAATGTGGTGAAGTATTTTAATTATGGAGAAGTTGGTCACATTAGTACTAAGTGTACTAAATCGAAACAAGCTCAAGCGGGCGGAAAGGTGTTTGCATTAGCAGGTTCAGACACTACTAGTGCAGATCGTTTGATTAAAGGTACATGCCTTATTAATAATATGCATTTAGTTGCTATTATTGATACTGGAGCGACTCATTTGTTCATTTCTCATGAGTGTGTTAAGCGTTTGAATTTGTGTGTGACTTCTTGGGGAGGTGAGGTGGTTATTGAGACTCCTGCTTCAGGGTCGGTAACTACTTCTTTGGTGTGTGTAAGTTGTCCTTTGACCATGTATGGTAAATACTTCATTATGGATTTAGTGTGTTTGCCGTTAGAGGGTTTGGATGTGATATTGGGTATGAACTGGTTGCAATTTAATAGAGTTCGTATAGATTGTTATCACAAGTTAGTGAGGTTTCCTTCTTTGGAAGATGATGAAGATGAGAGTTTTCTATCTACTAAAGAGTTGAAGAAACTTTTTTTGGTTTGTTGCATCATTGTCAGTGGAGAGCAAAGTTGAGTTCGATGTGTTTCCAGTGGTGTGTGATTTTCCAGAAGTGTTTCTGGAGGATATTACGGATGTACCACCGGAAAGAGAAGTTGAGTTTTCTATTGATCTAGTTCCTGGTACTAGACCAGTTTCGATGGCACCGTATCGTATGTTGGAATCGGAGTTGGTAGAATTGAAGAAGCAATTGAATGACTTGTTGGAAAAGATATTTATAAGACCAAGTGTTTCTCCTTGGGGTGCACCGATATTGTTGGTAAAGAAGAAAGATGGAAGTATGCGGTTATGCATTGATTATCGGCAATTGAACAAGGTGACGATTAAGAACAAGTATCTGCTTCCAAGGATCGATGATTTGATGGACCAATTGATTGGTGCGTGTGTTTTTAGCAAGATTGATTTGAGATCGGGATATCACCAGATTCGCGTGAAAGAAGAGGATATTCAAAAGACAGCTTTTAGGACACGGTATGGTCATTATGAATACTTAGTGATGCCATTCTGGGTTTCTAATGTGCCAGGTGTGTTTATGGAATACATGAATCATATTTTTCATGATCAGTTGGATCATTTTGTGGTTGTGTTCATCGATGATATTTTGATTTACTCTAAGTCTCAAGAGGATCATGAAGAGCATTTAAGGATTATGTTACAGATTTTGAAAGAGAAGCAATTGTATGCTAAGCTGTCGAAGTGTGAATTTTGGTTGTCGGAAGTAAGTTTTCTTGGACATGTTATTTCCGGTAATGGTATTAGTGTGGATCCATCCAAGATTGATGTGGTGATGCAATGGGAGTCTCTTAGATCAATTACGGAGGTTCAGAGCTTTTTAGGCTTGGCGAGTTATTATCGGAGGTTTATTGAGGGATTTTCAAAGTTGACACTTCCGCTAACGCAATTGACTTGTAAAGGAAAGGCTTTCATTTATGATATTGATTGTGAAAAGAGTTTCACTGAACTAAAGAGGAGATTGACGAGGGCGCCAATCTTGATTTTGCCGAATCCGTTGGAATCATTTGTGGTTTATTGTGATGCTTCTTTGACGGGTTTAGGTGGTATTTTGATGCAAGGTGGAAAAGTTGTGGCCTATGCTTCAAGACAATTAAGAGTGCATGAAAAGAATTATCCTACGCATGATTTGGAGTTAGCGGCCGTGGTGTTTGTTCTGAAAATTTGGAGGCACTATCTTTATGGTGCAAGGTTTGAAGTTTTTAGTGATCACAAGATTTTGAAATATTTATTTGATCAGAAAGAGTTAAACATGAGACAAAGAAGGTGGTTAGAACTTTTGAAAGATTATGATTTTGGTTTGAGTTACCATCTGGGTAAGGCAAATAAGATGGCCGATGCCTTGAGTCAGAAGTTGTTACATATGTCCGTATTGATGACGAGAGAATGAGAATTATTGGAGAATTTTAGAGACTTGAGTTTGGTTTGTGAAATTACGCCGAGTAGTGTGAGACTGGGTATGCTACATGTTACGAATGATTTTCTTGCGACCGTATGTGAAAAGCAAAATTTTGATTTGAAGTTCGTTGATTTGATGATGAATGAGAATGAGGATTTCAAGGTTGATAATTTTTGGAGTTTTGAGATTTCATGGTCGTATTTGTATTCGCGATGATGTGGAGTTGAAGAAGATGATATTGGAAGAAGGACACCAAAGTAACTTAAGTATTCATCCGAGAGCGAATAAGATGTATCAAGATTTGAAGAAAATCTTTTGGTGGTCCGGATTGAAGAGGGATGTAGCTCAATTTGTGTATGCTTGTTTGACTTGTCAGAAGTTTAAGGTGGAACATCAAAAGCCTAGTGGACTGATGCAACCGTTAGATATTTCAGAGTGGAAATGGGATAGTATATCGATGGAATTTGTTACGGGGTTGCCAAATACGCAAAGAGGTCATAATGCTATTTGGGTGATTGTTGATAGGCTTACTAAATCTACTCATTTCATTTCGATTGATATTAGCTATCCTTTGGAGAAGTTAGCCGAGATTTATGTTCGTGTGGTTGTGAAGTTACAAGGAGTTCCTAAGAGTATTGTATCAGATAGAGATCCTAGATTTACATCGAGGTTTTGAGAGAGTTTGCAAAAGGCTTTGGGTTCTAAGCTAAGATTGAGTTCGGCTTATCATCCGCAGACGGATGGTCAAACCGAGAGGACAATTCAATCGTTGGAGGATTTGTTGCGTGCTTGTATACTAGAGCAAGGTGGTGCTTGGGATAGTTATTTGGCGTTGATTGAGTTCACCTACAATAACAGTTTTCATTCAAGTATTGGCATGGCACCATTTGAGGCTTTGTATGGTCGGAGATGTCGAACACCCTTGTGTTGGCATGAAACTGGTGAGAAGTCGGTAGTTGGACCGGAGTGTTAGCTCCCAAATTCGACACTGCCTTGGGTTGCTAAACATTAAGACATAATTAATGTCTAAGTAAAATGAAGCAAAGAGGTTTCGACAGCCTCTAAGGAATCTTCTAAGCTAAACGGTTGAAATAACTTAGAAAAATTAAGAAACCTAAAGTTGAGAGCATTTCGACCGTGTCAGAGGTAGTTCGACCGAAATTCTGCAGGAGGATTGCTACGTCGTTTTGAAATTCAAAATTTGGAGGGAGAGGTTTTGTTCATAAGATACGTGGCGAGTTCTAGAGCAGGAAGTTACATGCAATTGACACTTGTTAGATCGAGGAGATACTAGGAAGTTATTAGCAGTTAATTATTAGCATTATAAATAGGGATTTGTTAGACAGATTTCTGTGTGTTTTACCATTTGTACAAAGTAACTCCAATCAAATTTACTCAAAGTACCCGAGTGTGAGAAAAGAGTATTTTCACGGAGAATGTACGTTATGTAAAATCACCAACTTTTCAATAAAGTCTTTTACAATTTTAGCAACATTTACATTTCCTCTGTCGAACCACTTATGCAAGTGTTACTTTTTGCCTTTACCTTTCCTGCATCCTTTACTCCAATTCCTTCTTTCCTTTAAACTTTTTACCTTTTTCGATCACCCTTTTACAAATCTTTTACAGCGTTTCTTTAAGTTTATGCACTTTAAAATACCTAGTCAAAGTCTTTTTCATTACAAGCACATTTACCAATTCGTTATTACAAGTACTTTAAATTTAATTCTAAACGTAGAATACTTTAGCACATGTCCTAGGATCAATCTGATCGATCCTGTGAGTCACCAAAGTCAAATTTGGAAGTTCAGCGGTTGTTTTCCGATTTTCAAGGGAAACAAAATGGCACGCCCAGTGGGACAGTGCTAAATATCCCCGCGATTTAGAATTAAAAGATTCTCATTTACAAGTCTTAATAATCTTCGTAGAAAGTACATTATATGTTACTAAGAAGTGGTAGAATTACCGCTGCTAACGAAGAAAGACAAACAATCCTTAGAAATATGGCGACGGAAACGAACCAGCTAGACAATCCTAACCCACAAGTCGGAGGTTCTGGCGAAGGAACCAGTAACAACATGGTCCCACCGCCTATACCATCGACAGGAGAGCAAGTAGCGCCTCCCATAAGGTCAGAACAAACCTTCGCCCCGGTAGGATCTGGGACAACGATAGTTAGGCCTTACACACAACCCGTATTGGAGTATATTGGGCCACCACTGTCGAATTCCCAAACTCCAATAGCAGGACCATCAGTGTCAAGGCAGTTTGCCCCTTTTGGTCCTTCGCAGTTGCCAAGGAATCCCCCGTATGGGATGTCAACGATTATAATGCAGGGGTTGCAAAATGCGCCCCCAATATTTTCTGAAAACACAATGGCGTCACCTTTGCAAGGATCAGGACCTGGTTCAAACATTGGTCGAAACCCTCAGAGTTTAAGTCTAGGATACTCGACTCAAGGTCCCAATCTAACCAATACGTCTGTTGCCTGTTTGAGGCAGCTGATGGATGAGAGTAACTTACAGATGGTTCAAACCCTCTCCCAGACTATGGGTGAGATCTTTCAGCCATTAATTCGAGACACAACTCACGCTAACCAACAACTGGCGACACAGTTAACACGCTTGACTGAATTTATAGGGGTACCTCTGTTAGAAAGGAACCAAGCCCCTGTGGAGAATACTCCACAACATATTCCAAGAGTGGCGCCAGAAGCCAATTTAAAGAACCAAGGAGGAATAGACCCTCACATTGTCGAAACTCCCAGAGTCCAGGTCGAGAGAAACCCAGAAATAGTTATGGTGAATCGAAACCAGGATGCAGACAATGTGGTCCAACAAGTACGACGTAACAACCTCGCGGTCGAAAACAACTTGGCTACGATGGTAGAAAGAATCATGACTCAAAATGGCCTAAATACTGGGTTTACTAGGCCAAATTATACTTCACCAATAGTCGACTACATCCTTCGAGCGGAATTACCCCCTAGGACCAAGGTGCCTAAGTTCACTAAGTTTTCAGGAGACACGACGGAGTCCACCGTCGAACACGTAGCATGCTACATAATTGAGGCTGGGGAGATAGCAAATGACGAAAGCCTTAGGATAAAATACTTCCCAAGTTCTCTTACAAAGAACGCCTTCACGTGGTTTATCACTTTACCACCAAGTACAATATGTAACTGGATGCAGCTAGAACGACTCTTCCATGAACAGTTTTACATGGGCCAGACGAAGATTAGTTTGAAAGAGTTGGCCAGTGTAAAGCGTATGTTTTCAGAGCCAATCGAAGAATACCTCAATAGGTTTCGACTACTTAAGGCAAGGTGTTTTACACAGGTGCCTGAACATGAGTTGGTCGAAATGGCAGCAAGAGGTTTAGATTACTCTATTAGGAAGAAATTAGATACGCAGTATCTGAGAGATATGGTCCAATTGGCCGACAGAGTCCGACAGCTAGAAAGGCTGAAAGACGAAAAGGCGAGATTTAACAAAGGCAAGAAAGTAGCTTTTGTCGAACTCAACAAAGGTAGCGAAGGGGCTTGCGAAGAGTCCCCCTACTTCGAAGAGAACGAAGTCGATCTTGCTGAATTAAAACAGGGTCCCCCATATTCTTGTCGAGTACTGGCCCCTCCTCAAGGAAAGGCCTTTGTCGAGTCAGAAAAGAACGACAGGTTCCCTAAGAAAACTTACACCTTTGACATCACGAAATGTGATGAAATCTTCGATTTGCTAGTAAAAGATGGGCAGATGATAGTGCCGCCTGGTGCTAAAACACCGCCCTTAGAGCAGCGGAAAAAGAGAGGTTTTTGTAAGTACCATAATTTTCTGGGTCATAAAACATCTCAATGTTTTCTTTTCAGGGATCTCTTCCAGAATGCGATACAGGAGGGACGCTTGAAGTTTGGAGATAAGGAGAAGGGCCAGATGAAGGTGGATGCAGATCCGCTGCAATTGGCTGATGCTCTTTATGCTGAACCTATGGAAGCAAACATGATAGATGCTACTGAGGGCATCGAGTTTTCTGTTAACATGATGGAGGTCACTGAGGACCTCACTTCAACACCAGTGATGGCGAAATTCGTCATGGGTTTCGGTTTGGACGATACGACAGTCACAGTCGAGGAGAATACTGGTCGAAACAATAACGATTCAAGTCTAGGGGTTCAAAGCCATCCAAGTTACGCCATGGTAACCAAGGAAACAGCTGACCATTTTGTCAGAATGGACCAGGCCACTAAGGGCTTGGAAAGAATGAAGCTGGCTGGGATGGTCGAAGTTAATATGGTCGACATTAACCCATCGGAGACCATGGAAGAGAAAGAATCAAAGCACCATGAGGGATGTAGTAGGTTAGCATACCCAGAGACAGAAGAGTCAATCGTTGGTTTTTTACATCGGTGCAAAGACAATGGATCGAGCGTGGTGCTGTGCCCCAGGTGCAGCGCCATTTTCGATAGAAAAGCAGCAGAGAAGTTAGAGGGAGAACGTCGACGTCGACTGAACAGAGGTGGCCATGGTTTTGATCAACGAAAGAGCTACCACAGGAGGACTGAAGACAAACGGTCTGAACCTCGAATCAGGCCACCAAGTGCTAGGCCCGCCAGTTTCAAACCTGTTGTCGATTCCGCTGATGGAAAGTGGAGGAAGCCTAATGAAGAGAGGGTGCAAGGCCAACAAATGTGGAAGAGCTTCAAAGTGAATCGAGGATCTTTGGTCTCCTACAGCAAGGAGTATCAATCCTCAAAAATAGCGCACGTATCTGAAAACTATAAAGGTAAGAATCCTATGACTAGATCTCAATGGAGGAGAGAGTAAAGAAGAAGAAAGGCTCTCAGAGAAGAGATGGAGAAAAATCAGTCAAAGAATAGTTCAACCCCCCCCCCCCCCGGAAAAGAAGAACAATAGTCGAAGATAGCTGAAAAGTTACTAGTTGGGCGAAGGCTATTTTCGCCTAAACAAGACAGACCAACGGAGGGGGACGAAGACATGACAAATAACTTTGACTCCGATGACTCTTTGGACCTGGTGGTCAACGTGGTGTCGGTGATGCCCCGGGAGTTCAATAGGGTTTCATAGGTCGAAGAACCAGGCGCAGATGCTGAGTGGGAAATGGAAGCACATAAACCTGTATGCTATTACGTGATGAACAACGCTGTGTCAAAGAGCAAAACGCTTTCTTCGAACGGCCCACTGAAGAAATGAGGACCCACTTGAAACCGTTGTATATTACAGCAAAAGTGGAGAACATCCCCATCAACAAAATACTGGTGGATTGTGGCGCTACGGTAAACCTGATGCCACATTCTTTGCTGACCAAAATAGGAAAGCATGACGCTGATACAAAGCCACACAATATGGTTTTGTCGAATTATGAAGGAAAGGTGGGAACCACCAGGGGTGTGATTCAGGTGGACGTAACCGTCAGAACAATTACAAGACCAACGGTATTCATGGTGGTCGAAACCACGGCCAACTAAATTTATTGCTTGGCCGAGAATGGATACATGGCATTGGAGCAGTGCCATCATCGACGCATCAAAGGATTGCCATCTGGAGGCCATATGGCATAGTTGAAAATATTGAAGTTGATCAAGGATACTTCAGGGTGCCAAGAAGGCAAATAGATCAGTTCCAATTCGACAAGCACTTGGCCAGCATAGGCCCTTGTGCTCCAGCGGACTTTGAGTTCGCACCAAATGACGAGGTATACTACTCACTATACCTCCATCCTGTCGACGAATTTTGTTGGGATAGGGAAATACCTGGGGAGAGACTCCCATACCTGGGGGTAGCCCCAGTTGACCCCACTGGGTGGGGCAGTGAGTTTGATGACTGAAGCAGCGGTGCTGCAAAGAATTTCGGCCTATGTGGCTGAAACCAAATTACAAATGGCCGCAATGGCCGCCCATGACAAAATGGCTGAAGAAGCCACCAAAATGCAGTGGGAGAGCCAGAGGCTCGACGCCATCTATGATGACGAACCTCTGGGGTTCGAAAGAGATCCTTTAGAGAACGACATCAAAATGCTCGCACAGGATCCATTGGAGGAAATTGATTTAGGAGAGGGTCCAACCAGGAGGCCAACGTACATTAGTGCTAACCTCGACCCTCAACTGAAGATCGAAGTCATCCAGTTGCTCCGGGAGTATAAGGATTATTTCGCCTGGGACTATGACGAAATTCCTGGGTTGCAAAGGGATTTGGTGGACCATAAACTACCAATAAAACCTGGAAAGAAGCCAGTCAAACAGGGCCCAAGGCGTTTTGCTCCAGAGATCATGTCGAAGATCAAGGAGGAAATCGAAAGGCTCCTTCGTTGCAGATTCATTCGCACAACGAGGTATGTCGAATGGCTGGCCAACATTGTCCCAGTCATCAAGAAGAACGGGTCCCTAAGAGTGTGCATTGATTTCAGAGATTTAAATTCAGCCACTCCCAAGGACGAATATTCGATGCCAGTGGCGGAAATGTTGGTTGATTCAGCCGCTGGCCATGAGTACCTTAGTATGTCGGATGGTTATTCTGGATATAACCAGATACTTATCGCAGAAGATGACATTCCCAAAACAGCGTTTTGTTGCCCAGGGGCTTTAGGCACTTATGAGTGGATAGTAATGCCATTTGGCCTAAAGAACGCTGGGGCAACGTATCAGCGAGCGATGAATTCTATATTCCATGATTTCATTGAATCTTTTATGCAAATATACATTGACGATATTGTGGTGAAATCTGTTTCAGGAAAAAGCCATCTGGATCATCTGCGACAATCGTTCGCCAGAATGAGGAGGTTCGGCCTCAAAATGAATCCGTTGAAGTGCGCGTTTTGTGTACAGGCGAGAGACTTCTTGGGTTTCGTTGTCCATAAGAAGGGAATCAAAATCAACCAGAATAAGACGAAGGCTATCTTAGAAACAAAAGCGCCGACAAACAAAAAAGAGTTGCAATTGCTGCTGGGAAAAATTAACTTTCTAAGGAGGTTCATCTCCAACCTAAGCGGCAAGACGCAAGCCTTCTCACCTTTGCTTCGAATTACTAGGGACAGATTCGAGTGGGGCAAAGAGCAGCAGGAAGCCTTCGACAAAATCAAAGACTACTTGGCTCACCCCCCAGTCCTTTCGCCTCCGTGTCGAAGCAAGAGTATGAGATTGTACATAGCAGCGTCAGATAGAACTTTAGGGAGCATGTTGGCTCAGGAGGATGAGAATGGCGCCGAAAGGGCTATTTACTACCTCAATAGAGTTTTAAATGACACAGAAACTAGATATATTGAAATCAAAAAGCTATGTCTATGTTTATATTTCTCATGTACAAAGTTAAAGCAATATATTAAACCAGTAGATGTTTGTGTTTCTTCGCACTTTGACGTTATTCAACACACGTTATCAAAACCTATTTTGCACTGTTGAATTGGAAAATGGGCACTGGCATTGACAGAATATTCTTTGACTTATAGACCATTAAAAGTAGTCAAAGGGCAAATAGTGGCAGACTTTATCGTCGACCACTCTATAAACGAGAATGCCCTAAATATAGTTGAAGTGGAACCATGGAAATTATACTTCGATGGCTCTAGCCACAAACATGGCACGGGTATTGGTCTGTTGATTATTTCGCCAGATAAAATTCCAACAAAATTCAAGTATAAAGTCGAGGGGTTGTGTTCCAACAACGAGGCTGAATATGAAGCTTTAATAGCTGGACTTGAAATTTTGTTAGAATTGGGGGCAACCCAGGTCGAAATAATGGGCGGTTCGGAATTAGTGATAAAACAGTTGACAAAAGAGTACACATGTGTTAAAGAAAATCTCATCATGTACTTCGTATTGGCCAATAGGCTGCTTAAAAAATTCAAAGCGTCAACTATTCGACATATACCGAGAATACAGAACCAAGTGGCCAACGATCTAGCGCATATTGCCTCGGGATATAGGGTCTCGAAGGAAGACTTGCAGGAAGTAATCGAAGCTAGAGGCAAGGTAGTGTCGGTTGGGTTGAAGCCATCAGACTTAGAGGCTACAGAGTTTGGATATATGGATGAAGAGACTTTCAAAGTCTTTACCATCGGAGAATTGTTGGACAATGACTGGAGAAAGCCTTTAGTCAAATATCTCCAGAATCCGTCAATAGCCTCAGATCGAAAGATAAAATATCAAGCACTGAGCTACATCTTGATGGGAAACGAATTGTTCAAAAAGACCCCTGAAGGAGTTTTGCTGAAATTCCTGAGCGAATCAGAGGCATACTTGGCTTTGTCAACAGTTCACAGTAGGGCATGTGGTGCACACCAAGTTGGCCATAAAATGAAATGGGTGTTATTTCGACAAGATTTGTACTGGCCTACGATGCTAAAGGATTGCATCGAGTTCGCCAAGGGGTGCCAGGAGTGTCAAGTTCATGCGGGCATACAACATGTCCCAGCAAGCGAATTACATTCCATAATTAAACCATGGCCGTTTAGAGGTTGGGCTTTGGACCTGATTGGAGAAATTCGACCAGCATCCTCAAAAAACCAAAAGTATATCTTAGTGGGGATAGATTACTTTACCAAGTGGGTCGAAGCAGTGCCTTTACCTAAAGTGGATCAGGAAGATGTGATTGAATTCATTCAGAAAAATATCATCTTTAGGTTTGGACTGCCAGAGACAATAACAACGGATCAAGGATCGATCTTCACGGGTAGAAAGATGCAGGATTTCGCCAGAGAGATGGGGTTCAAACTCTTAACTTCGACCCCTTATTACGCGCAAGCTAACGGGCAAGTCGAGGCAGCAAATAAAGTGGTCATTGGCATGATAAAGTAGCAAGTAGGAACCAAGCCAAAGAATTGGCACAAAGTGTTGGATCAGGTTCTATGGGCATGTCGAACGTCACCCAAAGAGGCAACCAACACCACCCCATATCGTTTGACCTTTGGTCATGATGCAGTGTTGCCAGTCGAAATCCACATACAGTCAATTAGGGTTCAAAGGCAACACGAAATTCCTAGAGAAGTCTATTGGTATATGATGCTCGATGAGGTCATAGACTTAGACGAAGAAAGATTGAAAGCTCTAGAATTGCTGAGAAGGCAGAAAAAGAGAGTGGAAAAGTCATACAATAAGAAGGTTAAAGCAAGAACCTTTTTAGTTGGAGACTTAGTTTGGAGAGTCATTCTGCCTATGGATCGAAAGGCCAAAACGCTGGGTAAATGGTCCCCAAAGTGGGAGGGACCCTTCCAAGTGTCGAGGGTTTTCTTTAATGGAGCCTATGAAGTGGAAGAATTGGGCGAAGATAAGAGGATATTAAAAGTAAATGGTAAGTAATTGAAAAAGTACAGGCCTATGTTGCAAGAAGTTAAGATAACAACAGAGTAACAGAAAGTATAAAGCAAAGCCACAATGGTATTAATATTTGCCAAAATGGCGCGATAAGTTACAATAACAAAGATGGCTTCAAAGGCTAGAAAAATATAGTCTGTTACAATATGTCAGTAAATTAGAAAGGAATATTGGCTTTCATTCTAAGGTAGTTCTCCTTCTGAGATTTAATACGTTGTTGGCACGAGGCCCTTTCGTCAATTAATCTGGCAACTTCTTCTTCTAAGGTTCGAGCCTCTTCTGCAAAAGTGATAGCATGTTCGAGTTCAGCAGCAAGGTTCGAATTGTCTTTGGAAGACAATTGAGAAATCTTCTTTTCCTCTTTCTTGATCTTGCCTTGAAGTTTCTTGATCTTGCGTTTCCAACAGACGATGTTTTCTTTACTGGAAGCAATCTCTAGTTGGTCTCTCTTTTTCTCTTCCTCTAGCTCTTCGATCCTTTGTTCCGTTTCCGCTGCACTTGTCCAGGCAGCTGCTTCACAACCAGATTTCGTCGAAATGTCACCTTCGAGGCGGGGCAGCAACGTAAGGTCTTTGTAGATTTGATCTATCAAAATTCCCACCTCTCGAATGACGTTAGCAGCTTCAGGGGATATGGAATCAAGTCTCACTTGTTGAAGAAGCGTTTTCAAAGATAGATGGGTGACAGAATCCATCTTTAGCAACATGAAAAGGTCTCCTTTAAAGATTTTGGCTTTGATCTTCGCCAAAATGTCATCTGAAGGTTTGCTAGAGACCTGGCCCTCAGAAGTTGAAGCACTCCGAGTTTTGCCAGAAGAACTGCCTCGACTGTGCAGCAGTAATTGAACGTATCGACGAGGATCGCTTTCTTTTAGCGCAACCATTTCTTCCTTAGAGAGGACCGTTTTGCTCTGAAGAGGCATTGCCTGTGGCACCTCGACGGGAGTAACTTTGGTAGCATCAATACAAGCAGGATCATCAGATTTTCCTTTTGAAATTATTTCCCCTTCTACAGGGGCAATTTTTGTGGAATCTTGAGCCAAGCTACCTTCTTTTTCCTCACCATCTGACTCACCTAGCTCAGACTGGTGCATGGCTTCTTATGCGTTGGCTTTGTTCGCATCAACGTCGTCATTAGCGGGTTTTGTTTGATCAAGAGGGGAACTTGTTATGGTGGCAGGATTGGTGTCCTCAGGCTTGGGGTTTTCGTCTTCATCTGCCACGACTATTGTCTCAGGAGCTTCCTCTTCCTCGTGGTCAGGCCCATCAGTTTGTGATTGTTGGGTAGTAGTTTTTAGGGGCGAAGGGGCTGCATAAAATTCAGGTTTGTTAATTTCACCAAGAGAACTCACACCAGAACCCAAATTAGATGTAGGGATATAAGTGGGTTCACCTTGGCTGTTCAATGGATAAATAGGCAAGGGAGACAGTTGCATCGAAGGCTTGGAGGCCTCGGTAGTAATCTGCAGTTGGGAAAATAAACCTCATGAGACGCAAGATGAAAGAGACAAGAGCTTGATATAGAAAGGTTAGAGATTCTTTCATAATACCCTCGTGGCTTCCTCAGCCGGACTAGAGTTATCACTCTCTATGGGAACGACAGAGGGATTTGGATCATTTGTTGTGAGAGCTTTAACAGGAGATTCAGGAGGCGTGTTTTGTTTTTGTATCTTGGCGGGAGATGGAGGAGATTCAACGCTCTCTAGCCCATGAGTTACCCTTCGTTTTCTTTTTAGGGGAATATCTTCACGGGGGGATTCATCATCGTCGGAGTCTATGATGACTTGGGCTGCAACTTTTCTTCTTTTTTGAGGGGTTGGAGGTTTGCGGCCAACCTGGGAAGATCGAAGTGATCAGCAAAGGATAGAAAAGCTTCAGGTGAATAAGAGGATGTAAGAATTTACCTTTGAACTTTCGATCTTTCCTTCTGTTTTATTGGTCGGAGCGTTTCTTTTGGGAGCAACTGCGAATAAATAAATATAGAAGATATAGGTAAGTAACGTTGAAGCTCCATGAGAGGAAGCCAAATCGAAGGGAGATGACCTTCAAGGATTTCGGTCTCGATGTGAACATCTTCGATACTGACATGAAGGTGCCCTCTAAAGGTATCAAGTGTATGTTTAGTCGAAACCACCCGCTGCGCCTTAGGCTTCGACTGCTGTCGAAGTATTTTTATACTATCCTCACATATAAACTAGTCTGGAAATGGAGGGGCAAGAGCCACGCCAAAATCAGCGGTTGGTAATCGAGGGGTCTTTGGGGGAAAGAGTTTAAAAGCAACCTCATATCGTCTATCATAAGGGATAAATGAGGGGATTTTCAGTTTCTCCATTCGTTTAGAAAACTTTTCTTTTAAAGTGACAGCAGCCTCGCGGATGGTTCGACTAACATCATTTGGTCGATAGGCAATTTCAAAGTACTTATGGAAAGCTTGTATCTCTTTGATATGAGTAGACATACCTTTCTTGACCTTTTCCTGCACATCAATAAAAGCCTGGTCAATCAAGCGTGAAAAACTTGAAACATCAAGAAAATTGTTGGAGTAATGGTTGGTCCACCAGTTGTAAAAATTTGGGGTACAAAGGTGAGAGGGTTCAAAATAGATTGGAATAAAATGGGACTTATGAGCATAACGGGCCATTTGAGTTGAACACTCAAGTGGGTTGAAGTTAGTGGAGAGAAGGATAACATGAGACTTCTTATCATACAAGCACCTAGGCAATGATTGAATTAACCCAAATTGCCTCGACACCAAGTTAGATTGATAAGCGACTAATATTGCTTGTCCTCTGACAAGGTTAAGCTTATGAACAATCAAGCGTGGCGTTAAGAATCTCTCCCATATCAGGTTTGATTCTGCGTCTTGTTTTTGCGAAACTGGAGGAAATGACCTGGTGAACCATTCAGGGCCATACAACCTATGAGCAAAAGGGGCCATCCTGGGACTGAATTCATGCCTTTTTGCAAACAAGTGGATGAAGCTGGTAAGATTGGCACGAAGGCTTCGACCCTCTTCACTTGGTGTCAACTGAACCAAGCGTGGCCATTCGACCCGGCGTTCAGATACTTGGGCTTCGTCGACCTCTCCTTTGAAGGGAAGGCTGTGCTCGAAGGTAGCGTTCAACCATAATTGAAGCAACCAAAATGGCCCCGCCATTATAAGAGCGCCATGGGTTTTTGGATCCCTTAGTTTATCAGCGCCTTCTCCCAAAGCCTCATACAGGCTGGCTAGTATCATTTCACTGAGACATACGTCCCTTTTAAGGTGTAACTGATTCGCCAGGGTAAGGTACTTCCTCGCCACCTGCAAGGACTTTGTTCAAAAAATACAACGAGACAACCACATGGCTAGAAAGGCTATGTGCTCCTCGTCTTCGACTACGTCGGTGTCTTTCTTGTGATAATGATTTATGAAGGGTGTGTAAGTATGTTTCGTACTACCAAAACCTATGGTGTCCCGTGCATCAATTTCAGGATTGTAAGCCAATCCACATGGTTTTAATCAGACAATAGCAGCCATGTCGAAGAGCGTGGGAGTCACCATTCCGCAGGGAAGATGGAAGGTATGGTGAGTGCTGTCCCAAAAATACAAAGAGGAGGCCAGCATTAACGGACAGTAAGGTGGCCCAACCTTCGACAGCATGATTAGGTCATAAATACCTATTTCTTTCCAATGTTGTGCCTTTGCTTTTTCTATTTTTGCCAACCAGTTAAGGTAAAGTTCAGAATCTTTGAAGTACGGCGTAGCTCTAAAGAGTCTTGCTCCATCATGCAAATATTTGAGGTCCACATTAAAGAGAGAAAGGTCATCTAGGTTATCAGAAGGGATTTTGCTAGCATCTTTTTGCCCTAAGGGTTTGGTTTTCCAATAAGAAGGGAAAAAGTCACTCAAGGTGGAATAATCAAGGTCTGGGGGTGACAATGGGCCAGACATGGCTAAGGGTTTTCCAGCCACATCAACGGGGATGATTACCTGAGATTCGTAGATGTGTCGTTTTTCTTCTGCTAACGGCTCCCTGATGAGTTGTTGGTTCTTCGTGATTTTTGGTCCGCTCAAGGTAGCGAAAGGTGGCAATGCAAACGAAGAAGATGGTCTCCTAGTTTGAGTTTTCTTCTATTGTTCAGCCATGATTGAAGGTTTTCAGAGAAAAGGGAGATTTTTCTTTTGTTGGTAAAAATGGGTTTCTTCAGCAAAGAGGAGAAGAGTCAAAGTTGGTAAAGAGTAGAAAGTCTTTATGAGAAAACTCTTGGTGATTTTATAAGGATTCAGAAAATTAAGAATTCTTACATGGTTGAAATTAGTGGGCCACGTGTGCCACCTAGTGGAAGAAGTAAGGGGCGGTTGTAACCTATACCCCTAGGCGCTAAAAGGGTGATGATGTTTTCTGAATTTTTGTGAGTTCCAAGAAACCTGCCATGATGATGATGACGTCAGAAGCATGCAAAGTGGCGGGGTTTTTTGATATAAACATTTCTCTTTCTTTTGTTTTATCTTCCAAAGGATAAGAGGCAAACCAAAGTGTATGATAGTATCGAAAAGATGGTGTCGAATGGGATACTATCAAAAAAGTCCTTTTCCTACAATAAGATCGAAAAGAACATTCTTTGGGGGCAATTTGTTAGCTCCCAAATTCGACACTGCCTTGGGTTGCTAAACATTAAGACATAATTAATGTCTAAGTAAAATGGAGCAAAGAGGTTTCGACAGCCTCTAAGGAATCTTCTAAGCTAAACGGTTGAAATAACTTAGAAAAATTAAGAAACCCAAAGTTGAGAGAATTTCGACCGTGTCAGAGGTAGTTCGACCGAAATTCTGCAGGAGGATTGCTACGTCGTTTTGAAATTCAAAATTTGGAGGGAGCGGTTTTGTTCATAAGACACGTGGCGAGTTCTAGAGCAGGAAGTTACATGCAATTGATACTTGTTAGATCGAGGAGATACTAGGAAGTTATTAGCAGTTAATTATTAGCATTATAAATAGGGATTTGTTAGATAGATTTCTGTGTGTTTTACCATTTGTACAAAGTAACTCCAATCAAATTTACTCAAAGTACCCGAGTGTGAGAAAAGAGTATTTTCACGGAGAATGTACGTTATGTAAAATCACTAACTTTTCAATAAAGTCTTTTACAATTTCAGCAACATTTACATTTCCTCTGTCGAACCACTTGTGCAAGTGTTACTTTTTGCCTTTACCTTTCCTGCATCCTTTACTCCGATTCCTTCTTTCCTTTAAACTTTTTACCTTTTTCGATCACCCTTTTACAAATCTTTTACAGCGTTTCTTTAAGTTTATGCACTTTAAAATACCTAGTCAAAGTCTTTTTCATTACAAGCACATTTACCAATTCGTTATTACAAGTACTTTAAATTTAATTCTAAACGTAGAATACTTTAGCACATGTCCTAGGATCAATCTGATCGATCCTGTGAGTCACCAAAGTCAAATTTGGAAGATCAACGGTTGTTTTCCGATTTTCAAGGGAAACACGGAGATGGTACAACAAACGATAGAGAAAGTGAAGTTTATTCGGGAATAGATGAAAGCTTCTTAGAGTAGGCAGAAGAGTTATCATGATAAAAGAAGGAAGGATCTTGAGTTTCAAGAAGGCGACCATGTGTTTTTTAGAGTTACACCGGTTACGGGTGTGGGTAGTGCTTTGAAATCAAAGAAGTTGACTTCTCGTTTTATTGGTCCATATCAGATTACTGCACGAGTTGGTGATGTGGCTTATCGTGCGGCGTTGCCTCCGAATCTTTCGAATTTGCATGATGTGTTCCATATTTCGCAACTTCGGAAGTATGTTCTGGATCCGTCACATGTTATTCCTATGGACGAGGTTGAAGTAAGAGATAACCTTACGGTGGAAGCTTTATCGATTATGATTTTAGACCGTGAAGTTAAGAAACTAAGAGGCAAGGATATTGCACTTATGAAAGTAGCGTGGGGAGGCGCTTCAGAAGGCAATATGACTTGGGAATTAGAGAGTGGGATGTGAGAGTCGTATCTGGAGTTATTTGAATCAGGTAATATTTTCGAGGACGAAAACTTCTAAAGTGGGGGAGAGTTGTAACGCCCCGATTTCGATTATTCCCATTTTTGTTGAGTGTTTTGGTTTAATTGGGTGATTATTATTTTAAATTGTGGAATTTATGTGTTAATATGTTATGTTTGCATATTATGCTAATTTACCGATTTTGAGAGTTTTCGGGGAATATAGATTGGAGGGTATTTTACACATTTAGTATTTAATGTTAAATTGGATATTTGGTGAGAAAATGGATTAGTATATATTTTGAGGGAAATAGAATAGAAATAAATATAAGTGGAAAAAGGAGAGAAAGGAGATAAAAAAAATAGAAAGAAGAGAAAGAGGAGAAAGAGAGGAAAAGCTTGGATTCATCAAGAACAACATCTAGGCTTTGATTTAATCGGGTAAGGGTGTGAAATGTTATTATCTTATCAATGTTTATGATTATGTATGTGTGTGTTTGGATTTATTGGAGGTTTCCCATCTTTTCCATTCTAGGGCATAAATGGATTTAATCGGTAGAAACGATGTTTTAACGGATAAAATCTAGAATAAATGGTGTAGATTAGTCGAGAAATGTTAGGCTAAGATTAGAGGAATTCGTTGGAATTGAATCGGTTGATTTGGTGATGATTTGATGATTTTGGACAGTTGGGGTTTTGAGCATCGCAGACGTTCGCTAGCACCTTCGCTAGGCGAGCAGGTCGCGAGTGTTCGCTGTAGCGAGCTAGTAGCGAACGGTCCCAGACTTGGACATAATGGAAATGATCCTTTTCACTGGTAGCGAGGGGTTCGCTAGGTGAAGCCCCAGCGAGTGAGTAGCGAGCACAACCAGTAGCTTAGGATCAGGCTTCGCTAGCATGTTCGCTAGGAGAGCCTGTAGCGAATGTTCGCTAGGCGAGCCTGTAGCGAATGTTCGCTAGGGCCTCGCTAGGCGAGTAGGCCAGCGAACGTGACAACAACTTGTTTTATTTTGTTGCTTACATCCAATGTTGACGATTCCGATATATATGTTTATAACGCATAGTTGTGTACTGTTATATGATATGCAGTGGGTAGCCGTATGGCGTGAATCCTAGATTATGGAATCGATTGTGAAATGTGGCCTTTTGGCATATATATGAGCACTGTTTAAATTGATTAAAAATGCATGGTGATTGTGATGGAGTTTGTAGCCGTTTGGCATGATATTGTGAATGTATGATGATAGTATGTGATAGTATGAGAAGAATGCATGAAAACATTATGAATATGTATGCATTTCAAGAAGTGTATGGAGTCATTTTGCATGTGAAGCATCATGATATACATTCTTGTGCCGATTGATTCCGCGTAGAATCTGCTGAACGATTGTGTGCCCATGTGGGGTGTGAGAAATCAGATTGTGTGCCCGTGTGGGGTGTGAGAAATCTATTAACATTGTGTGCCCATGTGGGGTGTGAGCAATGGGTGAACATCGTGTGCCCATGTGGGGTGTGAGCGATGGTTCCAATAAGTTCCTGAGTGAACTTGAGATGATTGAGTCGGTACCGCATGTGCATCTGCATAGAGTCATGAGTCGGTCTCTATGAGTTGCATTTATCATCATTATAATTATGATTGGTGAATAAACATAATTGTAAATGTTTATGTGAAAATGATGTGAATTGTAGAAGCATGATTGATGAATGTGCTTAGTTATGTAAATATGCATTTTGATGTATATGATGAATTATGGTGAGAATGTAGAATATGTGTATTCTATGCTTGTGTATATATTTATATAATTATATGCATTGAGTATTATGATAATATTTCTCACCCTTTTGTTGTTTTATGATGCTCTATAAGGCATTGCAGAGTAGGACTGCTGGAGGTCTATTTGTGAAGTGTGGCTTCATTCTTTTTGGTCGGTTGGCTCTGATATGTAGCACCGGGTAGCTAGGATTGTATAGAATTCTTTTGTGATATGTTGTATATGTATCTTGATGATGAAATGTTTATGAAAACTTGTTGAATATGGTTGAATCAAACTAGCTGATATATATGTATGATCATATGTTTTGATGTTATTCAATATTTAGATTTTCCGCTTTTATTCTAAATATTGAGATGTGGGTGTAAGGACTAAGTTCCTATGTTGCAAGTTACCCCATTGTTGCATATCAATTGATGAGCAGGTGTTAGATGTTTTAATTTCATGGATAATGTGACATACCTCTTTTATACCATGTTTTAAATATACTCTGATGGAAATGAATTTTTATTATGTGCCTAAATGATTTAACTGATTATTTGGGGGTATAGAAAGGGGGTGTTACAAATAACAACAACAAAGCCATTTTTCTTTCAAGCTCGTAATAAATCCGCAAAGCACCATGAAAGTCTCTACATAACAAACCGAAACATCCGTAATCATGCACACCTTAGACACTGTTCAGCCTCTGTTTGTGGCAGTTTTCTCTTATCCCTTTCGTTTTATGTTCATAAAATTTTTTTTACTGATTTTATTTGTTTTACTTTTTAGAAATCTTTTTATTAATATGTTAAGTGTTTAGAAATATTTTTTTTCTCTTTTTATCAAAACAAAACTTTTTTTAAAATAAAAAAATGACAAAATTTTAAAAAAATCCCCTAAAAGAGAAAATATCTGATAAAACCCCTAAAAAGAAAGACAAGGATATAGTCATCACAACCCATATCTGGGTTTGGGAGTCGGTTACGCAAGGAGAAGGTATTAGCACCCTCCACGTCCGTTGTACTCAACGGGAACCATTTAGTTAGGGTCGAATGAGGATTAGCTTATGTAAGTTCCTAACCTTTTGCTTATTGAGTGGGAAAAGAAAGATAAGAGAAATATTTTTGGATTTTTCATTAAAGAGAAATGGACTTAAGGGTTTTTATTACTAGGGGGCCTGACAAAATTTTTCAATCCTGCTCCTACTTATCTCAAAAGAGAAATCAAGGCACACGTAGTTCTGGGCAAAAAAAGATTTTTTGTTATTCGATTTTAGGAAAAGATATCTTGTATTAATCGACGTAAAATATTGTTTTACCCAATACAGGTTATGAGCGGACGTTTACCCCACATTGAATGAATTTAAAAGTCACATTAAAAGAGGATTTTGAGGTATCTGAAAGGTACTACTAACGTGGGTTTGTGTTACAGAAGATCTGATGAATACAGATTAGTTGGATTCTGTGATGCTGACTATGCTGGAGACAGAATAGAACGTAAGAGTACTTCTGGAAGCTGTCAGTTTTTGGGAAGTCATCTGATCTCATGGTTCAGCAAGAAGCAACCCACAATAGCTCTTTCAACAATAGAAGCAGAATATATTGCTACTGCTGGTTGTAGCACACAGATGCTCTGGATGAAGAGTCAACTAGAAGATTATCAGATACATGAGAATAACATTTCTATTTTCTGTGATAATACTTCTGCTATTTTCCTTTCTAAGAATCCCATTTTACATTCTAAGGAAAAGCATATAGAAATTAAACATCATTTCATCAAAGACTATGTTCAGAAGGAAATCATAAGTTTGAACTTTGTTGATACAGACCATCAATGGGCTGATATCTTCACAAAACCCTTTGCTGAAGATAGGTTTAAATTTATTCTGAAGAATATTAGTATGGATTTTTGTCCAGAATAAAACTATTATTTAGAGTCAAATTTATTCAGATGAAATATGACTAATATCTATATTCTGAAGTAATTCTTCTGATTATTTCTTCTGTTACATTTTTTTTGTGATACTCTGATCTAACAAGTCTCAGAAGATCTGAGCGTTGTTTAACGTTTCTTATTCCAAAGAGATTCAGAGGCATATCTATATCAAACACGTGTCACACGAAATTTGAAAAGGTGGAGTGTACTCAATGAGACACCGTTTTGAGGTACTGTTTGAATTCTTAGTTCCTTGTTTTCCTCCCCGCGCTTGTCAGTATCATTTAATGTTTGAAATCATTATTCCTTTTGATGTGATTTTTTGAATTAAATTAATTGAATTAATTGCTGAACGTGTGAATGTGCGCCCTAGTTGTTGCCCCTATAAATGCCACAACACAACACTTTCTCACACTTTTCACTCTCTCTCACATCGTGTATGCATTTCTGTTTGCTCCATTATTTCTTCATCTCCTCCAAACCTAAAACCCAAAGAAGCATTAGTTATCTCACTTCTTCAACAATGGCAACCTCATCTTCAACCTCTCAACAATTTGAATCAATAATGGCTGCTGTTTCTTCTTCTGCAATGGGTCCTACTCCATTCAAAGAACCAATAAGAAATCTCCTCACACCCGTTGAACAACTGGAAGTTTTAAGTGAGTTCTTGATTGATTTTGAAAGCGTTGCTGAAAATGGGTTTGATTTACGTCCAACTGTGTCATCACAAGGATGGAAAAAGTACTTTGACAGACTAGTTGGTCCAGTTTACCCTTGCTTGGTCAAAGAATTTTGGACTCATACAAGTGTTTCCCCCAAATTCATCATGTCTTCAATTCTTGGTAAAGAGATCATCATCACTGAAGATCTGATTCGCAAACTGATAGGGTATCAAGAATCAGATGGTGTTACTCATCTGCCAGCAAGTCGTATGGATATGGATGAAGTGTACAGTGAAGTCTTCACTTCTGGGGAAGCTTCAAGAAAGATAAAGGATTTAAAGGTTCAATACAAGATATGGGCTAAGATCTTCTTAGGTTGCATTCATCACAGGAAGTCTATAAATTCTCCTGATTACATCAACTCTGATCAGATGTACTTCATGTACTGCTTGGGTAAAGGCATTAAGGTGGATCTACCTTACTTGCTTTTCACTCATCTGTGGACTCATGTGAAACAATCTAGAGAAGAAGTCAGAACCAAGCACCAAAATATGAGAAACTGGATTCCTATGGGAAGACTAATCTCAGACATTCTGACTGAGAATGGTTTATTTGGTCATCTGACAGAAGCTGGTATGAAAGAAGAATTAGCTTCAGTTGTTGGAAAACCTCTGAATGGCAAAAGTTTGCAGAGAATGAGGATTGTAGAAGAACTTAATTTTGCACCAGGTCAGATCAACTCTGAAGAAGTAAGCAAGAGAAGAATCCATGTAGATGATTTCTCTCTCTTCTATGCTAACGAACCCAAGGAAATTATTTTGGCTTACATAGCAGAATGCTTAGCAGATGGAACTCTTATACCAGAGCATCTGATTCAAAGAGAAGATGAACCTGAACCTGATTTCTATGGGGAGAGACAGAGGAAGAAAAGAAAGGTCTCAGAAGAAGGAGCTTCAAATCCCAAGAGAAAAGCTTCTGGCGAAGCATCTTCAGCAAAGCCAAAGCGCGTCAAGAAACAGAAAGGTAACCCTTCTGCCAGTTTAAATTCTGTTTTAGAAACAGTAAGAGAAGTACTAGCATCTGAACCTCCTCCTTATGACCCAATTCCCTCACCTTCTCCTCCTCACAACTCTGAACTCATTCCATCTTAACCACAAAAATCTCAACCACTACCTTCTACACCTCAACAGCATAAAACTTCTGAACCACAAAAACCACAAACATATGAACACACAACATCTGTACCATCCACACCTTCCTTCAACATACATCAGAAAACTACCCCTGAGAAAACCCCAACTTCTGTTCCACAGTCATCTGAACCATAACCTTCTGTAAACCAACCTTCTGAAAATTCCCCATCTGAAAAACAAACTCCTGAACCACCACAACCTGAAACCATCCCATCAAATCCTGAACCCGTTGCTCTTGATCTTGAACCTCTGACGACTGTCTATCCAGTTCCATTTGGATCATCTGAATCTTCTGATTCATCTGATTCCACTGATTCTGATAGATCACATTTTATCTCATCTTTTCTCAAACCCTATGTTACTATTCCCTCTGACCCTGATGATGATAAGTTTTCACCAGAACCATCCTCATCTGAACCTCATATTGCTAAACCTTCATCTGTCCTCACTCCTTCTCCATCATACCCATCTGTTATCATTATTCCTTCCTTTTCCATACCTTCAACTTTTACACCCATCAAAACACCATCATTAGAAGCCTATCTAAAACCCAAACCTAGGCTGGATGTTGGTACTTTGTTTGCTGGTTTTGAAAAAGAAATAAACATGTGCTTATCGACTGTTAAGAAGGAATGCTTGTCTAGTTTGAATCCTGATGATTCTGAAGCTATCTAGAAGAGATTCAGATCCAGATTTGACTCTGTAGCTTCCAATCTTCAAGAGATTTGTTCTGATGATGCAAATGTCAGATTTGTTGAAGAAATTAGACAAACTCTTATAAGAATCAGCAGAAAACCAACCTTGCTTCTGGAGAAAACACCTGCAAAGGACGTGTGTATTCTTTCTGAAGTCTTGGCTGCCTATGAAACCGCTGAACTGACTAGACCTGAAGAAGTCATTCTAGAAGTTTCTGCTCCTGGTCCAGAAGAGACTCTTGATTCTGCTCAACCTTCTGATATGATTGTCCATAATGGTTTTGCTTCTTTGTTTATTCACGATGCCTCTGCTTCTGCTTCTGCATCTGCTCCTGAGTCATCTGAAGTGAAGAAAGAAGACGAAGATCTGCATGCTAAGTTTGCCGAGCTCAAGGCTAGTAACTCTGATATCAAATCATGGATGGTCAAGCAGGAAAAGACAACTGAAGAAATTAAGACTTGGATGGCAAAGCAGGAAGAATCCACTTCTGAGATAACGAATCTTCTGAGGATTTTGGCTTCCCGTTGTTGCACCCCAAAATTTGCTCAACCTTTTCTTGCCTGATTTGTGTTTCATTGCATTTCATTTGCATAGTTACATCATGTACATAGTTCAATCATTGGCATATCATAGCATAGCATGCATCCAACAAGGGATCAAGGGTGTCTATCAAGAGAAGAGCCTAGCAAGAGGTGTTATCCAAGTTTGAGAAATCATCCAAGCCATCAGGAAGTGAGTGGAAATCTGGAGAAGTTTGAGTGCCTACATGTGGGTTGTGCTCCTATCTTGAGGAGTGTTGAGAATCATCAGTGGGATGAGAAGCATGGAATGTGAATGTGAGGTGTGCATGGATCTCATGGGATGTCTAGCGGGCCTTATTGAAGCTGAGGCAAGTCATTGATTCAAGTATGAAAGCCACAGTTGAGGTGCAATCAACTAGGGTTTCATCTAGGTCAACCCTAATTCAATTGAGTAATTGGAGAGCATCAAAGCCTACCTTGAGGTCATGGGATTCATGAATTGGTATGTTGATACATGTGTGGTGTTGTGCCAAGGTTAAGCAAAGAAATATCAAGAATGTGGGAAGTTGCTAAATTAGGGTTTCAGTGTAAAATCCCCTGTTTAGTGCCTAACTTCAAAGCCACATAAGTCAGAATACAAGTTTCAAATTGATCTTTGGCCAACATTAAACTTGTATAGCTTCTCAATACCTTTAATTTGAGTACTAGAAGTCTTCAAGAATATTTGTAGAACTCAAGTTATGGTCTTTGCAAATTACAGGTCACCAGAGGACACTGAAATTTATCTGTGAAAGTCACTTGACTTCCAAGCAACTTTTTCCCCTCAAGTAGTTTTCAAATGTATTCTTGGCCAACATAAGAGTTTTAGATCTTGATCTTAGCTTTCCATAGAGTACTATAAGTCCTCAAGGGGATTTGTGGAACTCAAGTTATGATCTTGGCAATCCAGGGGTATTTTGGGCATTTGTGATTATAGGTCATTTTTAAGCATGTGCCAAAATCTCCATCTTCCACTCCTCAAATGGAAAATTGTTCAACTAGAAAGTTGCTCAAAATAGGGTTTTAACCTTGACCATGCATCAAGGAGGGTTTGAATTGGCTTGTATGAGAAGTTGGTTTGAAATGGTTTTTTAATGAAGAACTTAAAGTCATTTAAAAAGGCAAGAATGAGATTTCTTGATTTCATGGCCAAACAAGTCCATGTTACATACCAATTTGATCAGAAAATATGTTTTAAAGATGATGACATTATTACATTTTGGAGTTGAGGTTATTTTCACATGGTTTCACTTTGTTACTTAAGATTGAAGAAACATAACCATTCAATGCCTTAGGATCAAATACAAGGGATATGCACATCTAATTCAGTTCTAATTATCATGAGGAGAGAATTTCAAGTGAAATTGGGGATTGAAACAGAGCAAGGCACAATTTGAGCATATGAGATTTTGGAGGAAAGTGAGAAATTGAATTTCTCATTGTGGTTGTTATAGAACTTTCTAGAGGGTTCTATTGGCTTCTATATAAGCATTGCATTGGGTTCACGTAGTTTTTTGGCAAGGATCAAGCAAGGAATCATAGAGAGCTATTGAATTTTCTCACCTCCAACTCAGAATCGGTTTTGGAGTTGCAAGCTTATTCAAGCCAAATTGAAGGTTGAAGAAGCTTCATTGTGCATCACTGATCGTGTCTGAAGAGTCTTGGAGCTTGAATTGAGCATTTGACACCTCTGTTGATACAATTTTTCCAGGTATGTAAACCTTCAATTTCCTCATAATCTAGGAAGAATTGGATAAGATCATGCATGTGGTTAAGGCCTAGGATGTATAAGGATCGTTTATGGATAGGTTTGGGAGCCATTAGAGACCAAATTAGGGTGATGCCATTTTCTGTTGAAGCTTGTATCTCTTTGTTCTTGAAGCTTTAATGGTGTTTGAATGTTGGGAATTGATCAGGGAGAAGTGTAGTACACAATGGGATCATTAATTTTAGGGTTTGAGGTGATTCAAGATTTGTGATTTTTCTGCAACTACCATCGGGTTTGGAGTTGTAGTGAGAATTAATAAGAATGGAGGTTGTATTCATGATCAGGGTGAAAAACTAGGTGGAATAGGGTATTTGGTTGCAAAGATTGATGAGGTTTTGAAGTTGGCTCGCCGGAGAAGACGGTGGTTGGACCACCGGACCACCGTCTGAAAGTTTGACCTTCACCTGAGTTCGTTTGGAGAAGATGAGGTCTTCACCTTTGGATCATCCTGAATTTGAGACTTGTTATGTTGATCATGTGGCTAGGATTCAAACTGAGATTGCCTCCCCTTGAGAAAAACGCACCGTTTCACTAATCCCAGTCAGCGTGTGACTGAGATGCATGCGTGGACACGCTCTGAGGCTTTGGATTCTTTTACCAGTCAATTGATCTAATGGCTCCCATTTAATTCAGCATTTTAATTTCTTTTATTTGATTTTCTTTTATTTTTAATGCATTTTGGTTCTAAAATTCATAATAAATAGGAAAATAATCATTTTTAAGCTATATTTTTTTTCCCTAACTCCTTAAAAAATGTAGAATTTAATAGGATTGAAAAATGTTTAATTCATGCATTTTTTATTTTATTTGCATTTTTTGCATTTTAATTAGTTTTATTTTTAATTTGTTTGGTACATGATTTTATGGATTTTATTGTGAATGATTGGTGTATGATTTTTGAGTTGATTCTTTTTGGGATAGGTAGCTTAGATATGCATGTACCCATAGTAATTTTCTCATATTTTTGTGAGAGAAGTTTAGACTAGTTTGAAGATTAAACATTAGGTGGTTTAGAATTAGGGTTTTAAGATGATACCTTTAGGTTTAGGGCATAGTTTAGGGTCCAAATGAATGGTTAACCCCCTGGTTTTTGTATGAGAGATTCATAAGAGGTTTAGGAACCCTTAGTAATTTTTGTAGGATTTTACAATCATGTTTGGCATTTTAAGTAGAATTAGTTTTAAGACTAACTTCTAGGTGTTTCTGATGAACTAATTTGGCTAGTTTATCTCAGTAGATCCCCTTAGATTAGAGTGGTGTTGCTTTGGAGCTTGGGTGATCATGAAGACCAATTGAAGGTGCTTTGAAGAGCTTTAAGGAGCTTGGATGTGAAGATTCTCTCATCTTGTGGATGCTTGTCAGGAGCTTAGGGAAACTAGGGTTTTAGGAAGAGCATCAGAGTAGTTCTAATTGTTTCTTCAAACATGGAGTATATTGTTCATCTCCATTCTATCCAATGACATAAAGTCCTCCTTGGGAAGCTCCATATCTCCTTAGGAGGGATGAGGGGTATGCCCAAGTGAGTAGAACTTTGAGGATGCCAGTCTCTCATAATGCTAAGTTCTCAGTGACTTCCCTTGGTTGTCATTGAGCTTCTTAACATTCCAACTTGATCTTGATTGAATGAGTCTCCCTTGGAGGTGTTTGTTGAAGTTTGGTAAAAGGAAAAGATGAGGTAGCTTGTTGAAGCTAGGGTTTTACTGCTTGTTGAAGTTGAAGTGAGGTTGCTTATTGAAGCTGGTTACTGGCTGGGGTTTGAGCTTGCTTAAGCTGGGAGCTTATTGAAGCCTGGTGCTTGTTGAAGATTGAAAGTTTATTGAAGCTTGAAGATGGGAGTTATTCATGAAGATGAAGGTTGTTGCTGTCAACTTTTTGCTGGTTAATCATCTGTTGCTGTCAGAGCTGCTGTTTGCTGTAGGAGTTTGGTGCTGATGCTTGGGCTGCATTCTCTGTTGTGGCTTTTGTTTTCTGTATTGTTTGTTGGCTTGTGTAGCCTGCCCCTTAGGTTTGAGGTGAATGTTGATTCACTTTTCCTGTTGTTTTCCCTTGCCTCTCTTCTATTGCTGCATTGCATGCATTTTACTGTATTTTCTTGCTTTCTTTTCTGTTTATCCCCTAGGATCTCTGTTTTCCTCTGTGCAGGAGGGAATTATGACAGACATTAGGATTCTTATCCATGCATGACAACATTAGGTTCGTTTTATTCCCTTTCAACCCTAGGCTTTTTAGAGCTTCTTTCTCTTCTCATCTCGAAACAACTCAAAAATACAGTAATAAAGTTAATCGATGTCGTACGTTACGAGCCTTAAGCTGTTTGAGAAAGGGTTGCTGGAGAGCTTCTTTCCAGTAGTCTGGCTGCTTAGTGTGACACCCTTTGGGTGACACACGACGTAGTCACTCTCAAATCATAGTCTCTAGTGCGTCAGAGATTGCAAACAAACTAAAAAACACTTCTTTCGTAAAAGATTCAAAACAAACATCAAAGTGTCATTTTTGTCCGCTTGGACTCTTAATCAAGAAAAACCCTTTCATAAGGTAATAAAAAACCAGTCAGATAAGCTTGTGTCTTCCGTAGCCCGAACTACGTTTGCTCTGATCTTTCATGCTGTATGAAAGTACGTAGGCACAAGATGCGATATCTTGGCGAGCAACCTTCCCCTCCTTTCCCGTAGGTAGGAGAACTACGTTGACTCTGATTTCTCGTTTCAGACGGGAATACGTAGGCATAAAGTGCGATACTTTACCGAGTCATTTTATTTTCTTTTTAACCCAGACCTGTAGAGTAGGTAGAATAACAATCCGTACTAGAAAACAAGCGTGGATCCCGTCGAGTACGACGGACATGAGGGGTGTTAATACCTTCCCCTTGCGTAACCGACTCCCGAATCCAAGATTTGATTGCGATGACCATTCCTTTCCCGTTTTGCGTTAGGTTTACTCTGAGCGTTTCCTTTCCCTCTTGTGGGATAAATGACGCACGGTGGCGACTCTTCTGTCATAGCCGGCGCCGATTTTTGCAGTAGCGACAGCTGGCGACTCTGCTGGGGATTCCAACGGTTCCCTACGCGAGTCAGTCCTAGTGCTTGTTTTCCCGTCGTGGGCTTTGTATGGATTTACTTTTCTGTATTTACTTTCAACATTATATTATTGTTGTTATGCTGGGTAGGGGGTCAGATTGAGAGATAAGCCAAACCTGGGCTCGAGTGCACCTAGAATTAGTTGTGGAAAGTAGTGGGCGCGTGCATGCTTTGCATGTACTAGTGTCCCACAAAATCCACGCTCGGACGAGGTTCTTCTGGTTGACTTCTTTTTCAACCCTTTGGGTTGAGGGGGTTGTTGGTTAGTTGGATTGTCGACTCCGGGGACCGATCAATTGGAAGTGGGTTAAGTGAGGCCTCTTCAGGACATGATGATGCCACACCTTCTGGGTATCGTATCATCAGTCTTGAAAGTCTGTGACGCTGACGACCGTATAGGATGCCGTACCTTGTGTCAGTTGATAGGACACCTACCTGTGAGAGGGATTGGGACATGCAGGAAACTTGACCTCAAGACTACCCGGTTTTCTTAATATTGGATCAGTATGTGTGGTTACTTGGGGTTCTTCATCAGGACAGTGTTATAGGTCTGTTGAGACCAGGTTGGAGCTTTGTTATAGGTCTATTGAGATCAAAGTGGAGCATTGTTATGGGTCTGTTGAGACCAGGGTTGAGCAGTATTGTGGGTCTGTTGAGACAGATATTGTGGATGGATCTCTTCAGCAATATATCACTTGATCCCTGTTGCATGTTTGCATACTGCATTGTTGCATACTCATTTTGCATATCATTAACGCGTGTCTGTGCTGCAGGTGCATTTCATACTTTTGATTCTAGTTGCCTGGTTTTCTGTCTGCTATTATGGATACTTTGAAGAAGACCGTGGCATACAAGTTGCCTACTCCAGATGTTACTTCTTTGCTTGGGTTGATGTCTTTAGCTGATGATGATGTGAAGAGAAGCTTCAGGAAGAGTTATGGGAAACTGCTTAGGTTGGTCTGCAAACCAACTACGTATGAGCTGAACGGATTGTACGCGCTTATGCAGTTTTATGATCCCCCGCTGAGGTGTTTTACTTTCCCTGACTTCATTCTGGCTCCGACCATGGAGGAATATGCTGAGATCTTGGAGTTAACTATACAGAACAGGGTACCCTTCATTCATATGGGTGTTGAGCCCAAGCTGGAGGATTTGGCTGTTGCTTTGCATTTAGATTCCTTAGAGTTGCTGTTAACCTCATGGAATGGAGTTTCTGGTTTTTCTCTCAAGTTCTTGGTTAGGAAAGCACAAGAGTATGCCAAGAGTGGCTGTTGGATTGTGTTTAATGCTATCCTTGCTTTATGTATATATGGCATTGTACTGTTCCCTAGCATGCCTGACTTCGTTGATTTGGATGCATTCCATATATTTGCTTCAGGCAATCCTGTGCCTACACTGATTGGAGACTTCTATCACTCTATGCATTATAAGAACGAGAATAAGAGGGGCAAGAACGTCTCTTATTGTGTGCCTTTGTTGTATATATGGTTTGATAGTCACCTGCCCAAGAAGGGTATCTTTGTTGAGTCAGCCGCTACGGTGGAATGGTCTGAGCGTCTGATGGGGCTTTCTTCAGAAGATGTTGTCTGGTTTGATAGGGATTTACTGGGATCTGAGATTATCTACAGCTGCACAGGATATCCTAACGTTCCTCTGATTGGGAGGAAAGGGTGCATTAACTACAATTCGTCATTGTTGATCAGGCAATTCGGTTATGCTTTGAGAAGCCCACCAAAAGAGGAGGAAGTGCAGGAATCTCTATACTTCACGGGTGTACTGAGTGGAGAATTGTTGTCCAAGATTCGACATGCTTGGAATAACATCAATAAAAGGAGTAAGCCATTGTTGGGTAAGAATGATTGTCAAGGCTATGATCCGTACAAGGTTTGGATCCAAGATAGGGCAAAGCAGGCGCTGATGCCATTTCCTGCAGTATCACCTCCTGCTCCCCTCGTGGTTGAGGAGCCAGCTACTGTGTCTATTGAGAGATATGAGCAGGTTGTGAAGGAGAAAGAAGAGTTGATCAACGCCAATGAGAAGTTGGAAGAAGGGCTAGTGCAACTCAGGAACGAAAGGAATGAAGCCGTATATTCCTTCAAGCAGCAAACAAAGCTGGTGAACCAGTTAGGTGCAGAACTGAATGAACAACAAAAGAAGCGTGAACGTTTGGGGATAGATTTCAAGAGCTCTCACGACATGCTGGAGTCCAAGAAGAAAGCACTTGATGTAGCCTACCGGGAGATCTCCACATTCAACAAAACCTGGAATGCCACACTGACCGGTAATAAAGAAAGAGAAGACAAACTGAAGCTGCAGATCTCTGAACTGGAAGATAAGTTGAAAGCTAGCCAGAAAAAGTTTGAAGAAGAGGTTATGCGGAGATACGACGTTCAGAATTCGTTGAACAAAGTTATCAAGCGCAAGAAAGAGTCTGCATCCCAGAAGCGAAAGCTGGAGGAGTGCTTTGGAGAAGGTGTTTGGGAGGAATCCATTGGGGATCTCCAGCGTGTTATCAGGCAGAGAGACTCACTCGTTGAAGGGTTTCTTTCCCAGCCGGATCATCCCAAGACTAAGAGATTGTTAGAAGAGTATCGGGCCTATGGTCGCATTTGATTACCTTATGCACTGTTGTATATGCTTTATTTGCATTGTGCTGGCCATCACCAGGATTGTTGGTTGAGGTCATGCATTCTTGTTATTGTACACTCAGTGATATTGTATTTCTGCCTTGTTGGGCTCTTTCCAGCAATATATGAGATGTTTTTCTCCGTACATGAATCCAAGCTTCTTATCACTATTACTGCACTAGCACTTTGGCACTAGGATCAAGGGTTGATCTCCCTAACGCATAGACACATATTGCATCTGCATATTCATTTTTTGCATTGCCAGTTACTTGTTGAATCTGTATCTTATTTCCTGCATCTCACAGGTTTTTCAGGATTGACAAACGAAGAGTCCACCGCTACTCAACCAGAAACAACTGCAAGAAGATAATGGATCAAGTCTAGGTTGAGATGCAGGAAATCCGCGAGAAGCTGACTCTGTTCATGCAAGCCATGAAGAGCATGGCCAAGGGCCAGGAGAATCTTCAGACCTTGGTGCAGCCGCTGCTGACGCGGGAAAACGGAAATGGCAATACTGACCACATTTCTGTTGAAACTCCTCGTCAGGAGGATGAGATACCGGCAGTTGTTACTCCGCCTGTTGTGACTGTCAACAGAAACACTGGTACTGGTGCAGGTGCTGGCGATGGTAATGGTAATACTGGAAATGGTGGTGATGGGCATGTTGTTAACAACAAAGGAAACACTATGGATGCCAATCAAGGATTCATTGACAATGTTGGCTTTGGAAACAATGGGTATGGCAATGTCAATCAGGACGGGAACTTTGGGTTCAACAATCAAGGCTTCGGTAATGACGGTTACGGAAACAATCAGGGGTATGGCTATGGTAATGGAGGGTTCGGTAATGTGAATAACAATGGCGCTGGAGCATTTCCTTTCAACAATGGTTTTGGACCTGCTGGGGTCAATCAAGGGTTCGGCAACCGAGGACAGGGTCCTGTGTTCAATCAGCAAGGATTTGGCCGTAACATGGGTTACGATGGGTATGGCAATGACTGGAATATGGATCAACAGGAGGACGCTTTTTCAGGAAGGGGTATGGGACCTGAAGGCCCTATTGACCCTGTTCAAAGGATCAGGATGCTAGAAGAGCAGATGAAAGGGGTGGTTGATCAGAACTCCGCTAGGTTAGACATGACTACTATGGGGTTGGTACCAGGGCTAAGGGTGCCATTAAAATTCAAGGATCCAACATTCTACAAGTACAAAGGGGATACCTGCCCAAAGGTGCATGTACATTCGTATTATAGAAGGATGTCTGCGTATTCCAATGATGAAAGGATGCTCATGCATTTCTTTCAAGACAGCTTATCGGGACCATCATTGGAGTGGTACATGGGACTGGAGCCCACTCAGATTAGAAGCTGGAAGCAGTTGGCTAATGCTTTCGTTATGCATTACAAATATAACAGTGATTTGGCACCAAACAGAGTTCAGTTGTAGAGTCTGTCGCAGAAAAGCGGTGAAAGTTTCAAAGAGTACGCGCAGCGGTGGCGCGATATGGCAGCTCGGGTGCACCCTCCTTTGGTTGAAAGGGAGATGAATGACATGTTTTTGGGGACATTTATAGGAATGTACTATGACAATTTGCTCAATGTTTCGATGGGTAGTTTCTCCGATATGATCCTTATGGGAGAAAGGATCGAGAATGGAATTAAAATTGGGAAGATTCAGGCAGGCGAATCTACTTCAGCCGGGGGCGCGAGAAAAGCGTTCGATGGAAGACGACAAGGTGATACAAGCGCTATGTTTGGTGGCAGAGGCCGGGGCAGAGGTAGAAATCAGTACATTCAACCTCCACAAATAGTCAGTGTTATTATTCTGATTCCTCAACAACAACAACAGCAGCAGCAACCGCCGCAGCAGCAGCAAAGGCAGAATCAGGGTCAGAAAATGTTTCAGAATGCAAAGCCGAAGAGGGTATTTGATAAGCCTCCGTCGACATATGCAGAGCTTCTTCAGACATTGCTGGGGTTGAATTTGGTTGAGAAAAGAACTTTGGAACCGCCTCCAGGACCGACACTTCCTTATGGATATGACGCTAATAAGCACTGCGAATTCCATTCAGGGGCGCCCGGACATGATGTAGAATCTTGTCATGCTTTCAAGCATAAAGTTCAAGACTTGGTGGACAGTAAAGCCATCAACTTTGGCCAAGCGGGGCCTAATATTGTACAACAACCTATGCCTAATCATGGGGCAAATGCTATCTTGACGGAAGAAAATTTGAACTTGGTGATGGATGTTAACGAACTGAAGACACCATTGAGTGAGGTGAAAAGCAGGTTGCTTAGAGGGGGAGTATTTCTTGGTTGTGGTGAGTACTGTTTAGAGTGTTGGACCCAGCCCGAGGGTTGTACTGATTTAAAACAGGGCATTCAGGCCATGATCGACGAAGGGACCTTGCAATTTGATCGAACGGCGGTTGAGAAGCCTGCGGAGGCATTAGGTGATAAGCAGAATGATATTGCAACGATGACAATCCCGAGGAAGACTATAACGATAACGGCGCCCGCCCAGCGGCCAACTATTACGATTACCAAAGCAGGGCCTGCTCCCTTTGAGAGTACGAAAGTTGTCCCGTGGACATATGGATTAGAAGCGTATTGCAACGGTGAAAATATTGTGGTGAATAACCAGCCAGTTGGGGCTGTTGATAATGTCGTTGGAACGGAGGGCATGACCCGTAGCGGAAGGATCTTTACCTCACCTGAAATAGAAGCAGAGAGGTTGGCCAAAGGTAAAGCCAAAGTAAGTGAAAGCGGGCCTAATCAGTCAAAAGAAAAGGATACGTCGCTCAAGGACGTAGAGGAGTTCATGAGACTGATTCGCAAAAGCGAATACAAAATTGTTGAACACCTACAGCAGACGCCGTCGAAGATTTCTATCTTGTCGTCGTTATTATGTTCCGAGGCCCACCGGAACGCCTTGCTGAAGATACTGGATACGTCATTCGTGCCCCAAGAAGTTTCTGTAAATCAGTTAGAGGGGGTAATGGCACATGTCAATGCTGGACATAGCCTGGGTTTCACAGATTTTGACCTAACACCCAGAGGTCGAGAGCACAACATGGCCTTGCATATATCGGTGGAATGCCGGGGCACCGTACTGTCGCGTGTATTGGTGGATACTGGATCGTCGTTGAACGTATTTCCAAAGAAAGCCATGATGAAATTGGACATACTGGGAATTATTTGCATGCCCAGCGACTTGGTTGTGAGGGCGTTTGACGGGACGAAAAGATCGGTGTTTGGATCAATAACATTACCGCTTCAAGTGGGGCCGGAAATTTTCGATACCGAGTTCTACATCATGGATATCCATCCAGCTTATAGCTGCCTTCTTGGGCGCCCATGGATCCATGCTGCTGGGGCCGTAACGTCCACATTGCATCAGAAGTTGAAGTACATGGTGGGTGATAGTGTTGTTACCGTTTGCGGGGAGGAGGATATTTTGGTCAGTCACCTGTCATCATTCAGATATGTTGAGGTCGACGGAGAAATACACGAAACACCTTGTCAAGCCTTCGAAGGGTTGCGGATTAAAGACAAAGCTCATGGTTCCAGCAAAATATCAGATGTGGCAGTATCATCCTACAAAGAGGCTCAGGCTTTAGTGCAGACTGGTGAGACTAAAGGCTGGGGGCAGGTACTGGAGATTCCCGTGAAGAATGACAAGTTTGGGCTAGGGTATCGACCGACATCGTCAGCGTCATCTTCAGGAGCGCCCAGGTTCAAGGGACCGGTCACGATTACGCCAAGCAGGGTGTGCTTTGAGACTATCAACGCTATTTCCGATGATGAAGACAGAGATAGCGACTGCGATATGGACGCGTGGATCAAGCCAAGCGTGCCAGGACAAAGTCTCTGCAACTGGTCCATCGGGGAAACTGTCCCAGTGACTTTTAAACAATAATGATTTGTTTTATCAATTGTTGAATAATCCTATGTCCTACCCGGGGCATAGTGATGTTACATTAGGGCTACTTGATTATGTGTATTGCACTGTTTAATCATGAAATAAAGGCGTTTTTCATATTCAAATGTTGTGATCCCTGTTTTTTCTTGTTTTTACTTTAACAATAAATGGCAACGTGGTTATTTGCTTTGTTTGCGTGTTGAAGCGTTTAACCATTTCCTTTGCAGGACTAATATTTCAGATGACATCTCCTACGAACCGCCTATGACTCGTTTCGACTTAGAGCATCCGGTATTCCAGGCAGAGGAAGAGATTATTGAGGACAGCGACCTGCCAGAGGAGCTGACTCGTTTGTTGAAACAGGAAGAGAAAATCATTCTGCCTCATCAGGAGGAAATTGAGATTATCAACTTGGGGTCGGAAGAAGTTGTGTGAAATATCCGTATAGGGGCTGCGCTACAGAGCGATGTCAAGCAAAGGCTGATTGAGATACTGCGAGAGTATAGTGACATATTTGCTTGGTCGTACGAGGATATACCTAGGTTAGATATGGACATGGTTGTGCACCGTCTGCCGTTGCGAGAGGAATGTCCGCCTGTTAAGCAGAAACTCAGAAGAACCAGACCAGACATGGCTGTGAAAATCAAGGAGGAAGTTCAAAAACAGTGGGATGCTGGTTTCCTAGCTGTTACAACTTATCCGTCGTGGGTCACTAATATAGTACCAGTGCCGAAGAAAGACGGTAAAGTGCGAATGTGTGTAGACTACCGTGATCTGAATAGGGCGAGCCCAAAAGACGACTTTCCACTTCCTCACATTGATGTGCTGGTTGATAACACTGCTCAGTTCTCCGTATTCTCCTTCATGGATGGCTTCTCAGGCTATAATCAGATTAAAATGATACCATAAGACATGGAGAAGACTACCTTCATTACTCCCTGGGGAACATTTTGCTACAAAGTGATGCCCTTCGGACTGAAGAACGCTGGGGCAACATATCAACGTGCTATGACGACTCTCTTTCATGACATGATGCACAAAGAGATCGAGGTTTATGTTGATGATATGATTGCCAAATCCCAGACGTAGGACGAGCATTTGGTTAATCTTCTGAAATTGTTCAAGAGGCTTAGGAAGTTCAGGTTGAGACTGAACCCTAACAAGTGCACCTTCGGGGTGAGATCGGGTAAACTGCTGGGGTTTATTGTGAGCGAAAAGGGAATAGAGGTTGATCCTGTGAAGATAAAAGCAATACAAGAAATGCTGACGCCTAAAACAGAAAAAGAAGTGCGTGGGTTTTTAGGGAGGTTGAACTACATCGCTCGGTTCATATCTCACCTTACTGCAACATGCGAGCCGTTATTCAAGTTGTTGAAAAAGGATCAGGTGTTGACCTGGAATGAAAATTGTCAAAAGGCGTTCGACAAGATAAAAGAATACTTGCAGGAACCTCCTGTTTTGATACCCCTAGTGGCCGGAAGACCTTTGATTATGTATTTGACGGTTCTTGAGGAAAGTATGGGTTGTGTTCTCGGTCAACATGACGAGACCGGGCATAAAGAGCATGCGATCTACTATTTGAGTAAGAAGTTTACCGACTGTGAGTCCCGATACTCAATGCTCGAGAAGACGTGTTGCGCGCTAGCCTGGGCCGCCAAACGTTTGAGGCAATACATGCTGAATCATACAACCATGCTAATTTCAAAGATGGATCCAATCAAATACGTGTTTGAGAAGCAAGCACTCTCCGGAAGAATTGCCCGATGGCATATGGTGTTAACCGAATATGACATCCGATATGTCTCGCAAAAGGCTATTAAAGGTAGCGTGCTGTCAGAGTACCTTGCGGAGCAGCCTGTTGAGGACTACCAATCGATGAGGTTTGATTTTCCTGACGAGGATATCATGTACCTGAAAATGAAGGATTGTGAAGAACCGTTGTCGGACGAAGGACCAGAGTTGGGTTCCAAATGGCAGTTAATATTTGACGGAGCTGTAAATTCTTATGGTAGCGGAATAGGGGCAATTATCACTACTCCTCAGGGGTCGCACATCCCTTTTACTGCCCGATTGACCTTTCCGGTTACCAACAATGAGGTTGAATATGAGGCTTGCATCATGGGTCTGGAAGAAGCTATTGATTTGCGAATCAAGAATCTGGATGTATGCAGAGACTCAGCTCTAGTGGTGAATCAGATTAAAGGAGAATGGGAGACACGTCAGCCCAATTTGATACCATATATGAATTATGCAAGGAGATTGTTGCCTTTCTTTGACAAGGTGGAATTGCATCACGTGCCAAGAGCAGAAAATCAAATGGCTGACGCCCTGGCGACATTGTCTTCAATGTATAAAGTTAACTTCTGGAACGAGGCTCCCCAAATTGTTATCTCTCGGCTCGATAGGCCTGCATTCATATTTGCCATTGACGAGGCTCCCGATGGTAAACCCTGGTACTTTGACATCCAGAACTTCCTGAAGAACAAGGAGTATCCGGCTGGGGCATCCAGTCGAGATCAGAAGACTCTCAGGAGATTGGCTGGCAATTTCTATCTGAATCCTGACGGTGTCCTGTATAAAAGAAACCACGACTTGGTGTTGCTACGCTGTGTAGATGAGAAAGAGGCGAAGTTGCTCATGGAAGAGATACATGAAGGTACATTTGGTACACATGCTGGCGGGCATGCTATGATAAGAAAACTGCTGCGGGCAGGTTATTATTGGCTAACTATGAAAACAGACTGTTTCAAGTTTGCAAAAAGGTGAAATAAATGCCAGATTTATGCAGACAAGATCCATGTGCCTCCAAATCCTCTGAACGTGATGTCATCACCGTGGCCTTTCTCGATGTGGGGGATTGATATGATTGGCAAGATCGAGCCTACAGCCTCAAACGGGCACCGGTTCATTTTGGTGGCAATCGATTACTTCACCAAATGGGTGGAAGCAACATCATATGCCAACGTGACCAAACAAGTGGTAGCCAGATTTATCAAACGAGGTATTATCTGCAGATATGGAATCCCTGAGCGGATTATCACCGACAACAGTTCAAATTTGAATAACAAAATGATGAAAGAGTTGTTGATCGCGACTTTCTATGTCTAACAAATCTAATTGCAAGTGCACAGTCTATCGCGTAGTAATAATAGATATCGATCCCACAGGGGCTCGTAATCAATCTAGTATTATCGGGTGTTACGGTGTTTAGCTAGGTCGGTTTGGTTTCGAGTTGAATAATGGCAGAATAAATGCGTAAACTAAAGGGAACTAAGGTTTTACTTAAGATATGAATTTATGAATCGATATGCAATAATTTTGTTCTTCGGGGATTTGACAACTTATTGGAGTATTAAATGTTTTCAAACTTAGTTTAAGAAGAAAATAGTGATTTAAAGACTTTTGTCTCACGATGGTTGTTGACGCTAGTCGCAACTCTAAGGAGGAACGTATGCTTTCGCTATCCCGTTCGAGGTTAAAGTTACCTTTTGAAAATCTCTAAGTTCTAATCCTTTTTAAAGCGCTTTCGCTGTTTTTAAATCGAATGCCTAGTTTTTACTATCTGGTCTTACCTCAGCTGTCACTTGTTGGTTCGTACCTTAATATGGTTTCCCACTGTCATGGCAAAACCACCGTAAATAGCTTCTCACTGTTGTGACAAAGATTTATTTAGAATTTTGATTAAAAACTAAAACCATAACTGAGTTTTTGAAAAGAGAAAAACTACGCCAATTATTATCAAATTCTGTCTGAATTATTATTACATATTGATTACAGTAGTTTAGCTAGACATGGAAATAGAAATGGTAATACATAAATAAAAACAGTAATTAATAACATGCATCATAATGAAAACTGAAATTACGATTAAAATTTAAAACCTGTAAATATTCCAATTGGCCTTTGGGCAGATCCTCCATAAATGTTGGCAGGATTATGGCCTTGGTGCCAATTGATCGTACAAGGGAAATGGGAATTACAATAATATCAAAGAATGTAGAGAAGGGAAAGAGAAACAAATAAGAATAGAATAATGGAAAGGTTGCTCTGAAGACGAATTGGCAGCACTTCGTTGTCTTGAATGCGGCTCCCTTTTTCAGGTCCTAACCTCTTCCTTTTATAGAGGGAGAGTATCTAACGGTTATTCCTTCAGGAAGTGGGTTTGAGGCAGAAAAATAGGAGTTAGTGGCCACACTTTTGGTCTTTGAGGGGAGAAATTTGCACGTGACTTCATTCTGCCACGTTCTGGCTGCATGACGGTCGTCATGGCTGTGTGACGGTCGTCACACGCATGACGATCGTAACAGCTGTGTGAGGGTCATCACACGCATGACGGTCGTAACAGTTGTGTGACGGTCGTCACATCAGTCAGGCTCGTTTCTGCTGGTTTTCACTTGGTTTTTCATCCATTTTTCACTTGTTTTTGCTCCTTTTCTTCATATTGCTTTGCTTGGACATGTTCTTCGAATACCTGCATAATACTTAGACAAATAGCATGGAATGCCCCGAATTCAGAGTGAAACTGGTCAAAAATTAGTTAAAACGCATGTCATTTTATAGATATATTTTCGCGTTATCAGTTGTGTCAGAATTTTAAGATTGAGCATCACAACTCTTCTCCTTACCGGCCCAAGATGAATGGCGCTGTTGAAGCGGCCAATAAGAACATAAAGAAAATTGTTCAGAAGATGGTTGTGACGTATAAGGACTGGCACGAGATGCTACCTTTCGCTTTGCACAGTTATCGTACGACGGTACACACATCAACCGGGGCAACCCCTTTCTCATTGGTATACGGAATAGAGACGGTGTTACCATTGGAGGTCGAGATTCCTTCCTTGAGGGTTTTACGTGATGTCCAACTTGACGAGGCAGAATGGGTTAAAGATAGACTGAATCAGCTCAGCTTAATGGATGAGAAGAGACTGGTGTTGCACCCCAAATTTTGACCCCTTAGATTCTCATTATCATTTTAGGAGCATACTCATGAACTGTCTAACCTTAATCCAGTGCAAGACTGTCTTTGTCAAATTGCAGATGAGTCAGGGTTTCGTGCAGTCAAAATCAAAACTTCAGGGTTTGTGATTAGTCAATGTTTTGGGCTCATTCAAATAAAAAAACAAGGTCAAGGATATTACATAATGTCAAATGAGAATCCAATTTGAAGAAATCATTTCAGAATCAAGAACAGTGCAGTCCGGAGGCCCCGATTAGTGTTTTTAACTAGTAAAAGTCAACTGTGGGTTGACTTTGATGTTGGGAGGTGTTTTAATGGTGGGATTGAGGTCCATGAAGTTCATGTAGCTTATTAAAGTTCATCTAAGAAGTTTCAAAGTCTCGGGAGGTCCAGAATGTCAACAGGCGACTCGGTAATCACCGATCGGTCGTACGGATGACCGAAAAGTCAACTCTCCAAACTTGATGAATTGGACTTCAAGTTGTGAAACAAAGTTGTTCCTTATGTCATATTGGACTTGCATATCAATTTTCATGACCATTGGATCAAGAATGAAGGAGTAATCGAGAAATCGGGAAATTAGGGTTTTGAAAAGGGCTAAACCATAACTCCTTAACCACACATCCAATTGAGTTGGTTCAAAGCTCATTTGGAAGCTCTTGACAAGTCCTACAAAAGTCCCTAAGTGGTCCATGCTCAGAAAATGCATAGATTTTGAGTTATGGTCAAAATTCATTTCAAGAAGGGAAAAAGACTTAGGAAAATTTCACTTTTTAAGCTCATTTTTAGCAACTTTGGAGGGCTTTTTGGCCAAGTTACTTTGAGAAATTGAAACTCATGAAAACATGAATCTTTTAGAACTATGTGAGGGCTTTCTAAATTGTACTAGAACATCTCAAGAGGAGTTATGAGCAGAAAGTTACATAGGTGCAAAGTTGAGGGTTTCACACTTTAGTCCCACATTGGCCAATTTTCAAGAATGACTTATTTCACTAATTTTGCCAAATTTTCTTGACCCAACTTGTTGTATGTGATGTATCAGATATGTGGTAGCATGAAACAAGAGGAATTTATGCAGGAGTATCCAAAAATTAAAGGTTTAAGTTCATTGCCATAAAGGTGGAAAGTTGAAAATGTTGAATTTTCCAAGCATGAGGTGTAAAGTGAAAGGCTGTACCAGCCCCTTCCCTATGATCTATAGGCTGCAAAACACATCAGAAATCATTAAGGGACTTTGAAAAAAATGGTCTTGTAGCAGAACAAGTGGAAAACCCTCCAAGGGAGGTTTGTTTCAAAAAAATCTTAAAGCTTGCTTCATGGTGAAGAAAGGTCTCTAGCAAGCACCTCAATCCATTTCTCTATAAAAAGAAGGCTCATTCACCTCATTCCACACACAATTCATCTGATAGAGATCATAGAGAACCGCTGTTACCACAATTCCATCACCTTGCTTCAAATTCTCAAAGATCACAAAGTTCATAAAAACACCAAAAATGGTCATGAAGTGAAATCTACCCAAGTTCATTTCTACCCTTTCCAATACCTCAACCACCCTCAAAACAACTTCTAAATAACATATAGAAGGTGTGTAATCCATTAAACTACCAAGAAACTTCACAAATCAAAATGTCAAACTTCTACCTACCATACTTTGACCAAAAGCCACAAAAATCACCAAAACTAGTCCTAGGCACATTCTTGGCATTCTAACCACTCTAACACCTCACAAATCACATTTCTCAACTGTCCAAGCTGTTAGAAACCATTGGAAACCCCTATCTCTTCATTTGGCATCATAAGTGCATTGTTGCTTAAAGTTGAAGAAAAGTTCAAAGGCAAGAAAGTGAAGTAAGAGGTCTCTGGTTTTCTCAACTATTCTAGCATATTCAAAAGGGTCATCAAGAGGTATGTATCTGTTTCTTATTGGCTTTAGCATAATTTGTCATGAAATCACATTTTTGAGTGTTTTGGTAGAATTTAAGCTATGTACATCTTGTTGACTTCCATGATATGTGTGTTTTAATGAATGACAAAGATTCTCATGAGTATTAGCATAAGTATTTGAACCTGTTTTTGTCATATTGTTATGCTAATTCAACTGTTATGCTGTCTCAAAACACATGAGCAAATTGATTGATATTGGTTTCATGCTAAAACATAAGCTTGTTAATGTTATTAAATTCTGTTGTGGTCCTAGTATGGTTTTGTTGTACTTAAAATCATGAGTGTGTTGGGGTGTAAGATTATTCAAATCTGTTAGGGATCATTTGAAATATTTCAAAATGGGCATTTTGATGTGTATGAAACCTGTCTAGCCATTTGATTGTGCCTGCTGTCAAAAACTGTTTTCAAGAGATAAATGTCATTTTACTGCTAGCATTTTGCTTATTGTATGAGGACTGGCTGTGGAAGTTTGGCATGAATCATGTTTGCATCCTATGTAAACAATTGGTACAATAAGTGTGCTTCATGTGCTATATACTGACTGAAAGGGATTTTGTAGTATTCATTAGGTTTACATTCCATGAACCATACATGTAAAGTAGGCACTAGTTACTGAGCATATGTTGGCTGGAATTTTAGAACTTGGAATTTACATCAAAAACTTGTTTTGCAAACTGAGACATCATCTAATTTTGAGCAAGACAATTCCAGCCCTGCCTTACCTTAACTAGTGTACTACAACCTTGCTGTCAAAAAGAACCATAGCAGTTGGAGCATCATCTTTTGCATAGAGCACTACAAGTCTGATTTTAGCATTTAGACATGTTTTAATATACATTTGGAGTGTGTTTCTATGTCTACTTTGTTTTGTTTGCACACAAAGGTCATAATCACCTGTTGCCACAAATGCATCAAAATCATCAAAGTATGTCAATAGTCATTTTACACATAAACTCACATTGCATCAATTTCTTGATTGAAACACTTCACATACATTATTTGAGACTTGTTGACATGGACCTTTTGCATTAAAATGAATTGCTGCAAAATTCACACACTGTCACCAAAAAAACACTTCTTTCAAAAACATCACCAAAACAATTGAAATGCCATTTTGCCACACAAGTTGTTTTGCATCAAAATCCATGTTCCAACACCTCATACTCATCATTACTAAACTGTTTGCATGATCTTTTGGTATAAAGACCAGCTATCATCATACTTTTCATTTCAATATGCAATTTTCACCAAAGTCTTGCATTTTGCATACCAAATCCATAATTTGTTGGTACTAAACTTATTTGATTGGTTAGAATCATGTTACATCAATTGTAGGGGTTGTGTGTATGATTATTTTGGGTTAAACATGATAAGAACAAGGTGTTTAAAAAACTCACCTCCCAAAATGCATTCTTTTGCATTTATCATACCATTTTGGAACTCTGTTGATACTAAGCTGATATAAGATGATAGACTCATTGCATATGACATGTATGTGTTGTGTATATGAATCATTGAGCCAGAATTTGTCTAAAATTGAGAATTGCTTTTTTCCATACACCCTTGTTTTTTAGCCAAGTGCAACCAACACAAATATTTTCAAAACAGTTTGGATTAAATGTTCTCATGTGCATAGCCTCACTTAAAAGGACATATTTGACATGTATGTGTGTTTGGTTCAGCCTCTTTGTGTTTTAAAAATTGAATTGTCATGATACTTGCCCATCATTTATGCCAACATTGCATTTCATATGCCATATCATAATACAACATGATCTGATCACCACACACTATATGAATCACCTCCATCTCATCATTGCATCCTGCTTGTATGTTTGGATTGCCACAAAACTGATTGAGTCAAACTGCTCATCTCCAAATGCACTCCATCCTTGCATCTTACCATGCCATATTCCATTTCTGTTTGAGTCAGGTTGTTTTGAGATGACAAGATCATTACATGTTATGTTAGAATGTTGTGTGGATGATTGTTATTGACTGTGTATGTATAGAATTGAAATTCCTATTTTTACACCAAAAGCATTCAAGCAACTCTCATGCTACTTGTTGCATAAACTTATTTTTCACAAAAAAAAACCTCATACACACTTCATATTAGTCATTTATGAGATGTTGGAATGATCATTTTGCACTGAAATATACTGTAATGAAATCTCACTTTTCAAAATGCATGATTCTTCACAAAAGCAACACCTCACAAGCTACTTTTTGCATGAACTTGTTTTTCACCAAAGACACATTACACACACTTCATATTAGTCATTTGTGAAATGTTAGCATGATCACTTTGCACTAAAATTCACTGTCATGAAAATTCACTCTTCAAATGCTCATTTTCTTCACAAAGTGACATATCACACACCATTTTCTGCAGCAGTTGGTTTTGAATTGAAATACTTGATCTAGCACTTCATATTTATCATTTATAATGTGTTTGTATAGTCATTTGAAGTTAAAACTGATTAGAACACACATCACACACAAAAATGCATGATCACACACAAAGAATGCACTTTGAATCACCAAATTTCAAAACAGTCATTACAACCTTTAAAATTCATTTGAAACTCATTTCTTAACTTGTGTTGGAGGTGTACAGAAGGTTGTTATGATCAATGGTTACCTTGAACTTGAAATACCTACTTTCATGCATAATTTCATGTCAACTTTGCATCTTGTATGTGATTTTCATAACAGTGCATTTTTAACCACAAAATTGACTTGAATTCATTCATTACCATTTATCTATGATGTGTGCATGGTTGATATGTTTTGAACATGAGTGTGTGAGGCTACACATATCAAAATGCATCTCATTACACTTCAATACATCATCTGTCGAATTTTGCAGTGGGTTGAGAATTTTGGAAAACTAAGACCACCATTAGATTCCTCGTTTGATTCTACCCCAAATCCATATAAATTTTGTTCCATTCCGATAAACGGTTAGGGAGATACGATACAAAACGTAAATGCCTGGTTATGTGTGTTCTTGCCAAGCCATAGAACCAACTTACCCTTATAATTAATTAGGGGTGGATTCATCAATAGATGTATAGCCACCCCAGTGGTATGACCATGCGCCCTTTCACCCCTTGTTCCTGAGTTCGACCCCTGAGGAGGGCAACTCTTTTATCCTTTTTTTGTGATTTTTCATGTAAATTTCAAAAATTCAAATCTCACTCGTTTTTCATCGTTTTTCGTCCGTTCTTTTTCCGTTGTGCTCGTATTAATGTGTAATTTCATGCCATGCCTTTATTTTTCATGTTTGCATATTTTATCACTTACTTTATTTTTTGTACAAATGTGTGTATTTTCGCGATCGTTCATGTAATTGCAGATAAATGTGTATGTGTTTCCCTTCAACATTTTTCTTGAAAATTGTCTAAATCCATGCCCATATATGATGTATAACATGCTAGGATTTATTTCTTGGTTGTTACCATTTTCTCCTGTTGATTTTCCTCAAGTGCGAACTGCTGTCGCAGTATCGGTTATTTCATCTGTTAAATGGTACCATCATATTTCATTTTCACCATTTCTCATTGTTTACTTGGTTGTCACCATAAATATGCTTTATCTTGATTGTCATCTTGTTTATCATTTTATTTTATTTTATCCCCAAGCGACGAGACTCGTTAGTTCTCGTCCAAGTCGTCTCCCCGTTTTCCCTCCAAAGGAAGGTCTGTCCATTTGACCCTCGATGTCATGGATAACTTATTCAATCACACCCTTGACTTTGTTAAGTCATTTTCAACCTTAGATTAGAAGCCTTAGACTTTTCTTAAAGTCTAAAAGACCCACTCGTACTAGGAGCGTTCTTCAACTAGAACCCTAGGAAAGAGTTTGTCAACTCTGTGTAAGAATCATCGTCATGATCTCTTACTTCCCCTTTTACAACTTAGAATAGGGAGTTTTGTCAAACTCCGCACAAACATTGTCATGTTTGTTTCCCCCTTGAACCTTGATCGTCATCAAGTGTTCTTTCCCCTTGTAAGGTGAACTACGATTTCTCTGATTCTATCCTAGTCAGGATACGTAGGCAGAAGATACGACATCTTCGCGAGCAAACTTAGTGTATATAATTTTAGGTTTCAACTCATATCTTTTCCCAATCCACAATACATATTTCACACTTAGCAAGCAATCGAACAAAAGGTTCCTGTAGAGTACTACAGATGTTTAGGGTGCTAATACCTTCCCTAGATATAACTAACCCTCGATCCCCGAATCTCTTAAGCGTTGTCGTTACATCGCGAAAAAGGTTTTTCTTTCTTGAGACCTTTCCTTTGGATAAATTAAAGATCGGTTGTAAAAGAAATAAGGTTCAAGTTAATTAATAGCTTGATATCCAATTTTCACCGCAACAGAAATGGCACCTTCACTGGGGATTTGCCTTTTGTTTTGAGGGTTTAGCCTATCTTGTTTGAATACATGCTTATTTGTGAATACTTGTAAATATGTGCATAAGTGCTCTGTTGGTTCTTGGGGACTTTGAATAGTGAGACAACACTATACCCGTGTTTAAGCGTACTTATGATAGGACGGTGGTATATTCAAGGAGACTTATAGGGAGTTGATTCCCGACCAAGTTGACTTGAGAAAACCACCACTCAGTAGAGGCCCTTCTGAGAGTTAGTATTGTTGATCGAGTATTCGTGAAAACAATGCTACTTTCTACGTAGGAGCCCATGATACTGAGGACCTTTAGATTACATTTCCCCCCACTATGGCTTTATTAGGATGTAGTGTGATGACTATAAGGAAGTAATTCCAAAGTAGTTGATACGCAATACTACACTTGGACGAGACTCTCTTGAGAATATTATCGACCACCAAGTATTTGGGAAATTGATAATATCCGAAAGATGGGTCGAGGACTCCAGGAACTCTTTTAGAACCTTGTTCTGCAGTTGTGGGAACCTTAGTACATACCTTTGGGGAGGGTAGACTTTGACTCCTTGCTCATATTCTCCAAACGAAAAACCTTGTCTGTTTACTTGTGTAAATATGTGAATATGTGATTACCTGTGTTTGTGCATTCATGCATCCATAAACATCATGTTATAAAAGTTTTATGGAACTCAGAGTCTCTTATTTATAAAATATCAGGGAACATCATGGACAATGGAAAAAAGAAAACTATAAAGTACACTTACAAAAGCCCTAATATGGATGAGATTGAAAGCTTGAGCACTCTGATCACAAATGTAGAAGGGTTCAAGAGCAGGTACGGGAATTTGTTGTCTCTACTGAGAATGAAGAAGAGAATAGATCTGGGACTCCTTTCCACATTACTCTAGTTCTATGACCCACTTTATCACTGCTTCACATTTCTTGACTATCAGTTAGTGCCGACACTTGAGGAGTATTCCTATCTGATTGAGTTACCCATCCTTGATGCATCTCTTTTTCCCGTCATGGAGAAGGACCCTAAAGAGGAAGAAATTGCTAAAGCCACACGTATCGGGTTGGTAGACATTCAGAAGAACATGGTTACTAAAGGAGGGATCTTTGGGCTGACTGCAAAATTCTTGATTGGGAAAGCTCAGTATTATGCCGATCACTTGATTATGGATGCTTTTGAGGCTATTCTAGCCTTGCTTATTTATGGGATCTTTCTGTTTCCGAGCTTTGACAACTTTGTGGATCTCAATGCCATCAAAATATTCTTGAAGAAGAATCCAGTACCTACTCTACTAGCTGATGCTTACCACTCTGTTCATCTAAGAAATATTCACAAAGGAGGGATGATCGTCTGTTGTGTTTCGTTGTTGTATAAATGGTTTGTTTCTCATCTACCCAAAGCCCATACTTTTTGGAGAAAAGGATGGTGGTCTGAAAAGATTATGGCTCTTACTCACTCCGATATTGACTTGTACAACCGTAGTTACGAGGGAATCAAAATCATTGATAGTTGTGGAAGCTTCGGGAATATACCTCTCCTTGGTACAAATGGGGGAATCAGCTATAACCCCGTGCTTGCTCGTCGACAACTTGGTTATCCGTTGAAAGACAAACCCTGCAGTGCTCACGTAGAAGGTATTTTCTTCATAGGAGTTTCAGAATTAAAAGATAAAATTCTCAAAGCATGGGGGCATATACACAGGAAAGGAAAAGAGGACTTGGGAAGACCTAACTGCATCTCTTTTGAATCTTATCTCCAATGGGTCCGAAAGAGGGCCATTCAGTTGAAAATGCCTTATCCTCCACAAAAGCCTATGGTCTTAATAGAAAAACAACCGTTGATTTTCATGTCTAAGGAAGAGAAGCTGAAGATTGCTCTGAGGAAGTCACAGCAGACTGAGGTATCCTGGAAGTACAAATATCAGGTGGCTATGGAAGAGAACGAGGAACTCCGCAAACAACTTCAGTTGAAAGAAGAGGAAGCAGTTGCAAGCAAGAAGAGGAAGGCACAGGAAGATGCATTTTATTCCAACCATCAATCAACTCCTTGGAAGGCTATGGTAGACAAACTCATCCTTGAGAAAGCACAGGTGGAAGAAGAGCTCAGAAGAATCAAGAAGAGAGAGGACTTTCTTTTAGAGCATATTGAGTTGTAATGTTAGGGCCTTTGTAAGATGTACTAAAATCTTTTGTAATACCCCTTTGAAAAATCAATGAAATGAAAGGATATTTTGGTAAATTTGAGTTCCATAAAACTTTTGCATTTACATTTTCATTCTTGTTATTTAAACATTCAAGGAAATAAAGTTTATTTTGCAAACATTGTCACAATGAACTCGGGAAAGAAAACAACCACATGAGGTATGTTCCAAATCCCAGATCTGGGAAATCTTAGAAGACTAGCAGGGTTGGTAGAAGATTCTGAAACATTCAAAGAAAGATATGGGAATGTATTTTCTCTACTTGAGATCCAAGTCGACGAAGAAATGTTATCAGCACTCGTACAGTTCTACGACACAACCTATCACTGTTTCACTTTCCCAGATTACCAACTACTCCCAACCTTGGAAGAATACTCCGCCCTGATGGGGGTGAGTGTTACTCCTAGACCATTCTCCGGACGAGAAAGAACTCCAAATGAAGGAACCATTGCAGATCTCTTAAACCTAGAAGTGGCTGAAGTGCGTTCTCATTTAACTACCCGAGGGAGCATGTACGGTTTACCAGCAATGTTCTTGTTTGAAAAAGCACAGATCTATGCAGAGGCAAAGAGGATGGAGACATTTGAAGCCATTCTGGCTTTATTAATCTATGGGCTCTTCTTGTTCCCAACTGTCAATAACTTTGTGGAAGCAAATGCAATCACTCTTTTTGGGCTCAGGAATCCAGTGGCCATGTTGTTAGCTGATACCTATTTCTCTATTCATCGTAGCAATCGTCGCGGAGGTGGACGAGTCGTATGCTGTGCTGCTCTCCTTTACAAGTGGTTTATTTCGCACTTGCCAAGGGTACCAATTCTTTGGGATAGGCAAAATGGACTCACCTGGACTGAAAAGCTTCTTCTGCTCAAACATACCGACATCAATTGGTATGATCCCATCTATGGGGGGATACCTATGATTCAGAGTTGCGGAGATTTCCCGAATGTTCCACTCATTAGCACTGAATGTTGTATCAGCTACAATCCCATCTTAGCTCGCCGTCAGCTGGGATACCCGATGAAAGACGAACCAGACTTAGCTCTCTTGAGAAGTTTTTACATTGAGGAAGGAAAGGATCGAGCTTACAAAACTCGGATTATATATGTTTGGCGCTGTATCAACACTAGAGGAATGACTGCATTGGATTACCCTGACATCACTGTTTCAGAAACTTACTTATCTTGGGTAAGAGAAGCGGCCTTGAAGATGTTCTTTACCAGCTTCGAGCCTAATCCAACAAAGGTCACCCTAATAGAAGAATTGAAAGCTGCTCTAGCAAAAGCCGAGGAAGAAGGGAGAGAATGGAGAAGTAAGTATTTCATGGCAATGCAAGAAAATGAGGAACTTCAAGAGTTGACAAGTGGAAAGAAGAATCAGCCTGAAGATGAAGGACCATCCAGTCGAAGAATCTAGAATCCTTGTTGTATTTTCTGTTATTTTTGTAGCAAGAAGCTTGTATTTCCATTTCCAGTTTGATGTTGTAAACTCTCCAGTTATTATCAATGAGGATTTGTCTATTTTTCCTATTATTGTTATAATATTTGCAAATAAAGCTTTTATTCCCTTGAATGTTTAAAATCTGCATTTTGCATGTCTGCATTTCATAAGTATTGCATATGCATGTTCCTGAGTCGTGTCTCATCCCTCTGTCTTGTCTACAGAATCACACTGAGACCTTGCCATCGATACAACACCCGAGCCCAAGCTGGCTTAAGGATGGAAGAACAAAACTTAGATGTGGACAAAATTGACAATGAACTCGGAGAGCTCCGAGGAGGCATGGGACAGATCAGGGAAGCCTTACAAGTCATTCGTGCAATGTTGGACACTCGAGCCACCGTTGTCTCTGAAATCACTGCAGATCCAATCCCGACGGTTGTTACTATTGCAAATATGCCAACCTATGGGTTACCTCCAGGCTTTGTACCTCCACCAAGAGTCACTCAGCAGACAGTTTCCCTAGGGGGAGAAGTTCCTCAGGCAATTCCTACATATACTCCAGCTGCTGTACAGATTCAGGCACGCCCTATCTTTCACAATCCTCCACCAGTATACGAAGGTCTTGAGGGGTATGAAGAGGAGAATGAGTCACATGAGAAATTAAAAGAAAGTGTTGAAACTATAGGAAGAAAGGTCCGAGCGATGGAAGGGAACGATATCTTTGGTACTGACGCCAGAGATATGTGTCTAGTATCCGGATTGGTGATTCCACCCAAGTTTAAAGTTCCAAGTTTCGATCAATATTCTGGTGCAACCTGTCCTCGCACGCATCTAATCATGTATTATCGAAGAATGGCAGCGCACGTTGAAGACGGCAAGTTAATGATCCACTGTTTCCAAGATAGTTTAAAAGGGGCTCCGACCAAGTGGTATTTAAGTTTGGACCAATCGAGGATTCACAATTTCCAAGACCTGGCTGACGCTTTTATGCAGCACTATAAGTACAACATGGATATGGCCCCGGATAGAAGACAATTGTTAAGCATGTCCCAGAAAAGCACAGAATCATTCAAAGAGTACGCTCAGCGGTGGAGAGAAACAGCGTCCCAGGTAGAACCACCTCTAAGTGAGAAAGAACTGACAGACTGGTTTGTTGACACAGTGAGACCAGAATTCTACGAGAAAATGATCAGCAGCGTGTTTGCAAGTTTTTCAGACATTGTGGTTGTGGGAGTGAGGGTAGAATTGGGAATGAAAAGTGGAAAGGTAGCCAGCAGCTCCAGCAGTTCTAACAACAGCAGTATCAAGAAAGTCAGCAGTGGGTTTCACAAAAAGAAAGAAGGTGAAACAAATGCCGTAATGGGAAGAAGAAATCGTACCGTGAGACCTCCATATCAGCAATATCAGCCGCCTCAACAAAGTTTCATCCAGCCAATCCAACCTAACTATGTTCAACAGTTTCATCAACAAAGACCCGTGTACCCGGTAAAATATGCCCCGCAGCAATATGTGGCAGTTGTGACCCCAGCATTCAACCATTCCGTTTCAAACTATCAGTCATGGCGACCAACGCCCATGTATCAGCAAAACCAGCAAGGGCATCAATGAGTGCCCAATGCTCCGCCCTTTCAACAGAATCAGCCGCAGAGGATGCCACAACCCAGACAACAATACCAGAATCGGAGACCGACCATAAAACCTCCACTCCCACAAATACCAATGACGTATATTAAATTATACCCTTCTTTAGTTCACCAAGGTTTGATAACGACAAGACCGCTTAATCCGGATACCACATCTCCACATTATAACCCAAATTCCCATTGTGCTTTCCATGAAGGTGCTGCCGGCCACGACTTAGAAGGTTGCTTTGCCTTAAAACATCTGGTAAGAGAGTTGATGGAGAAGAAAATCCTGTCCTTTGATGATGTACCACCTAACGTCAAAAGTAACCCACTGCCAAACCATGGAGGGGTCAATGCCATTGAAAAGTCAGATGAAGAGATAATTAATGATGTGTCAAAAATCAGAACGCCATTGAAGACATTGCATGATAAGTTGACAGAAGCAGGGTTGTTGGGAAGTGTTCGTAACAATTGTGAAAAATGTACTGTTAGTTCCAGTGGATGTGATGTGATGCAGGAAGATATACAAAGATTGATAAATGAGGGGATGTTACAAGTATGTGGTAAAGTAAGGAAAGAAGAGGTTTATGTAATAGAGCCAGTTTTCGACCTGTCCAGGAAAAGAGAGAAAGTTCCAGTGTTTAACAGGGGTGCAAGGCCAGTTTTCAACAGAGCTGCTATGGGTCAACCGCGACCAATCGTAGTTCAAAAACCAAGACCGTTCCATTATGACAATACAAAAGTTGTTCCATGGAGGTACGATGTGACCGTGGTGGACAAAGAAACGAGAAAGGTTGTTCAGACAAATAATCAGAAAGATGTGACCAACATTGTCGGCACTAGCAAAATGACCCGCAGCGGTCGAATCTATCAGCCGAAAGTATCAGTAGCTATTCCAAAAGAAGTTATTCCTGCTATGGTAATCAAAGAAAAAGAAGCTCCGAGCACAGAAGAAGGAAATGATGAGGAATTTTTGAGAATTATTCGAAGAAGTGATTACAAAGTGATAGATCAGCTTCATCAGACGCCATCAAAAATATCAATCTTGTCACTCTTGATAGGCCCATGTAACGAAAGATATTTCTCTCGGTCAGTTTGATTCGGTAGTGGCCAACATCACAGCATGCAACACGTTGAGTTTCAGTGATGCTGAATTGCCAAAAGAAAAACATAATCATAATCGTGCACTGCACATCTCCATCAAATGCCAGGAAGATACTCTAGCCCGGGTACTGGTCGACACCGGATCCTCTTTAAACGTACTGCCCGCAAGATCACTTTCCAGATTAGCCTATGCTGGGGCAGAAATGAAACCAACATCATTGATTGTAAAAGCTTTCGATGGTTCGAGAAGAACGGTCATCAGAGAAGTAGAATTGCCGATTTTGGTGAGACCCCATGAATTTAACATTGTGTTTCAGGTGATGGACATAAATCCAGCTTACAGCTGCCTACTGGGACGTCCCTGGATCCATGAAGCAGGGGCAATAACTTCTGCCCTGCATCACAGAATGAAGTTCGTGGTAAATGATAAACTGGTAATTGTACATGGTGAATAAGAACTAATGGTTAGCAATCTATCATCATTTCGGTACATTGAAGCAGATGAAGACGCACTAGAGACTTCATTTCAGGCACTAGAAATAGCCAATGCAGTGATATTAGAGGAAACGGTGGTGAAGAGTGGTCCGTCCTTCACATCTGCTCAGAACGTCAAGTCGATACTGGAAGAAGGCATTCCTGCAGGTTGGGGAGAGATTATCGAAGTCAAGCCGAAGATGGATCGCCAGGGGTTGGGTTACAAACCAACTCAAGATGAAGGACCAACGCGTGACAACAGCCGGCCAAAGGCTATTCAAGAAATATTCATCAGTGGCGGTTTTCAAATCAACACCGTGGGAGAAGATCTTGAAAGTGAAGACATAGGATAACTAGTGTATCATGACGAAGCTACTCTGAACAACTGGGAGGCTATCGAAGTTCCTGTAGTTTTTCCCGAGTTAAAGTAATTTGTTGTTTTCTTTCTTTGTTGTTGTCTTAAAATCTCCATAGCCATGCCCAAGGCTATAGGAATGTTTTGTAAGGGCCCCATGCTTTCAAAGATATCAATGAGAAAACAAACTATTTTGTTAAATTCTTCATTTCCTTTACGGTTTTTTTTCGCTTTCACTTTAAAAGAAAATGACAATTTTATAAAACCAAAGTAAATTTTCTCCTTCTGTGTATGCTGCATTTATCTTTGTGTGTTTTAATAAAATTAAGCCATTCCCACCTGCAGCAATGTTCAAAACCCCTTTGAATCCTGTGACCATGCATTTCCTCCTGACCTTGATTCACCAATTTACCAAGCTGAAGACGAGGATGAAGACTGTGAAATTCCTGATGAACTGGTAAGATTGGCCTAAAAAGAGGATGCAAAGCTTCAACCCTATAAGGAACAGGTAGAAGTTATCAACCTTGGTACCGAAGAAGATAGGAAAGAGGTCAAGATTGGGGCAGCTCTAGGGGCAGAAATCAAAAAACAGTTAGAAGAACTTCTAAGAGAATATGTGGATGTGTTTGCGTGGTCGTATCAAGATATGCCGGGACTAGACACAGATATAGTAGTTTACAAGCTACCACTCCGACCTGAATGCCCGCCGGTTAAACAGAAACTCAGAAGAACCAGACCCGACATGGCTCTCAAAATCAGAGATGAGGTAAAAAAGCAGATTGATGCAGGATTTCTCGCAGTCTCCAAATATCCAGAATGGGTAGCCAATATTGTTCCCGTACCAAAGAAGGATGGAAAAGTTAGGATGTGTGTAGATTATCGATATTTAAACAAAGCCAGTCCGAAAAACGACTTCCCTTTTACCACATATTGATACTTTGGTAGATAATACAGCTGGGTTTGCAGTGTTTTCCTTTATGGACGATTTCTCTGGTTACATTCAAATCAAAATGGATCCTGACGACATGGAAAAAACAACCTTCATCACTCCGTAAGGACGTATTGTTATAAAGTAATGTCGTTCGGTCTAAAGAATGCAGGCGCAACTTATCAAAGAGCTATGGTGGCTTTGTTCCACGACATGATGCACAAAGAAATAGAAGTATATGTCGACAATATGATAGCCAAGTCTCAAAACGAAAAAGACCATCTAGAACATTTGTTGAAGTTATTCAAAAGACTCCGGAAATATCAGTTGAGATTGAATCCCGCAAAGTGCACTGTCGGAGTCAGATCAGGAAAATTACTCGGTTTTATTGTCAGCCACAAGGGGATTGAAGTGGATCCAGACAAAGTCCGTGCCATTCGAGACATGCCAGCTCCGCAAATCGAAAATCAGGTTAGAAGTTTTCTTGGTAGGTTAAATTACATATCCAGGTTCATTTCCAATATGACCCCTACCTGTGAACCGATCTTCAAGTTGTTACGAAAGGATCAAACAGTTGTATGGAATTCTGATTGTCAAACAGCGTTCGATAAAATCAAAGGTTATCTCCAAGAACCTCCAATTTTGATACCACCTGTTCCGGGAAAGCCTCTCTTTATGTATTTGACAGTAATTGAAAATTCAATGGGTTGCGTTCTGGGCCAGCAAGACGAATCCGGACGGAAGGAGCATGCCATTTATTATCTGAGCAAGAAATTTACTGATTGTGAAAGCAGATACTCACTCCTAGAAAAGACTTGTTATGCTTTAGCATGGGCCGCTAAGCGTTTGAGGCAGTATATGATTTGTCACACCACTTTGTTGATCTCGAAAATGGATCCAATAAAGTACATCTTTGAGAAACCTGCACAAACCGGAAGACTCGCCCGGTGGCATATGCTACTATCAGAATATGATATTCAATATGTGGCTCAGAAATCTATCAAGGGCAATGTGTTATCAGAATATCTCGCAGATCAACCTGTCGAAGATTATGAACCTTTGAAGTTTGATTTCCCGGATGAAGATATCATGTTAGTGAAAGATTATGAAGAAACAAGTTCTGACAAAGGTCAACAGACAGATATTTGGTGGAAGATGATGTTCAACGGTTCCTCCAATTATAGCGGACATGGCGTAGGTGCAGTCTTAATGAATCCTGAAGGTGGTTACACTCCGTTTACAGCCAGACTAGACTTTGATTGTACAAACAATGTTGCTGAATACGAAGCGTGTATCCTTGGTCTCGAAGCAGCCATTGATCTCAAAATCAAAAATCTCGAAGTCAGTGGAGACTCAACTTTGGTTATCTACCAAGTCACGGGTGAATGGGAGACAAGACATGAAAACTTGATCCCTTACAGAGCTTATATCGTTGAAACGATCAAGTATTTTGACGAAATCACCTTTAAACATGTTTCAAGAGCAGAGAATCACATCGCCGACGTCTTAGCCATGTTGGCCTCGATGTGGAAAACTAGAGATGTCAATGATGGCACACTTATCAAAATTGAATGCAAGACAGAGCCTGCATACTATCAAATGATTGAAGAAGAAACCGATGGCAAACCCTGGTATCATGATATAAAGAATTATATGTTGAAACAAGAATATCCCGCAGATGCTACAGCACTTGACAAGAAAACACTGAGACGATTAGCATCCAAATTCTTCCTCAACAATGGTGTACTTTACAAAAGAAATCATGATATGGTCTTACTCAGATGTGTTGACAAAAGAGAAGCGGACTTGTTAATGAAAGATGTTCATGAAGGAATGTTTGGTACTCACGCCAACGGATACGCCATGTCCAAAAAGATCTTGAGAGCTGGTTATTATTGGTTAACTTTAGAAGCCGACTGCATTCAGTACGCCAGAAAATGTCACAAATGTCAGATCTACACGGACAAAATGCATGTGCCTCCAACACTGTTGAATGTATTGTCGTCACCATGGCCTTTCTCTATGTGGGGGATTGACATGATTGGGGCAATTGAGCCAAAAGCTTCAAATGGACACCGTTTCATTCTGGTTACCATCGACTATTTCACAAAATGGGTTGAAGTTGTATCTTACACCAATGTCACACGTCAAGTGGTGGCTCGTTTCATTAAAAAGGAGATCTTCTGTCGTTACGGGATCCCAAGCAGAATTATAACAGACAACGGTACCAATCTGAACAACAAAGTCATGAAAGAATTATGTGATGATTTCAAAATCGAACACCACAACTCTTCCCCTTACCGCCCAAAGATGAATGGAGTTGTGGAAGCTGCAAATAAAAACATCAAGAAGATCTTGCAGAAAATGGTTAAAACCTACAAAGATTGGCATGAAATGCTACCATTTGCCCTGCACGGATACAGAACCTCCGTCCGCACTTCCACAGGGGCAACTCCCTTTTCTCTGGTATATGGAATATACGCAGTTCTTCCCATCGAGGTCGAGATACCATCCCTCAGAGTCATCATGGAAACCAAGTTAGAAGAGGCAGAATGGATTAAAGAAAGATTTGATCAGCTGAATCTCACCGATGAAAAGCGCATGTCTGCGATGTGTCACGACCAGTTGTATCAAAAAAGAATCAAGAGAGCGTTCGATAAAAAGGTCCGTATCAGAGAGTTCCGCGAAGGAGAACTTGTGCTCAAGAAGATCTTACCAGTTCACAAAGACGCAAGAGGGAAGTGGATGCCTAATTACGATGGCCCCTTTATTGTGAAGACAGTATTCTCCGGAGGTTCAATGATCCTTACTACCATGAACGGAGAACAACTCACACATCCGATAAACTCTGACGCAGTTCGGAAGTATTACGCCTAAAAGGTACCCGATAAACCGGAAAATCCAAAAGAACGGTTTATGCAAAAGTTAGGGTTAAAGAAAAAAAGAAAAAAAAAAGGAAAAAGAGAAAAGAAATCAAAAAGCTCGCTAAGTTGAAAACCCGAAAGAGCGGCTTAGGCAAAAATGAGCGTCCCGGTGGATTGAAAACACGAAAGGGCGATCCAGGCAAAAATTAGGGACAAAGGCGTTTCGCTGCATCAGACAAAGTCATCAACACTGCAGACTCAACAAAGATTCATCTCAACAACTCTCGTCAGAAGCAAGGATCTTGGAGAATTCTAGTCTTTAGGGATAGTTAGGTCACAGGATTCAATGTAACCTTATCCACTTTTGCCATTTTACTTGTAAAATTTCCATGGAATATTGTCACTGGCAAGATTTCATCCTTTAAATAAAATCATCCTTTTGAGCCTTTATTTCTTGTTCAAATTATCAGTTCCTTATTTTCTTTGTTATGCAAAATACCGTTCGTTAGTCAACGATTGTTTTTGAAAGAATTAAAGTCCAAAATTTTTAAAATAACTTGGAAAGATTTAAAAAAATGTTTTAACTTGTGGAAAGACTCGAGGAAAATCATACTTCCTCGAAACTTCAGGGTAGCAGGAGTCTTGATACACAGTCAGAATTTACATTCCCCAATGAAATGCTAGCAAGTTGAGCGACGAAGAATCCTTTGGCCATGTATGGTTATCAAGATTGAAGATTATCCCTCAGGATTGCTTATGATGATATGAAGCTTCTTTCCCCAGCGAGGTATTTCTGGACATCCGTTTGAATTCACCTCAGCAAAATCTACCTACAGGCTCTATTCCCTAGTAGGTCTTCGGGTTTATTTCCCAAGTCTACGTACACCCCTCATCATGGGATCAGTGTGATTCGTTTGTTCCCCGAGTCGGTGACATCTATCAATCCCCGTGAAGTCTAAGTTATTACTTGCTTCATTTCCAAGTATAAGTCCAGTCGTAACTGGCATTTTGTTCAAACCAATTATCGTTGGCATTCATTTGGTCGTCACCATCTATTTCCTTTTAAGCCCAGTCGTCACTGTCATTGTCTAAATCCAATTGTCATTGGTATCTCGTTATTCGTCACTAACAAATCCACGTATAAGTCCAGTCGTCACTGGCACTGTTTAAAAGTCCAATTGTCATTGGCGCCTCTTGGTTTGGTCGTTACCAACCTTTCCCCGAGGAATCCAGTCGTCACTGGTATTGTTCCGATTGTTATTGGTATCTTGTTAGTTGTTACTAACGCTCCCCATGAAGTCCAGTCGTCACTGGCACTGCCTAAATCCAATCGTCATTGGTATCTTGTTGGTTGTCACCAATTTTTTCCCTTTGAAACCCAGTCGTAACTGGTATCATCATCTAGAGTCCAATCGTTATTGGAATCTGTTTCGTTTTAGTCATTACCAACACCCTAGCTAAGATCTAAGTAATCACCAATATTTTCATAACCAATTGTCATTGGTATTTCCCAGCATGGTCGTCACCATCTTCTTTAAAGTCCAGTCGTAACTGACATTGTTTCATAACCAATTGTCATTGATACCCTGATTTGGTCGTCACCAATCACCATTAAAAGACCAGTCGTCACTGGCATTACTTGGAATTCTGGTCGTTACCAATTTCCCCAAGACGTTTCTTGATTACTAGCACTGTGTGAACTATTTGCAGAAGCTGAGGATATATCCCCAGTGATCCATGTTCCCAGTCAAGTCCCGGAGATCTAGTCGTCACTAGTATCCCCAGTGTGCTTAGTCTTGTTTCTAGTCCATTCCTGAAGATCCCGTTTGAACTCTTCGCTATAGGAAGTTCCTCATCTGATCTTCCCCAATGAGGTTGTATCCAGTCTTTTGCTTCCCCGTTGAAGTCTGCTTTTCTCCTTCCCCCAGTGGAATTAAGTCTCCATCTCCCCAGTAAAAATATCTCCTTTTCCCCAGTGAAAGTCTATTCTTCTCCCCGGTGAAGTACTTATTTTCCAAAAAGATTGTCATCTTTATTAGATTTTCCTATTCCCCATGTGAAGTTTTCCTTCTTACATTATCAGTCATGTCTGAACTGTTAATTTAGTTTTCCCCAGTACGAGTCCCCAGTGTCGAGTCCTCGCATTTATCATTGGTTGTTTTACTGTTTCTTTTATTATTATCTTTGCGTCTGTGTTGTTTGCATTCAAGCATCATAAAGCATCATTTAGACTCCAAGGGATGTCATAACTTGTCCTTTAGCATATCATCGAATCTAAGTGTTGCGGTGAAATTTGGATGTCAAGCTATTGATTAACTTGAATCTTAATTCATTTACAACCGGTCTTTGATTTATCCGAAGGAAAGGTTAAAGAAAGGAAAAACCTAAAAGGGAGAGATCTAAGGTTCGGGGGTTGGTTAAATTTAGGGAAGGTATTAGCACCCTAAACTTCCGTAGTACTCTACGGGAACCTTTTGTTTATTTTTTTTATTTATTTCATTAATTATTTTGCTTTAGGGTATATACAAAGGATTGAAAATTAAAAAATACCTAGGGGTTAATTCTAAGTTTACTCGGCAAGACATCGCATCTTGTGCCTACATATCCTTACGGGAATGGAATCAGAGTAACTGTAGTTCCCCTCAAAAGGGAGGTTAGAGACTTCTTGACTGTGGTCAAAGTCTCAAGGGGAATAAACGCATCTTAAGGACACGCTTACATGGAGTCTTAAACTCCGATCTCTATGTTATAAATTGTTAAGTGCATTAGGGTTAGGTTAGGGATTCCGCGGCGGGAAACCCTAAAATGAGTGCGGCGACTCTTTGACCTAAAGTCAGGGGTAGTTTTGTAATTTTGTCCACGGCGAGACATTTGTGAAAAGTTAGGGTTTGTATCCATTAAAGGGGTAAGGCTATTGACTCGGCGGCCAAAAGGCTGGACCTAATCCTTCGGAAGGATAAAACTATAAAAAAATGTGAAAATATGACAAATCATTATATGGAGGAATAATTAAGGTACAAAAATAAGAAAAGTAATAAAGGCAGAGGGTATAAAGAAACAAAGAAACATTTCTGAAAACATGAAGAATATGAAAATATGTAATGACACTTAGAATGAAGTGAGGGAGAAAAATAGTGTGGGGGCTGTGGCCACCACAAGCACATCTCAACCTCAAGCATGCACATGAAATGCCAAAAGAAAGAAAAGTAATAAAAGGGTACATAAAATGACACGACAAACATCAAACATCAGGAGTTCCTTACGAAAAGGTTTTAATTTTTTAATATTTTAATTATAAAAAAAAAGGTTTTAATTTTTTAAATATTTTAATTATAAAAAAAAGGTTTTAATTTTTTAATAAAAAATATTTAAGTTAAAATTATAAAAAAAAATTAAGTTTAAATTATAAAAAAAAGTTTTGGGGGGAAAAGTCTTTTCAGTTTTTTTAGAACAAAAAAGGTTTTTCATCCCAAAAAAAGGCTTTTCAGTTTTTTGGGAAAAGGCTTTTCAGTTTTTTTTTTGGGAAAAGGTTTTTTTGGAACAAAAAGGTTTTTTTTTTCTTCGGAACAAAAAGGCTTTTCAGTTTTAAAAAAAATGTCTTACTAAAAAAGGTTTTAATAATAAATAAAAAAAGGGTTTTGATTTTAAAAAAAGGTTTTGTTAAAAAAAAAAGGGTTTTGATATTAAAATCTACGGACCTAAACACACATGGAGATTAACATGGCAAAATATGCACATGAACATGAAAAAGCAAAAGGTTTAGTAATTTAACGGACCTAAACACATTAACATGAAAAAATATGCACATAAACATGAAAAGACAAAAGATTTAGTAATTTAACCTACGAAGCGGAGGTTTGCTTCGATAAATGTGAAAAAGATTTGAATAAGGGAACACTGGAGAGCTCCAATCCTTCTGACGAGTTGTGGGAACGACCGCCTTTTTTTTGGGGGGATCTCCTTTGTTTCTCCCTTTCTCTCTCCTCTTTTCTGAAGAAAACCTTCTGTCCTTTTTTCAACAAGGCAACACATGTATATATAGGGAACAAATTAGGGTTAACACCAAATTGTCAATAATGTCCCTAAAGCCCATTTTAAAGCCCAAACTAAATAATTAGTTAAGAAAAAAAATAAAATTTAAATAATTTAAAATAATTAAAATAAACTTAAAATAAAAACTAATAATCCTATTGATTCCTAAAATCAAAAATATTATAAAAAGAACAAAATTTTTTTCAATATTTTTTATTTTATGATTTTTTTGGATATTTTTATGAATAATTTAGAAAAAAGTGAAAAAAATAATATTTTAAAAAATGATTTAATTAAAATACGAAAATAATAATTAAATAATAATAAAAAAAACTATTTTTGTTATTTTTTAATGAGAGATAGAAACATTTAGAGTAAAAATAATAAAAAACAAAAAGTGACTAAGGTGAGATTCGAACTCTCAACCTCTCACACTCACAACTCCTTACACATGTCCTCTTGCCAATTGTATCATTTTTACTTTTTAGAAAAAAAATGCATGCCATATGATATTTACCTGCAAAAAGTCAAACGACTACACAAATTTGTTAGTAATTGATTAAATGCAATAAAAATGCAATGAAATGCGACGACAAATCTTAGGGCAAAATTTGGGGTATTACAGTTGCCCCTATTTAAATAACTTCACCGGGTGATTTGAGCAACGGAGACTCGAGAAATCATGGTGAAGGGATTTAAATACAGATAACCGAAAATTTTGCCTTTAGACGCAGTGCTATGCAATGATATGGACAAAACAAAACGAACTATAATGCTAAATATGATATGAATCTGATATGATGCGTATGATGAAAATGACAAATGCACGGATACAGACGAAACAACGTCACAGGGGACAACCCATCGAGGAATTGCACTAGGGAAGAAGACATGTCATATCTGGAAGAACGTCGGATAGACACGACACAAAATTGTTGATAGGTGCCAAGTAAATTAGAAATTGTCCGCAAGGTAAGACGTGGGTAAAACACGAGCTCAGGAGAAAAACGCAAATGGGGATAAAACACCCATGATGCCAAGTAAATAAATTTTGCCCACAAGGTAAGACGCGAGTAAAACACGACCTCAGGGAAAAAAAAGTAAATGGGGGTAAAACACCATGATGTTAGGTAAACCCAGGAATATCTGGTAAACGGGGAATAAAACACCCGGGATAAAGGTACATGGGGGATAAAACACCCAAGGATAGAAGGTAAATGGGGAGTAAAGCACCCAAGATAGACATGTAAATGGGGAGTAAAGCACCCAGGATAGAAATGTAAATGGGGAGTAAAGCACCCAAGATAAAAATGTAAATGGGGAGTAAATCACCCAAGATAGAGAGGTAAATGGGGAATAAAGCACCCAAGATAGAAATGTAAATGGGGAGTAAAGCACCCAAGATAGAAATGTGAATGGGGAATAAAGCACCCAAGATATGCATATGTATAGGAATTATGCTATGAGATATGATCAAATGCAAATGCAGACATCGACGACAAGGCTCGACTCTTTCGGTGAGATGACAAAACTGGAGGACTGATTCCTCAACACAGAGATCACTGTATTCTGTTAAACTGTATCAAGTTGATAGTCACTGTAGGAATGATGAATAACTGCTTAGGGATTATGCAAGTAAACTTCCCCAGGTCAAATGAACAGATAATTGCTTCAGCTGTCTAATTCGTGGAATCGACTGTTTTGCTGTATCCTCAGAGGGCTTGCCCCAGTCTGGGTCTTGAACAATTCTCTGGATAAACCAAATCTGAGAAGCTATTGCCTTGAACAAATCTTGAACTAATTCTTTGATAGGATGTAAAAGGAACTTGCCCCTGATAAGATCACTTGACCAAGTTTTTCATTGTTTGAAAATTCCTTAGAGGAAAGCCAGTTTGCAAACAAAAATATTCATACAAACATGGTAATGCAAAGTTCATGCGACTTTTGAAATCAAAATTATTTTTGAAAGATGGAAAATACATGAGTCGTTAGTCAGAACACAACGGTTCAAGACGCTCAAAGTTTAAAACAAAGGTGTACTGCCAAACTAAATGATTCACAAAGATCTTTAGGAGTCAGGTTATGCAACCTTGCTGTAGTATACTTTCAAAATAACCTTGCTTCAATTAGGTCTTTTGAGGGTTGTAATGTGGCCTGGTTCACGGTTTATGAAACAAAAGATAAAGGCTCAAAATTTATTTGTACCCACCCAATCTACGTGATGATCTTCAATCCTATGCTTAGTTAACTCATACTATGCATTCAGGTTCCCATAAGTTAGGGATTTCATTGATCGTCGCAATGATGACTCAGAAGTCAAAGGGACCTATGAAAAGGCAGCCACTACTCCCCTATAACATTTGATTGTTTTGACATTGAGGATTTTCAAGATAAGGATTTAAAAATCTCTTTGTATTATCCCTAAATTTTGCCTGAACTGTTTATTTTAGAGTTTACAGTCAGCGGGATGCCCCAGTTTTGCCTAAGTCTCCTTCATAGGTTTTGACTTAGCGGGCTTCGTTTGATTTTTTTATATTATTTTTTTGTGTGAAGGAAAGTGACTATTTGATTTTAATGATTACGGTGAACCATCATCGACCTTTTGATTAGAAAACATCTTCGACACTTATTTGACGTGTGCGAAGGAAAATTTGTTAATGAAAGGTGTATCGTATGAACACACAACCAAGTTAACTGAGAACTACCCATCCCAAGGTTAAAATTGTGGGTTTTTTGTAACGAAAGAAACTCCAACTTCTAGGCCCGAAGGGGGTGATGAGGGATTAACTTCCTTATTTCTCCAGTGTTTGGGAATTGAAACAATGCCTTACATCGTCAACAAGGTTTAATTGAAAGCATACTGATAGCAGTTATGGGTATAACGTTTTCATCATCCTTCCTCCAATCTTAGCATATCAAAATTTTGGACAAGAAGTAAACATTTGAAAAATAAAGCATAAAGATGCAAATAAATGGACGGAAATGAATTGAATCAAAAGTCGCAATGCTTATTTCATTAATGAAAGTACAAACATAATTAAAAGCAAACAACTTAAACAAAATAAGGAAAGTGCAAACAACGAGAAACAAAAGGCCTAGTGACAAAACTTCATTTCTGATGTACTGGCAAGGGATTTTTCTGAACATCCGGATGACTGTCTGTAAAATCAAGTATTCCAGTTCTAACCAATTCACATACTCTAGCCTTCAATGCAAAACAATGTTCCAAGTCATGGCCTGGGGCACCCTCATGGGAAGCACAATGGATATCAGCCCTAAATCCAGCCGGAGGATTAAGAGGAGGTGGTAAAGCCTTTGTAGTAATCAGTCTTTGCCGGACTAATTCAGGATATAGCTCTGTGTAAGTCATGAGAATAGGATCAAAGTGACTCCTGTTCCGTTTCTAGTCTGATATCTGTGTCAAGGAATCAGCTTGACGACTCAAAGGTACACTAGAAGACGATAGGACCAAGAAGGAGAAACTGGGGGATAAATGCAATGCAAAAATGTGATGCTGATGCCATGCAATGGTCTCAAGAATTTCAACGGTCGATTGCAAACATTCCCTTTTAGGAAAGTGGAAAAATTTTAGACTTTAAAATATAGGACTTTTCAAATTTGCAAAGGACTGCTGAATTCCTTGAAACTAGAAATGATATGATGCTTTATGGATGCGAATCACAAATACACATAAGCAAACAAAAGGTCCTAAGTTAGAGGAACAATGAATGGAGTCAAGGTCGACCCTTCCCAAAGAGGTATGTACTATAGGTTGATTGTACCTGCAGAACAAGGGTTCTAAATCAGTGCCCAAAGTCATCAGTCCATCTTTCGGATATTATCGACTTCCCGACTGACTCGAGGGTCAATAATATTCTCAAGAGAACCTCTTTTAAGTGTAGCATCGCGTAGCAACCATTGTAGGACTACTCCCATATATTTCCCGCACTACGTCCTATATAAGGTCAAGATGGTGTAAAGGTACTACGGTTCCCAGTATCACAGACTCCAATCGATAACGGTAAAAGTTTTCACGACTACACTCGATCAACCGAACCATTTTCGAAAGTGTCTCAACTGAGTGGTGATTCTCGATTTAGCTTAGTCGGGACTCACTCCCTATAAGCCTCGTCGAATATATCAGCCATCCTATCATAAGGTCGCTCAAGTCCGGGTGTAGGACTTATCTCACAACACAGTAACTCCAAGTAAGGTACCCCAATATATACATACAAGTGAGCAAAATATATAATAAAACAAATATATAAAGAAAAATAAACAAAATAGGGATAACCCTCAATAGTTAGGACTCCCCAGTGAAGTCGCCATTTTCTGTTGCGGTGAAATTTGGATGTCAAACTATTGATTAACTTGAATCTTAATTCATTTACAACCGGTCTTTGATTTATCCGAAGGAAAGGTTAAAGAAAGGAAAAACCTAAAAGGGAGAGATCTAAGGTTCGGGGGTTGGTTAAATTTAGGGAAGGTATTAGCACCCTAAACTTCCGTAGTACTCTACGGGAACCTTTTGTTTATTTTTTTTTATTTATTTCATTAATTATTTTGCTTTAGGGTATATATAAAGGATTGAAAATTAAAAAATACCTAGGGGTTAATTCTAAGTTTACTCGGCAAGACATCGCATCTTGTGCCTACATATCCTTACGGGAATGGAATCAGAGTAACTGTAGTTCCCCTCAAAAGGGAGGTTAGAGACTTCTTGACTGTGGTCAAGGTCTCAAGGGGAATAAACGCATCTTAAGGACACGCTTACATGGAGTCTTAAACTCCGATCTCTATGTTATAAATTGTTAAGTGCATTAGGGTTAGGTTAGGGATTCCGCGGCGGGAAACCCTAAAATGAGTGCGGCGACTCTTTGACCTAAAGCTAGGGGTAGTTTTGTAATTTTGTCCACGGCGAGACATTTGTGAAAAGTTAGGGTTTGTATCCATTAAAGGGGTAAGGCTATTGACTCGGCAGCCAAAAGGCTGGACCTAATCTTTCGGAAGGATAAAACTGTAAAAAAATGTGAAAATATGACAAATCATTATATGGAGGAATAATTAAGGTACAGAAATAAGAAAAGTAATAAAGGCAGAGGGTATAAAGAAACAAAGAAACATTTCTGAAAACATGAAGAATATGAAAATATGTAATGACACTTAGAATGAAGTGAGGGAGAAAAATAGTGTGGGGGTTGTGGCCACCACAAGCACATCTCAACCTCGAGCATGCACATGAAATGCCAAAAGAAAGAAAAGTAATAAAAGGGTACATAAAATGACACGACAAACATCAAACATCAGGAGTTCCTTACGAAAAGGTTTTAATTTTTTAATATTTTAATTATAAAAAAAAAGGTTTTAATTTTTTAAATATTTTAATTATAAAAAAAAGGTTTTAATTTTTTAATAAAAAATATTTAAGTTAAAATTATAAAAAAAAATTAAGTTTAAATTATAAAAAAAAATTTTGGGGGGAAAAGTCTTTTCAGTTTTTTTTAGAACAAAAAAGGCTTTTCAGTTTTTTGGGAAAAGGCTTTTCAGTTTTTTTTTTTGGAAAAAGGTTTTTTTGGAACAAAAAGGTTTTTTTTTTCTTCGGAACAAAAAGGCTTTTCAGTTTTAAAAAAAATGTCTTACTAAAAAAGGTTTTAATAATAAATAAAAAAAGGGTTTTGATTTTAAAAAAAGGTTTTGTTAAAAAAAAAGGGTTTTGATATTAAAATCTACGGACCTAAACACACATGGAGATTAACATGGCAAAATATGCACATAAACATGAAAAGGCAAAAGATTTAGTAATTTAACCTACGAAGCGGAGGTTTGCTTCGATAAATGTAAAAAAGGTTTGAATAAGGGAACACTGGAGAGCTCCAATCCTTCTGACGAGTTGTGGGAACGACCGCCTTTTTTTTTTGGGGGATCTCCTTTGTTTCTCCCTTTCTCTCTCCTCTTTTCTGAAGAAAACCTTCTGTCCTTTTTTCAACAAGGCAACACATGTATATATAGGGAACAAATTAGGGTTAACACCAAATTGTCAATAATGTCCCTAAAGCCCATTTTAAAGCCCAAACTAAATAATTAGTTAAGAAAAAAAATAAAATTTAAATAATTTAAAATAATTAAAATAAACTTAAAATAAAAACTAATAATCCTATTGATTCCTAAAATCAAAAATATTATAAAAAGAACAAAATTTTTTTCAATATTTTTTATTTTATGATTTTTTGGATATTTTTATGAATAATTAAGAAAAAAGTGAAAAAAATAATATTTAAAAAAATGATTTAATTAAAATACGAAAATAATAATTAAATAATAATAAAAAACTATTTTTGTTATTTTTTAATGAGAGATAGAAACATTTAGAGTAAAAATAATAAAAAACAAAAAGTGACTAAGGTGAGATTCGAACTCTCAACCTCTCACACTCACAACTCCTTACACATGTCCTCTTGCCAATTGTACCATTTTTACTTTTTAGAAAAAAAATGCATGCCATATGATATTTACCTGCAAAAAGTCAAACGACTACACAAATTTGTTAGTAATTGATTAAATGCAATAAAAATGCAATGAAATGCGACGACAAATCTTAGGGCAAAATTTGGGGTATTACACTAAGGAACAAAATTTTCGGTTTTTCTATATTTAAATACCTTTCACTGCGCTACGAGGATTGTCATCTCTCAATTCTATCTAGTGAAGATATTTAAAAAGGGGCAACTGTTGCACCCCCAAAATTTGACCCCTTAGATTCTCATTATCATTTTAGGAGCATACTCATGAACTGTCTAACCTTAATCCAATGCAAGACTGTCTTTGTCAAATTGCAGATGAGTCAGGGTTTCGTGCAATCAAAATCAAAACTTCAGGGTTTGTGATTAGTCAATGTTTTGGGCTCATTCAAATAAAAAACAAGGTCAAGGATATTACATAATGTCAAATGAGAATCCAATTTGAAGAAATCATTTCAGAATCAAGAACAGTGCAGTCCGGAGGCCCTGATTAGGGTTTTTAACTAGTAAAAGTCAACTGTGGGTTGACTTTGATGTTGGAAGGTGTTGTAATGGTGGGATTGAGGTCCATGAAGTTCATGTAGCTTATTAAAGTTCATCCAAGAAGTTTCAAAGTCTCAGGAGGTCCAGAATGTCAACAGGCGACTCGGTAATCATCGATCGGTCGTACGGTTGACTGAAAAGTCAACTCTCCAAATTTTATGAATTGGACTTCAAGTTGTGAAACAAAGTTGTTCCTTATGTCATATTGGACTTGCATATCAATTTTCATGACCATTGGATCAATGATGAAGGAGTAATCGAGAAATCGGGAAATTAGGGTTTTGAAAAGGGCTAAACCATAACTCCTTAACCACACATCCAATTGAGTTGGTTCAAAGCTCATTTGGAAGCTCTTGACAAGTCCTACAAAAGTCCCTAAGTGGTCCATGATCAGAAAATGCATCGATTTTGAGTTATGGTCAAATTCATTTCAAGAAGGGAAAAAGACTTAGGAAAATTTCACTTGTTAAGCTCATTTTTAGCAAATTTGGAGGGCTTTTTGGCCAAGTTACTTTAAGAAATTGAAACTCATGAAAGCATGAATGTTTTAGAACTACGTGAGGGCTTTCTAAATTGTACTAGAACATCTCAAGAGGAGTTATGAGCAGAAAGTTACATAGGTGCAAAGTTGAGGGTTTCACACTTTAGTCCCACATTGGCCAATTTTCAAGAATGACTTATTTCACTAATTTTGCCAAATTTTCTTGATCCAACTTGTTGTATGTGATGTATCAGATATGTGGTAGCATGAAACAAGAGGAATTTATGCAGGAGTATCCAAAAATTAAAGGTTTAAGTTCATTGCCATAAAGGTGGAAAGTTGAAAATGTTGAATTTTCCAAGCATGAGGTGTAAAGTGAAAGGCTGTACCAGCCCCTTCCCTATGATCTATAGGCTACAAAACACATCAGAAATCATTAAGGGACTTTGAAAAAAATGGTCTTGTAGCAGAACAAGTGGAAAACCCTCCAAGGGAGGTTTGTTTCAAAAAAATCTTAAAGTTTGCTTTATGGTGAAGAAAGGTCTCTAGCAAGCACCTCAATCCATTTCTCTATAAAAAGAAGGCTCATTCACCTCATTCCACACATAATTCATCTGATAGAGAGCATAGAGAACCTCTGTTACCACAATTCCATCACCTTGCTTCAAATTCTCAAAGATCACAAAGTTCATAAAAACACCAAAAATGGTCATGAAGTGAAATCTGCCCAAGTTCATTTATACCCTTTCCAATACCTCAACCACCCTCCACACAACTTCTAAATAACATATAGAATGTGTGTAATCCATTAAACCACCAAGAAACTTCAAAAATCAAAAAGTCAAACTTCTACCTACCATACTTTGACCAAAAGCCACAAAAATCACCAAAACTAGTCCTAGGCACATTCTTGGCATTCTAACCACTCTAACACCTCAAAAATGCCATTTCTCAACTGTCCAAGCTGTTAGAAACCATTGGAAACCCCTATCTCTTCATTTGGCATCATAAGTGCATTGTTGCTTAAAGTTGAAGAAAAGTTCAAAGGCAAGAAAGTGAAGTAAGAGGTCTCTGGTTTTCTCAACTATTCTAGCATATTCAAAAGGGTCATCAAGAGGTATGTATCTGTTTCTTATTGGCTTTAGCATAATTTGTCATGAAATCACATTTTTGAGTGTTTTGGTAGAATTTAAGCTATGTACATCTTGTTGACTTCCATGATATGTGTGTTTTAATGAATGACAAAGATTCTCATGAGTATTAGCATAAGTATTTGAACCTGTTTTTGTCATATTGGTATGATAATTCAACTGTTATGTTGTCTCAAAACACATGAGCAAATTGATTGATATTGGTTTCATGCTAAAACATAAGCTTGTTAATGCTATTAAATTCTGTTGTAGTCCTAGTATGGTTTTGTTGTACTTAAAATCATGAGTGTGTTGGGGTGTAAGATTATTCAAATCTGTTGATGCTTGATGTGTATTGTCATTATACCATGTTTTTGATCTGTCTTGCCAAGAGAACCTATCAGTTGGAGTTTCAAGACAGGGCTGGCCACAACATTAAGTCCACAACCCTTCTTTAATGCATTTGTGTGTGAAGCTGGCACAAATCATTCTCACCTGTCTTGCTCTCAGTAAAATAACCTGCTGCAATTAACACAACTGTTTGTCACCAATATCACACTCACTTAAGCCACACATAAAAGTTAGGGATCATTTGAAATATTTCAAAATGGGCATTTTGATGTGTATGAAACCTGTCTAGCCATTTGATTGTGCCTGCTGTCAAAAACTGTTTTCAAGAGATAAATGTCATTTTACTGCTAGCATTTTGCTTATTGTATGAGGACTGGCTGTGGAAGTTTGGCATGAATCATGTTTGCATCCTATGTAAACAATTGGTACAATAAGTGTGCTTCGTGTGCTATATACTGACTGGAAGGGATTTTGTAGTATTCATTAGGTTTACATTCCATGAACCATACATGTAAAGTAGGCACTAGTTACTGAGCATATGTTGGCTGGAATTTTAAAAATTGGAATTTACATCAAAAACTTGTTTTGCAAACTGAGACATCATCTAATTTTGAGCAAGACAATTCCAGCCCTGCCTTACCTTAACTAGTGTACTACAACCTTGCTATCAAAAAGAACCATAGCAGTTGGAGCATCATCTTTTGCATAGAGCACTACAAGTATGATTTTAGCATTTAGACATGTTTTAATATACATTTGGAGTGTGTTTCTATGTCTACTTTGTTTTGTTTGCACACAAAGGTCATAATCACCTGTTGCCACAAATGCATCAAAATCATCAAAGTATGTCAATAGTCATTTTACACATAAACTCACATTGCATCAATTTCTTGATTGAAACACTTCACATACATTATTTGAGACTTGTTGACGTGGACCTTTTGCATTAAAATGGATTGCTGCAAAATTCACACACTGTCACCAAAAAAACACTTCTTTCAAAAACATCACCAAAACAATTGAAATGCCATTTTGCCACACAAGTTGTTTTGCATCAAAATCCATGTTCCAACACCTCATACTCATCATTGCTAAACTGTTTGCATGATCTTTTGGTAGAAAGACCAGCTGTCATCATACTTTTCATTTCAATATGCAATTTTCACCAAAGTCTTGCATTTTGCATACCAAATCCATAATTTGTTGGTACTAAACTTATTTGATTGGTTAGAATCATGTTACATCAATTGTAGGGGTTGTGTGTATGATTATTTTGGGTTAAACATGATAAGAACAAGCTGTTTAAAAAACTCACCTCCCAAAATGCATTCTTTTGCATTTATCATACCATTTTGGAACTCTGTTGATACTAAGCTGATATAAGATGATAGACTCATTGCATATGAGATGTATGTGTTGTGTATATGAATCATTGAGCCAGAATTTGTCTAAAATTGAGAATTGCTTTTTTCCATACACCCTTGTTTTTGAGCCAAGTGCAGCCAACACAAATTTTTTCAAAGCAGTTTGGATTAAATGTTCTCATGTGCATAGCCTCACTTAAAAGGACATATTTGACATGTATGTGTGTTTGGTTCAGCCTCTTTGTGTTTTAAAAATTAAATTGTCATGATACTTGCCCATCATTTATGCCAACTTTGCATTTCATATGCCATATCATAATACAACATGATCTGATCACCATACACTATATGAATCACCTCCATCTCATCATTGCATCCTGCTTGTATGTTTGGATTGCCACAAAACTGATTGAGTCAAACTGCTCATCTCCAAATGCACTCCATCCTTGCATCTTACCATGCCATATTCCATTTCTGTTTGAGTCAGGTTGTTTTGAGATGACAAGATCATTACATGTTATGTTAGAATGTTGTGTGGATGATTGTTATTGACTGTGTATGTATAGAATTGAAATTCTTGTTTTCACACCAAAAGCATTCAAGCAACTCTCATGCTACTTGTTGCATAAACTTATTTTTCACAAAAAACACCTCATACACACTTCATATTAGTTATTTATGAGATGTTGGAATGATCATTTTGCACTGAAATATACTGTAATGAAATCTCACTTTTCAAAATGCATGATTATTCACAAAAGCAACACCTCACAAGCTACTTTTTGCATGAACTTGTTTTTCACCAAAGACACATTACACACACTTCATATTAGTCATTTGTGAAATGTTGGCATGATCACTTTGCACTAAAATTCACTGTCATGAAAATTCACTCTTCAAATGCTCATTTTCTTCACAAAGTGACATATCACACACCATTTTCTGCAGCAGTTGGCTTTGAATTGAAATACTTGATCTAGCACTTCATATTTATCATTTATAATGTGTTTGTATAGTCATTTGAAGTTAAAACTGATTAGAACACACATCACACACAAAAATGCATGATCACACACAAAGAATGCACTTTGAATCACCAAATTTCAAAACAGTCAGTACAGCCTTTAAAATTCATTTGAAACTCATTCCTTAACTTGTGTTGGAGGTGTACAGAAGGTTGTTATGATCAATGGTTACCTTGAACTTGAAATACCTACTTTCATGCATAATTTCATGTCAACTTTGCATCTTGTATGTGACTTTTCATAACAGTGCATTTTTAACCACAAAATTGACTTAAATTCATTCATTACCATTTATCTATGATGTGTGCATGGTTGATATGTTTTGAATATGAGTGTGTGAGGCTACACATATCAAAATGCATCTCATTACACTTCAATACAGCAGCTGTCGAATTTTTCAGTGGGTTGAGAATTTTGGAAAACTAAGACCACCATTAGATTCCTCGTTTGATTCTACCCCAAATCCATATAAATTTTGTTCCATTCCGATAAACGGTTAGGGAGATACGATACAAAACGTAAATGCCCGGTTATGTGTGTTCTTGCCCAGCCATAGAACCAACTTACCCTTATAATTAATTAGGGGTGGCTTCATCAATAGATGTATAGCCACCCCAGTGGTATGACCATGCGCCCTTTCACCCCTTGTTCCTGAGTTCGACCCCTGAGGAGGGCAACTCTTTTATCCTTTTTTTGTGATTTTTCATGTAAATTTCAAAAATTCATATCTCACTCGTTTTTCATCGTTTTTCGTCCGTTCTGTTTCCGTTGTGCTTGTATTAATGTATACTTTTATGCCATGCCTTTATTTTTCATGTTTGCATATTTTATCACTTACTTTGTTTTTTGTACAAATGTGCGTATTTTCGCGATCGTTCATGTAATTGCAGATAAATGTGTATGTGTTTCCCTTCAACATTTTTCTTGAAAATTGTCTGAATCCATGCCCATATATGATGTATAACATGCTGGGATTTATTTCTTGGTGGTTACTATTTTCTCCTGTTGATTTTCCTCAAGTGCGAACTGTCGTCGCAGTATCGGTTGTTTCATCTGTTAAATGTTACCATCATATTTCATTTTCACCATTTCTCATTGTTTACTTGGTTGTCACCATAAATATGCTTTATCTTGATTGTCATCTTGTTTATCATTTTATTTTCTTTTATCCCCAAGCGACGAAACTCGTTAGTTCTCGTCCAAGTCGTCTCCCCGTTTTCCCTCCAAAGGAAGGTCTGTCCATTTGACCCTCGATGTCATGGATAACTTATTCAATCACACCCTTAACTTTGTTAAGTCATTTTCAACCTTAGATTAGAAGCCTTAGACTTTGCTTAAAGTCTAAAAGACCCACCCGTACTAGGAGCGTTCTTCAACTAGAACCCTAGGAAAGAGTTTGTCAACTCTGTGTAAGAATCATCGTCATGATCTCTTACTTTCCCCTTTTACAACTTAGAATAAGGAGTTTTGTCAAACTCCGCACAAACATTGTCATGTTTGTTTCCCCCTTGAACCTTGATCGTCATCAAGTGTTCTTTCCCCTTGTAAGGTGAACTACGATTGCTCTGATTCTATCCTAGTCAGGATACGTAGGCAGAAGATGCGACGTCTTCGCGAGCAAACTTAGTGTATATAATTTTAGGTTTCAACTCATATCTTTTCCCAATCCACAGTACATATTTCACACTTAGAAAGCAATCGAACAAAAGGTTCCTGTAGAGTACTACAGATATTTAGGGTGCTAATACCTTCCCTAGATATAACTAACCCCCGATCCCCGAATCTCTTAAGCGTTGTCGTTACATCGCGAAAAAGGTTTTTCTTTCTTGAGACCTTTCCTTTGGATAAATTAAAGATCGGTTGTAAAAGAAATAAGGTTCAAGTTAATTAATAGCTTGATATCCAATTTTCACCGTAACAACTGGCTTCTCTAGCATACGGTCGGTTATATCAGAGCCGGATGAAGAAAGCTTACGACAAGAAGGTCTGCCCTCGAAGCTTTCAGACGGGCGATCTTGTTTTGAAAAAGATTCTCCCACCATAGACAGATCACAGGGGCAAGTGGACCCCCAATTACGAAGGTCCCTACGTTGTCAGAAAAGTCTTCTCTGGAGGAGCCTTGTTATTATCCAGCATGGATGGTGAAGACTTTATGTCTCCTGTGAATTCGGACGCAGTTAAAAAATACTTTGCTTGAAAGTGACCCACTGGACAGTAAAAAGAGGGTCCAGGCAAAAATGGGGCATCCCGGCGAACCATAAAAAATGAATAAAAGGTTCGGGAAAAAATTAGGGATAAAATTGAAAAGATGTACACCCGCGAAGTCGAAAACCTGAAAAGGGCGACTTCGGCAAAAAAGGGTATCCCGGTGAATTGAAAACCCGCAAAGGGCGGTTCACGCAAAAGTTAGGGATTGAAAAAGAAAATGACTGCGGTCCAGATTTGATACGGCATTGCTTAGTGGTTTGGGAGTACCTGGGGACCGTCTATCCAAAAACAATCTCTTCCGAAGATCGAGTACCGGGAAAGCGCAGAGCCAGGCGAGTCATAGGAGGATCAGCTCTTGGTGTTTTTCTGCATCCCATTGCCGACATGTATACAAATATTGTTTTGTATTTTATTTATGCTTCTTGTGCATGTATGTATGTATGTGTATGCGTAACTTCCTCTTTTTAGGAGTTGCATCCAGTGTACAAAACTTTGCCTATTCAGAGGCCCATTATCAATAAAACATGTTATTCAGTACTTGATGCTTGTTCTTTACTGTTTTGTTTGTGAAAGACGCCGATGTTTTTGATAAACTTGCACTTACATAATCTTGCTGGCCCTTGCCAATAATTGTTAAAACTTTGAATTGACTGAAGTAATGTCACGGATGATAACCCGGATAGATTCTGTTGTATAGGCCTATTTTGTCTCGTTTGTGTTTTGTAGGGTTCTTACCTTTGGAGCAAACGGTCAGGAATTGTATTCCCCAGCCAAGGTCGCCTGACGAGGGAAGTTATCTTCCCTAGGAGAGTGTCCTCATGGAAAGCCGTCCATAGGATTAATCCCGGCAAGTCAAAATCAACGTCCCCTGCAGAGGCTGCGCTCCTCAGCGAAACGAAGATGTGCACGTTCAATCTCCAGCATGGGAGATTCCCGTAATAGTTAACCTAGTTGTTGGTTCGAAAGGTCTGTATCCGCAAAGGAGGGTGTTCTTGCTTCCCACAGGTCGTCATGCCAGTGACAGGATGTTGATCCTCAGCAGTATCCGTAACTCTAAATGTGTAAACTGTGCCTAGACAGTGTGTTTTGCCCCGAAGTGTCGCTTCTCCCCCAGCTAAGTTTGTTCACCAGCAGGGTGTTTGTTCTTTCCTCCCAGTGGAAATTGGTGTTTAATCTCTCTCCGGCAGAGATGGTTGTGTTCCTGGCGTTTATTTCTCCAGGATATTTTGTGATACTTGTTCTCCCCAGCGGAGTTGGCTTTATCCTCAGCATTCATGTTGTTGAGACATCATTATCAGAATGGCCCCGGCAGCTTAAGTCTGCATTTGCAGCTGCATATATCATCATATTTGCATTTACTCAAACGCGTAGCATTTCCGTGCCGTACGAAGCATTACGCCATTTTCAAACATACACATTTTGAAACGTAAATCTGGTTGGTTAACCTTTTTTCTTTCAGGTGTATCTACTCAGCAGGAGTATGGAGTTCTAGCTCAGATCTATGACCAGACATTCGAGGTCTCGCCGTGAGACGTATGATGATGCGGTTCATCTTACTATTTCCCCCACAGAGTTACTTAGTTAAGTTTCTCTTTGTCCCCGAGCAGAGTTATTTGTTTAAATTTCTCTTGTTTTCCCCACCAAAGTTGCTCGTTGAAGTTTCTCTTATCCGGCCTGCGGATCATTTTCTGCAAATTTGTTGTTACGTCAGCGTCGAAGGGTTTCATGAATCAAGATTTTAGAAGTTGCCACCGGTTATCGGAACAGGCGTCCGACAGTTTAGCTTCCAAATATCCCCCGTGGGGTCCTCCTCAAAGTAGTTGTCACGTTGGCACCAAAAGATTTATGGGTTGGGACCAACAGAGTTAGCTACTGCAGGGATAGGTAGAGAAACTGGATTTCAGAGTATCTTCCTGTATGAACAGACGAATGTATTTTCTTACTGGTTGACAGGAGTATTTCCCCGGATATCGTCAAAACTTTATTGCATATGTTGATAGTAGTTCCTCGTGTTGACGAGATATGAGTCCTGACGTGGACAATTTATTGACGGGATTTCTTCGTGCTAGTGAAGTGGGTGTCTTAACGTGGACAGATTTATTTCCTCGGGTTGACGAGATGTGCTAGTCCTAACGTGGACAGATTCGATTTCTCTCTGTTGACGGAATGTGGAGTCCTGACGTGGACAAAATTGATTATTCTTCGGGGACCATTTATTCCCAGCAGATATCATTCTTCGTAATGGTGAAATGTGTGTCCTGACGTGGACAAGGTTATAGTTCTTCGTGTTGACAAGATGTACGAGTCCTAGCATGGACAAATTTATCTTTCTTCGTGTTGGCGAAGCGTGAGTCCTGACGTGGACAAGTTTTATTTCCTCAGCGGGTCGAAGATGTGAGTCCTGACGTGGACAAATCAGGACGATGCATTCCTAACGGGGAAGGGTTATTCCTAACGGGGAAAGGTTATTCCTAACGGGGAAAGGTTATTCCTAACAGGGAAAGGTTATTCCTAACGGGGAAGGGTTATTCCTAACGGGGAAAGGTTATTCCTAACGGGGAAGGGTTATTCCTAACGGGGAAAGGTTTATTCCTAACGGGGAAAGGTGTATTCCTAACGGGGAAAAGTTTATTCCTAACGTGGACGATTTATTCCTGACATGGACAATTTATTCCTATGTTGATAGGATCCCCTCGTGCTGATGAAATACAAACGAGTCATCCCCAGCGAAGTCGCCGGGATGTTTCCGTGTTGACGGCAGGTGGAGTCCTGACGTGGACGAGTTTATGATGAGATTTCTTCGTGTTGACGAAACAAGCGTCCTGACGTGGACAAAGTTCTATTCTTGTGTTGTTGAGATGTGAGTCCTGACATGGACAAGTTTGTACTTATTCGTGATTCGGCGAAATTTGGGGTCCAGTTGTGGACGGAGGTGTTTTTTGCAAATATTGTTCAGTACCTGTGGCGTTACATAGGTAGTTGAAGTTGAAATCAGAATTATTATCAGACGTTGGATCAGTTGTTGCCGTAACAACCAGATTCCGTTAGGGGATGTTGTTCCCCAAGCAGTGCAGTTTATTTCTGCGGTTGGCAAATTTCCGGGTTTCTTGGTATTCAACCGTCTTGTACCTCGATTGTTGAAGGCCGTTCCCTCTTCACCCAGTCGGGTTCAAGCCGTTTGATTAGGGGCAGCTGTTGCACCCCAAAATTTGCTCAACCTTTTCTTGCCTGATTTGTGTTTCATTGCATTTCATTTGCATAGTTACATCATGTACATAGTTCAATCATTGGCATATCATAGCATAGCATGCATCCAACAAGGGATCAAGGGTGTCTATCAAGAGAAGAGCCTAGCAAGAGGTGTTATCCAAGTTTGAGAAATCATCCAAGCCATCAGGAAGTGAGTGGAAATCTGGAGAAGTTTGAGTGCTTACATGTGGGTTGTGCTTGAGGAGTGTTACGAATCATCAGTGTTGTGAATGTGAGGTGTGTATGGATCTCATGGGATGTCTAGAGGGCCTTATTGAAGCTGAGGCAAGTCATTGATTCAAGTATGAAAGCCACAGTTGAGGTGCAGTCAACTAGGGTTTCATCTAGGTCAACCCTAATTCAATTGAGTAATTGGAGAGCATCAAAGCCTACCTTGAGGTCATGGGATTCATGAATTGGTATGTTGATACATGTGTGGTGTTGTGCCAAGGTTAAGCAAATAAAGATCAAGAATGTGGGAAGTTGCTAAATTAGGGTTTCAGTGTAAAATCCCTTGTTTAGTGCCTAACTTCAAAGCCACATAAGTCAAAATAAAAGTTTCAAATGGATCTTTGGCCAACATGAAACTTGTAGAGCTTCTCAATACCTTTAATTTTAGTACTAGAAGTCTTCAAGAAGATTTGTAGAACTCAAGTTATGGTCTTTGCAAATTACAGGTCACTAGAGGATACTGAAATTTATCTGTGAAAGTCACTTGACTTCCAAGAAACGTTTTCCCCTCAAGGAGTTTTCAAATGGATTCTTGGCCAACATAAGAGTTGTAGATATTGATCGTAGCTTTCCATAGAGTACTAGAAGTCCTCAAGGGGATTTGTTGAACTCAAATTATGATCTTGGCAATCCAGGGGTATTTTGGGCATTTGTGATTATAGGTCATTTTCAAGCATGTGCCAAAATCTCCATCTTCCACTCCTCAAATGGAAAATTGTTCAACTATAAAGTTGCTCAAAATAGGGTTTTAACCTTGTTCATGCATCAAGGAGGGTTTGAATTGGCTTGTATGAGAAGTTGGTTTGAAATGGTTTTTTAATGAAGAACTTAAAGTCATTTAAAAAGGCAAGAATGAGATTTCTTGATTTCATGGCCAAACAAGTCCATGTTACATACCAATTTGATCAGAAAATATGTTTTAAAGATGATGACATTATTACATTTTGGAGTTGAGGTCATTTGCACATGGTTTCACTTTGTTACTTAAGATTGAAGAAACATAACCATCCAATGCCTTAGGATCAAATACAAGGGATATGCGCATCTAATTCAGTTCTAATTATCATGAGGAGAGAATTTCAAGTGAAATTGGGGATTGAAACAGAGCAAGGCACAATTTGAGCATATGAGATTTTGGAGGAAAGTGAGAAATTGAATTTCTCATTGTGGTTGTTACAGAACTTTCTAGAGGGTTCTATTGGCTTCTATATAAGCATTGCATTGGGTTCAGGTAGTTTTTTGGCAAGGATCAAGCAAGGAATCATAGAGAGCTATTGAATTTTCTCACCTCCAACTCAGAATCGGTTTTGGAGTTGCAAGCTTATTCAAGCCAAATTGAAGTTTGAAGAAGCTTCATTGTGCATCATTGATCGTGTCTGAAGAGTCTTGGAGCTTGAATTGAGCATTTGACACCTCTGTTGATCCAATTTTTCCAAGTATGTAAACCTTCAATTTCCTCATAATCTAGGAAGAATTGGATAGGATCTTGCATGTGGTTAAGGCCTAGGATGTATAAGGATCGTTTCTGGATAGGTTTGGGAGCCATTAGAGACCAAACTAGGGTGATGCCATTTTCTGTTGAAGCTTGTATCTCTTTGTTCTTGAAGCTTTAATGGTGTTTGAATGTTGGGAATTGATCAGGGAGAAGTGTAGTACACAATGGGATCATTAATTTTAGGGTTTGAGGTGATTCAAGATTTCTGATTTTTCTGCAACTACCATCGGGTTTGGAGTTGTAGTGAGAATTAATAAGAATGGAGGTCATATTCATGATCAGGGTGAAAAACTAGGTGGAATAGGGTATTTGGTTGCAAAGATTGATGAGGTTTTGAAGTTGGCTCGCCGGAGAAGACGATGGTTGGACCACCGGACCACCGTCTGAAAGTTTGACCTTCACCAGAGTTCGTTTGGAGAAGATGAGGTCTTCACCTTTGGATCATCCTGAATTTGAGACTTGTTATGCTGATCGTGTGGCTAGGATTCAAACTGAGATTGCCTCCCCTTGAGCAAAACGCACCGTTTCACTAATCCCAGTCAGCGTGTGACTGGGATGCATGCGTGGACACGCTCGGAGGCTTTGGATTCGTTTACCAGTCAATTGATCTAATGGCTCCCATTTAATTCAGCATTTTAATTTCTTTTATTTGATTTTCTTTTATTTTTAATGCATTTTGATTCTAAAATTCATAATAAATAGGAAAATAATCATTTTTAAGCTAGATTTTTTCCCTAACTCCTTAAAAAATGTAGAATTTAATAGGATTGAAAAATGTTTAATTCATGCATTTTTTATTTTATTTGCATTTTTTGCATTTTAATTAGTTTTATTTTTAATTTGTTTGGTACATGATTTTGTGGATTTTATTGTGAATGATTGGTGTATGATTTTGAGTTGATTCTTTTTGGGATAGGTAGCTTAGATATGCATGTACCCATAGTAATTTTCTCATATTTTTTTGAGAGAATTTTAGACTAGTTTGAAGATTAAACATTAGGTGGTTTAGAATTAGGGTTTTAAGATGACACCTTTAGGTTTAGGGCATAGTTTAGGGTCCAAATGAATGGTTAACCCCCTGGTTTTTGTATGAGAGATTCATAAGAGGTTTAGGAACCCTTAGTAATTTTTGTAAGATTTTACAATCATGTTTGGCATTTTAAGTAGAATTAGTTTTAAGACTAACTTCTAGGTGTTTCTGATGAACTAATTTGGCTAGTTTATCTCAGTAGATCCCCTTAGATTAGAGTGGTGTTGCTTTGGAGCTTGGGTGATCATGAAGACGAATTGAAGGTGCTTTGAAGAGCTTGAAGGAGCTTGGATGTGAAGATTCTCTCATCTTGTGGATGCTTGTCAGGAGCTTAGGGAAACTAGGGTTTTAGGAAGAGCATCAGAGTAGTTCTAATTGTTTCTTCAAACATGGAGTATATTGTTCATCTCCATTCTATCCAATGACATAAATTCCTCCTTGGGAAGCTCCATCTCTCCTTAGGAGGGATGAGGGGTATGCCCAAGTGAGTAGAACTTTGAGGATGCCAGTCTCTCATAATGCTAAGTTCTCAGTAACTTCCCTTGGTTGTCATTGAGCTTCTTAACATTCCAACTTGACCTTGATTGAATGAGTCTCCCTTGGAGGTGTTTTTTGAAGTTTGGTAAAAGGAAAAGATGAGGTAGCTTGTTGAAGCTAGGGTTTTACTGCTTGTTGAAGTTGAAGTGAGGTTGCTTGTTGAAGCTGGTTACTGGCTGGGGTTTGAGCTTGCTTAAGCTGGGAGCTTATTGAAGCCTGGTGCTTGTTGAAGATTGAAAGTTTATTGAAGCTTGAAGATGGGAGTTATTCATGAAGATGAAGGTTGTTTCTGTCAACTTTTTTCTGGTTAATCATCTGTTGCTGTCAGAGCTACTGTTTGCTGTAGGAGTTTGGTGCTGATGCTTGGGCTGCATTCTCTGCTGTGGCTTTTATTTTCTGTATTGTTTGTTGGCTTGTGTAGCCTGCCCCTTAGGTTTGAGGTGAATGTTGATTCACTTTGCCTGTTGTTTTCCCTTGCCTTTCTTCTATTGCTGCATTGCATGCATTTTACTGTATTTGCTTGCTTTCTTTTCTGTTTATCCCCTAGGATCTCTGATTTCCTCTATGCAGGAGGGAATTATGACAGACATTAGGATTCTTATCCATGCATGACAACATTAGGTTCATTTTATTCCCTTTCAACCCTAGGCTTTTTAGAGCTTCTTTCTCTTCTCATCTCAAAACAACTCAAAAATACAGTAATAAGGTTAATCGATGTCGTACGTTACGAGTCTTAAGCTGTTTGAGAAAGGGTTGCTGGAGAGCTTCTTTCTAGTAGTCTGGCTGCTTAGTGTGGCACCCTTTGGGTGACACGCAACGTAGTCACTCTCAAATCATAATCTCTAGTGCGTCGGAGATTGCAAACAAACTAAAAAACACTTCTTTCGTAAAAGATTCAAATCAAACATCAAAGTGTCATTTTTGTCCGCTTGGACTCTTAATCAAGAAAAACCCTTTCATAAGGTAATAAAAAACCAGTCAGACAAGCTTGTGTCTTCCATAGCCCGAACTACGTTTGCTCTGATCTTTCATGCTGTATGAAAGTACGTAGGCACAAGATGCGATATCTTGGCGAGCAACCTTCCCCTCCTTTCCCGTAGGTAGGCGAACTGCGTTGACTCTGATTTCTCGTTTCAGACGGGAATACGTAGGCATAAAATGTGATATTTTGCCGAGTCATTTTCTTTTCTTTTTAACCCAGACCTGTAGAGTAGGTAGAATAACAATCCGTACTAGAAAACAAGCCTGGATCCCGTCGAGTACGACGGACGTGAGGGGTGCTAATACCTTCCCCTTGCGTAACCGACTCCCGAATCCAGGATTTGGTTGCGATGACCATTCCTTTCCCGTTTTGTGTTAGGTTTACTCTGAGCGTTTCCTTTCCCTCTTGTGGGATAAATAACGCACGGTGGCGACTCTTCTGTCATAGCCGGTGCCGATTTTCGCAGTAGCGACACCCGTCCCTTTTAGTTTCTTTCTGTGTTTGTGCACTTATACGTTATCTGTTTGTTTGTCTGTTTCTGTATCTAGATTATCTTTATCTAATGCATCTGAATGTTATGCTTTTCCATCAGTATCTATCTTATGCTTTATTATTTTTCCTCTATTATTTTTTTTCTGTCTTAAAGTTTTTCTTAATCAAGATTCTTTTTGATATGGAAAAAGGGGGAGAAAATGGTAATTTTGATAATTCATATAAACAGTTACCAAAGGCAACTAATACATGATAAATTTTATCTAATCATATTTTTGAGTGTTTCAGAGCTAATAATTCTCATCTGACAAAATTCTAAGAATTAACTCTGAACTAAAGTCTAAGAATCTACAAGTTTCCTCTGATGCTGAAAAGAATACAGAAGCTGAAAGGGAAGTATTTAATCTTTTCAGAAGTATTCATTTCAGGGGGAGATTAGTATTCTCAGGGTAGAGATATTTCTTTTCTATTTAAACAAAATTTCCCATAGTTTTTGTCATCATCAAAAAGGGGGAGATTGTTAGAACACAGATTGGTGTTTAATATATCTCATAGTTTTGATGATAACATTAATGAAATTTTGTATAGAGAATTTATATACTCTAATTTTGTTCAAGTGTTTATTTGTTTCAGATATCAAAATTAATATTATTCTGGAAGCAAGAACGCCTCTGAACAATAAAGAACGAGAAAGCTCTAAATGTCAGAAGCAACACTTCAGAAGACTCTGATCTGCTACAATGACTCTGAGCGAAGCTAAGAAGAATTTGAGTGAAGCTACATATGTGAAGCTGCAAGAAGACTCTGAGCGTAAAGGCATGTGTAAAGCTTTAGAAGACTCTGTATGTACTCAACACTGCAAGTACAGAAGCTCTGATAAGCATGTATGCTCTGATAAAGTATTTCACGCTTAAAGCACTTTGTTGCAAACTCTGATAGAGAAACTTTGAGTGAGTTAACTCTGATCTGAAGAACTAGGAACATCATCAGAAGTTCTGATGCAAGACGTTCCAAAGTTGTTGAAGAAGATGTTTTTCAAATAAAGATCCGTTGGCATATTCCTTGTCCTTATCTAAACGGCTCTTTCCTCATTCGTGCATGACACAAGATTTCAGACAAAAAGGATTTGTCAGAACATTCCTCTTCTGAGAAAGGAAAAGTCAATAGAAGACAAAAAGAACAGAATGCACATATTGTACAGTCTTTGAGAAATGGATTTCAAAGTACTATAAAAGCAAGTCTCAACATCACTTCAAAGGTTAACGAACTTGAAACGAATTTGAAACAAGCTACCAACATACTATTGACAAATTATTCAAAGCACTCATTCTTCAAGCTAGAATAGTCTTTATATTCATTCTTTAACTTGTGTAAAAATCACTGTTGTGATATAGCTTGTTAGAAGCACATCTTAAACACATTGTTAGTTTATCTTTGTAAAAGATTTCCTTAAGAAGACCAAGTTGTGGTCAGAGTTTCATGAGAAGACTAAGACAGTTGTCTTAGTGGTTTACACTGTAATCAAGTTTGATTTAGTGGATTAAGTCCTTGTTGAGAAAGGCAAATCACCTTGGTAGGGTGGACTGGATTAGTTTGAGTTCAAACGAACCAGGATAAAAATACTGTGTTATTTTTCTATCATCTTAATCGTTTTAAAACCCTTATTCAACCCCCCTTCTAAGTGTTTTTCCTACCTTCAACAGATTTACAAATGGTTCCTATGGAGTACCATAGATGTGAGGGGTGCTAGTACCTTCCCTTGCATAACCAACTCTTGTATCTCTTTTATTTTACTTTTTATGGAGACTCTTGATTTATAAGTTAAGTTAATCAATAACTTAATCTTAAATTTTCCCGCTACAATATAAAAAAAATATTTGTAAAGCTTTATAGCAAGTAATATCAAGACTCGTGAAAAACAATGCATATGAATACTTATTCTAGGCTACAAACTCCACTTTAGCTAAGATTGTTTCGATAGGTAATCACTTACAAACTAAGGATATCGTTGTTGCACCCCAAAATTTGCCCAACCTTCTCTAACCTAGGTTTATGTTTCAATTGCATAGTCATTTGCATTGGCATCATGTACATAATGTATTCATCTGCATTGCATAGCATAAGCAAGCTATCTTAATCAGGGGATCAAGTGCCATTCTTGTCTCAAGAGGCATATTCAGAGGGTTTCATTCATATTCAAGACTACTCAGGTCATCAGGGAAGAATTTGAGCTTTGAAGTGTTGACAGATCACTCATTGGGTTCTCCCCTATCTTGAGGTTAGTTGGGGATCATCAGAGGAAGTGTGAGCTATGAGCCAAGAGTATGGAGTGTGTATGGATGTTATGGAAAGCCTAGATGATCTTTTTGAGGAGTAACCAAGTCATTGGAATGATTGCAAGAGCCTCAGTTGAAGTCAGTCAACTAGGGTTTCATCCAGGTCAACCCTAGGTCAACCCTAAGTCAAAGGCTTGATTTGAAAGGTATCAGTGCTCATTTGAAGGATGTGGGATTCATTATGTGATATGTGGATATGGATGAGGTGTTGTGCCCAAGAAAAATCAAAAGGAGTCAAGGAGAAGTGGAGTTACCAAATTAGGGTTTCAGTGTAAAATACCCTGATTTAGGTCAAACTTCCAAGCAGTGTAACACAAGATGCAAGCTTCATATGGATTTCTGGTCCACCTGATACTTGTAGAGTATCTTCATAGCTTTAATTTTAGTGGTGGAAGTCATCAAGATGATTTATAGAACTCAAGTTATGGTCCTTGCAAGTTGCAGGTCATCTGAAGGCACTAAAATTTGTCTGTGAAAGTTGCCTGTCTTCCAAGCACCTTTTACCCCTCAAGGAGATTTCAAATGGATTTCTGGTCAACATGAGAGTTGTTCCTAATTGTCTTAGCTTTCTAGGAAGGTATGGTATGCCTTCATATGATTTGTGGAACTCTACTTATGCCCTTGGCAAGCAAAGGGTATTTTGGTCATTTGAGAGTTACAGGTCATTTCAAGCCTATGCCTAAAACTCATACAAGGAAGCTTCAAATGAAAAACTTCACAACATCAAAGTTGCTCAAAATGGAATTTTGAGTCTAGAAAAGAGGTCATGGAAGTTTGGAAATGCATAGAACTCAGATTGATAAAAGTTGGTAAAAATGACCTAAAAATGGCATATAAGTTGACAAAGTTCAAGTTGGAAATTGGTTTGGGCAATCTATAAATCCAAAATGGGTCATGTAATATACCAAATTGAGTCCAAGAAACATTTTAAAGACTTTGGTTCAGCCACAATTTTGAGATAGGGCTTTAAAAATGGACTTGCTTTGTAATTCTATTACTTGCAAAATAAGGCACATTTGTAAAATGAAGAGAAATGCAAGGGATCAGCAAATGAGCATCCATACACATCCATGTTGTCATATAATGAGATTTTCAAGGGGTTGCAAAGAGATTAAGGGGAGATATCATGAGATTTCAAAGTACCATATCATGAGAAATTCTTGAAGTTTCTAGAAGCATCTTAGATTGAGCTAGAAGCCTCTAGATCTTTCCATCCTCTCCTATATATTGGATTGGGATCATTGGTGAAAAAGGTTGGTGAAGATAGAAAGTGAAAAGTGAGGATTTCAAAGTTTCTTCAAGTGTAAGAAAGAGTGTGATCATCCATTCTACACCATTTCTGTTCCAAATCTCTTCTTCATCTTCAATCCATAGCACATAGTGAGTGTAAACAAGCATGCTTAGAGGTCCATCAATGGAGTTGTGAAGAGCTAGAATTGAAGATCCAAGAACTCACATCAGAATTGCAGCCATCACTACAAGCAATCTCTCCATATTTCTTTGCATACAGAACCACTAACTTCATTGGAGGATCACCCTTGCAGCTTGCCAAGACTTGAAAGGCACGATTCCTTCCCTGTTTTCATCAAAATTACAGGTATGCATTTCAATCCATACAACCTTAATTATGTGTTAGGTAGTTAGAATTTTAGGGTTAGAACTGTTAGGTTAGGTTAGATGATTGAATTCAGAGAGTTTGAGAGGATTCCATGAGGGTTGATAACAGGTTGTTAAATCTTTAATGATCAAGATTTCTCAGGACGATGAGTGTTAATGCACATATAGTAGCTTGTTGAGACCAGTGTAATGTCAAGAGCAGCTTAGCACCATTAGCATCTAGAATTGTTAGGGTGGATTGCAGTAGAAATTCTTGGAACCAGAGATTGATAGCTATCGGGTTAGGGGCTCTAGGGAGTTTTAACCAAAACTAAGAGTACAGTCATGTTCCTGGGAAAGAATAGAGTAATTTTGGTCTTTGATGTTTGGAATTTTATGATGAAATGAGAGAGAACGAAATGGAGTAAGATCTCTGCATGGGAGCTGAAATCCTGAAACCCTAAGTGGCATTTGGGGAAGACGATGTAATAACCGTCGGATTAGATTAGATTGGTTGCCTGGGGATCTCATCCAACGCCCCACATTTGAAATGAAAAACGGAGGGAAGTCTGCGTAGGAAACGCAGCGTTTCACTTAATGAAGCCTCATGGGCCTGGATCAATTTTGATATCCCTACCCCCCTTAGTGAAGCCCATTAAAATTGAACTAAAATCCTCTGCTATTCACACCGTTGGTTTTTCATTTTTGTTTTAATTTTTCATTATGATTTTCTGAGCACGCCTGGGCCCTGTGCACATTACTAATGGCACCCCCTAGGTCTGAGCCCAATGATCAATTGAACTGAGCGCGTATGCTAACTGCACCCCTCATCCTATTTTCTTTTATTTTGTCATTTTTGATTTTCTTTATTTTCCTTGATTTTGTAAAATCCATAATAAAATGAAAAATGAATATTTTTGATTTCTTCTTTTTGTACTAGTTTCATAATTCTGTCCAGAAAAATAATGTGTAATAAAAATAGCATTTTATTTTGTTTTAGTATTTTTTGTGCATTTTTCTTTTAAATAGCTTTTTAATGAGTTTAGGTTAATCCATGATTTTTTTGATTTTAATTCTAATAGTTCCCTTTAGATTTAGGACCCATTCTTTTTAGGATATTTCACTTAGGACTTTAACTTGTATGTAGGATTTTATTCTTAATTTTTAGGATTAATTGTGAGGTACTTTGATTAGGTGAGATTAGAGTGATTAAAATTAGGGTTTAGGTGTGACATAGGTGAAGTAAATCATTTCTTTTAGGAGTTTTAGTTTGATTTTGGGTATGGGACTATAGGGATATTATGGGTAGGTATAATAGACCATTGTAAATAAATATTAGAATTTTCCCCCTTGTCTTTGTATTTTTAGAATATTTTCTGAAATTGACTGATTGTAGTGTTTGTTTTGTGATTGATTGTCTATCTTGTGGGGTTTATCTTTGGGGTATTGTTGTGGAGCTTTGCTTTGAGGACCTTGTTCAAGGAGCATGTTGAAGGAGAAGACTAAAGACTAGAGATCCAGGAATTGAGGATGATTGAAGCTTGCCTGTAGCTGCTGAAGGCTTTAGGGTTTAGGAGCTAGGTAGAGCTCTAGATTAGAGATTTAATTCATGAAACATGGAATGCTTCCTGTGCTTCCATTCTTTCCCAGTGACTAAAAGTACCTCTAAGAACTCACCTCCCTCCTTTGGAGGGATAAGTGATTGGTCTTAGAGGTAGAACTTTGAGGGAACCTGTCCCACTATGCTAATCCCTTGTGAGCTTCCTTTGGTTGTTCATGAGCTGCTTAGCATGCCAAACTAGATCTCCTGATTTTATTCCGTCATTCCTGGAGTGCTTGCCCTTGAAGATGGAGATCATTGAAGATGAAGACTGTCAAAGCAGGAAGCTAGCCAGAGCTTGGGGGTCCAATGATGAAGATTGAGCTTGGAGATTCATTTGAAAGAGGATGTGCTGTGCATCAACTTTGGAGTAAGCAGTCAGAGCTTGGGGCTTTTGCTGTATTGTGTGTATTAATTCCCCTAGGTTTAAAGTGAAATGTGCTTCACTTTTACCTATTGTGTTCAGGTCAAGGTAGAGTTTGGCCCCTTGCCTAGCTTGTGTGCTGCATTCATGCATTGTTTACTGTTTACTGTATATCTGTTTTTGCTTTCCGTTTATTCCCTTAGGAGCTCTGTTTCTCTCCGTGCAAGAGAGTAACATGACAGACATTAGGAGCTAACCCATGTATGATAACATTAGGGTAGATTTTATTCCCTTTTTAACCCTAGGAGTTTTTAGAGTGTCATCTCTTCTTTCTTCAAACAACAGAAAAACATTAATAAAGGTTATAACAGAAATCAATCCATTTCTTCCGTCAAAAGATTTGAACAAACATCAACCTTTTTGTCCTTCAGGGACTGATAATAAGAAAACCCTTGTTTAAGGTGATATTTTTCATAAAAGACACTTGAACAGCATGTGTCGTGTGTAGCCCGAACTACGTTTGCTCTGATCTTCCATGCTGTGTGGAAGTACGTAGGCATAGGATGCGATATCCTAGCGAGCAACCTTCACCCACCGTCACCCGTAGTTAGGCGAACTACGTTGACTTTGATTTCTCGTTCCAGACGAGAGTACGTAGGCATAAAGTGCGATGCTTTACCGAGTCATGTTTTCTTTTCTTTTCAGACCTCATCCTTTAGTTTAGATAGAAGTGTAATCCGTCCAACAAACAAGCGTGGATCCCATCGAGTACGATGGACGTGAGGGGTGCTAATACCTTCCCCTTGCGTAACCAACTCCCGAATCCAGGTTTTGGTTGCGATGACCATACCTTTTCCCGTCTTTGCGTTAGGTTTAATTCGAGCGTTTCCTTTCCCTCCTTTGGGATAAATAACGCACGGTGGCGACTCTTCTGTATTGCCGGCGCCGATTTTCGCAGTAGCGACAATCGTAGGAACACAATTTTGTGGTTGTGCGTTCCTAAGCCTCCCTCCTATACAAAATAATATGAGTCATGTTATTATGCCTAAGCCTAAACTACTCATCTCTCTTTTGTCCCTTTTCACTCTGGCATAATCACATTAAACTTGTTATCCTTACACACTCATAGTAGGATAGCCTGTTAGTGACTATGATCTCGTTATCATTATTTTTTTCTTTTTCTTGCACATTGGCATAAGTATCAACAGATAAAATAATTTTCATCGTTGGGCTAAGCGATCGGGTGAGAATCACCTAACTTAGAAGGAATACTTCTTTTTATTCACTTTTATTTCCTTAACTTTCTTTTTAAACCTAAGATCATACACTTATTTGCATCAACTTCCAACTTAGTGTGTGCTTAGGATGGTGCTGACAACTAAATAAACTACTTAGGGATTACTAAAGGGTGAGAACTTAAGGCTATGGCATAACAAGTACTCAAATCGATCCCCATAATCAGGAGACTTAATGTGTTAAAATGATATCGATTTTGTAGATTTTTCCCAAGTCTCCATAATCTATCCTAAACTTCATCTATAACCTAAAAATTTCAAAAGGTGCACTAAATTTCAGAGTCAAAATTTTTGTTATGGCTCAAGAAAAAGGGAAAAATTAATAAACAGCTGAAAACCACGCACAAAGACTCAATAACACATGCAATGACTTAACTAACAATTAAACTAGAAATCCTAGCAGCATGAAATAAATGACAGAAAGATAAATCAAACTAGAAAGCAATAAAATAAAATTAGTAAATTTTCTCCCCTACACTTAAACCAAACATTGTCCTTACTGTTTTGATGAAATATGGAAAAACGAAAGAAATAACCTGTAAAACTACTACTGCGAGCGACCACGACGAACTCCGCTCTGATCTTGCCCTTATTGTTGTTGTTTCCGCTGATCACTTCTGCTTTGGCATCGGGTATGCTGAGATATCAGAATCTACTAGAGCTGCTCTTACATGGCGTACATGTTTGCTTTGGTTTCTCGTATCACTTGTATATGAATGTTTGTTTGAGCTTGTGATGCTTGCATATGTTGCATGTAGCCCATCATCTCTTGTTGTTGTTAGTACACGGTGTAAAATAGACTTTCGCCTCGTCATTATGAGATCTTTGACTGCACAATTCTTGAAGCAACTCATCATATTTTCCGCTCCCGGAGGAAGTACCTGCAAAAGTGTTAGAAAAATATGGTGTGGTGTGTGCAGATGGAACCTAACCATGTGAAAAACGAAGAGGAGGTGAGTGACGGATGTGCTTTCTCCTATCATGCTTATCATCGGTGTCACTACCAGCTACGAGATTCACAGGAATATCCGTGGGCACTGGCTCAGCTCTCTTTTTGGGCCTGCATCATGGTTAGTGGTACAAAAATGTTTGACAAATGTGACAGATCAAAATAAGATAATAACTAAAATTTTCAAATGAAATGCATAAAAATTGAAAATTCGTTGGCTTGTCTCCCATGCAACGCTTTGTTTAACGTCGATAGCTTGATGGCTCAAGAGTGCAACTACTCTTGGTGGTTCTTTTGAGAATGGTTTGTGAGGGCAAGTTGTCTCACAACATAGGCCTCCAAGTTTTCGATGATGACAAAACACAACCTTGGACAAATTAGAAGTATCATGCAATACTTCAACATGCTATACCTCTCTTTTATTCTTAAACCATCATACCTTAATGTGATTCATAACTAAATGTGGCAAGATGCACAAAATGGAGAAAGTTGTTATTTTTGCAGGTTTCTAAGCAGTGAATCGACCATACAGTCGGCGCATGAAACCTGGCATTTCTCACGGCTCAGCGCATGGAAGCAATGCGTCGACCTTACAGTCGGCGCATGAATGTTTTGATTTCCCACGGATCAGCGCATGAAGACATGTGTCGACCATGCCAGTCAGTGCATAGAACACAAACTTTGCCACGACTCAGCGCACGCCGACCCTATGGTCGACCGTTTGCGCGTAGTGAAGGATTTTCTGCTGTGTTTTAAATTTCAGTTGATTGGTTGTTTCATTATTTATATAAATAGAAGTTTTGTTCAAATAACATAACTAACAATTGAAATCTTGAGTAAATTTTCAGGGCAAGAAACGTGAAATAGGTGCAACATATTTCTTCATCTTCATCCTTCAAACAACACACAAATCCTCAAATACACACAATAATTTTTGCTGTGATTGGTGTCTTGTTCAAGGGTGATAAGGTTCGAACGTGTTGATTGAAGATCCGGTTTGGGTGGAAATTGGGGCAGGTGTTTCTTGCAGAAAACCTTGAAGGTTTTACCCATCAAGACTCGAAGGTTTTGAGGGCTTTTGCTACGGAATAATTCGTTCAACATTCAAGCAAGTGCGAAGGTAATTGATCAACGGAAGGTTCATCAGTTTAGTAGCTAGGGCGTTGAAGTGTTGAAAACTTTCCGGGTTTGATTTGTTGGTGTCTAAGATCAGCCGAGCCGAAGGTTTGAACAACGGAAGGTTATTCAATAAGGTGGCTAGAATAGGAGGTCATTCACAACAAATTGAAGGGCTTGATTCATCTTGAATCAAGGTGCAAGAAGTGGTAGCAATTATCAACATCATTGAGATTGTTTGTATCATTGTCTATCAACTATTGTGTAATTTGTTCTTCCAACAGGTGATATATATTCAATATATCTCAATTCTAATTTTAGAATTGAGGGCAGACGTACCCCGAAGCGAGGACGACGGGGGAACTGCCTCATCAAATCGTGTGTTCTTTATTTTCTGTCTTTTCAATTCAGCTTAAAAAATAAGTGATTCTAACTTAAGTGATTATTGTCAAATTGTGATACAAATTGAGTAAGGTGTTGAAACTCTATTTTTAACTACTAAGTACAATAAAAATATTGTACTAAGGCATTTCCAATCACTTACTCAACATAAATATCTTCTAAGATATTTGTGCACACCAACTGTTCGACAAAAGTCCTGAACTAAAATTGTCTTATTTTTGCTTCTAGTTTGGTGTGCCTTGTTTTTCATTGGAACTAGGAAATCCTACAAGTGTATCATATCATTGATTTGTATAAATTGTGTGGTGATTTACTCTCCGTAATTGTCGTCAATTCATTCGCTTTACGCATATCCGGTTTTCCAATAACCGTTCGTTTTAGACTATATTTTTCCTCGGCCGCTTCCGCACATAAAACATTTTTAAAACCAATTTTAAATTGGTAGCGCCGACTCAAATTTTAATTGGGGATATATTCAACCCCCCCCCCCTTCTAGATCCGTGCCATAGTCTAACAAGTGGTATCCAGAGCTCCGGTTATTCGGTGCTTCAAATACAACGAGATAGAAAATGGCAAACGAACCTAAAGGGGCGTATAATAGAGCTCCCGTTTTTAACGGTGAAAATTATAGTTATTGGAAATACTGTATGCGGGTGCACATAAATTCCATAGACAGAAAAATATGGAACGTTATTCTCAACGGTCCTATTGAAATTACCATGACCAATGAAAATAACGAAGTTGTGCCAAAGCCCAAAGCACAATGGACCGACGACGATGATCGAAAGTACAATTATGATTGGAAAGCTAAAAACATTCTAATCTCCTCATTAGGTGTAGACGAATACTATCGTGTATCCCATTGTTCTACTGCTAAGACTATGTGGGATGCACTACAAATTGCACATGAGGGGACAAACGATGTTAAGTTAGCTAGAATCAACACTCTTATAGAAGAGTTTGATCTCTTTTTCATGGAGCAAGGGGAAACCATTGTTGACATGCAAAAGAGATTTACTCATCTCATCAATCGATTACATTCACTAGGTAGGCCTATTTCCAATGATGTTGCTACTAATAAAGTCTTGAGATGTCTTAACAGGGAATGGCAGCCAAAAGTGACCGCCATCAAAGAGGCAAATGATCTTACCATATTAGACTTGACAACATTGTTTGGCAAATTGCAAGAGCATGAACAGGTACTCTTGAGCTTAGGCCAACGCGAAAAGATGGAAAAGAAAGACAAAGCGAAGGTGAGTGAAAAGAAATCGATAGCTCTCAAGACTTCCTCCTCGAAGTCTCAAGCAAAAGAGCAAAATGATTATTCCTCGAGCGACGAAGAAGAAGAAGACACAAGCGAAGATATGGGGTTGTTTGTTAAACGGTATAACCGTTACGTGAGAAAGAACGACATACAACATTCCGAGAAGAACTTGGTAAACTTCCGGAAACAATCAAGACACTCCAAGGATGATGACTCGAAAGGTAAAAAGACTAGAGGGACGTGCTACAAGTGTGGAAAGCCCGGTCACTACAAACCGGACTATCCAATGAATAAAAAGGGAAAGGACAAGGAATCCTCAAAATCACACAAGAAATCATCAAAGCCTAGGAGAGCGTACATAGCATGGGAAAGTGACAGCGACTCTTCCTCCTCTAATGAAAGTTCTAGTGATGAAGAAGAGTCAGTGAATCTATGCCTCTCCGCCAATCAGAAAAATAAGAAAAAACAGGTACGTAACTCTAAATATGATAAGTCCTCAAATATGTCGTATTCAGAATTACTAGCCGCATTTCATGCCTTACATAATGAAGCAGTTGAAGCCTTCAAGAAACTTGCTTCTAATAAGAAAATCTTTACGTATTTAGAGCATAAGGTTAAAGAGTCCGAAAAGAAATTAGAGGACCTAAAGGCTTCCATTGTGAAAGGCAATGAATCGGATTGTAAATACGATAGAAACCCTTTCAACTTCGGGTGTGGCACTTGTCATATTTGGCAAGGTGAGGTTAGACACCTCAAGGCCAAATTAAACAAGGCACTTGAGCCTAAAGTTACATTTGCTATTGATAAAAAGGATTTTAGAAAAAGTATGATTAACCCATACCAAAAATATGCATATATAATTAGGGATCAAGCAAGTGAAAGTGTCTCTAAAGTTGATTTTGCTTGCTTATACTGTTGCAGGAAAGGCCACTCCATTGGTAAATGCCATTTTAGAAGATTTCTTGTTCCTAAAGGCATCTACCAATGGTTGCCCAAATGCAACCATTTTGTCGCTAACCTATTAGGACCCAATATGCCATTGGGTACCTCCTTGTGCTAATTATGTTTTGACAGGTGAAATGTGTCGAGACCACCGAGAGAAGATGGGTTCTCGATAGTGGGTGCTCAAGACACATGTCTGGAGACATATCCTTATTCATAGACTTTGTGGCTAAGAAGAAAGGGTATGTAACTTATGGTGATAACAACCGCGGAGCAATACTAGGTAAAGGTAGTGTAGGTAATCCCGCCTCTACTATGATTTCCGATGTATTGCTTGTCGAAAACCTTAAACATAATCTGCTTAGCATTAGCCAACTGTGCGACAAAGGATACAATGTATCCTTTTCAAAAGATTGTTGCAAAATTATGCATGAACATGATAAGAAGAATATGTTTAATGGTTTTAGAGTAAACAATGTATATATGCTTGACTTAAATGAAGTATCATTAACAAGCGACAAATGCCTCATAACTATGAGTGAAGACTCATGGCTATGGCATAGGCGTTTAGCGCATGTTAATTTTGACTTACTCAATAAGGTAGTCTCAAAAGACCTAGTCTTAGGACTTCCCAAAATAAAGTTCACCAAGGATCACCTTTGTGATGCTTGTCAAAAAGGGAAGCAAACGAGGATCTCATTTAAATCCAAAAAGATAATTTCAACAACGAGACCTCTTGAACTTCTACACATGGACTTGTTTGGGCCGTCTAGGATCAAAAGTCTAGGAGGAAACTATTACGGGTTCGTAATAGTGGACGACTTTTCTAGGTTTTGTTGGACCATCTTCTTAGTAAGTAAAAGTGATACATTCGCCGCTTTTGAAAAGTTTGCTAAGCTTTCCCAAAACAAGTTAAATACAAACATAGTGTCCATAAGGAGCGACCACGGAGGTGAGTTTGAAAATAATTTGTTTGAAGAATATTGCGGTAACCATGGTATTGATCATAACTTCTCCGCTCCACGCACTCCTCAACAAAACGGTGTTGTGGAGCGCAAAAACCGTATTTTAGAAGAATTGGGAAGAACAATGATTAATGAAAGTGGTTTACCTAAATATTTTTGGGCCGACGCCATTAGTACGGCATGCTATGTTTTGAATAGGGTACTTATTCGCCCCATTCTAAACAAAACACCGTACGAACTCTTAAAAGGGCGAAAGCCAAATGTCTCTCACTTGCACGTGTTTGGATGTAAATGTTTTGTATTAAACAATGGAAAGGAAAACTTGGGCAAATTTGATTCCAAAGCCGATGAAGGTATCTTTCTCGGATACTCTCACTCGAGTAAAGCATATAGAATATATAATAAACGTTTACTTGCTGTAGAAGAGTCTGTGCATGTTACCTTTGATGAGTCTTACCCGAGAAATGTCAGAAAGGATAGTGTTGTTCATGGTGCAGGTACATCCACTGAAGACATACTCAAAAGTGGCGAGATAGGGATTGATCAACCTGACGAAGCCAAAGTTGAGGAGGATAAGGATGCACACCGTGATACAACAGAGGAAGTTCATCCGCTTTCAAACGACGATCTTCCTCATGAATGGAAGTCATCTAAAGATCATCCTATTGAAAACATTATTGGAGACATCACAAAGGGTGTAACAACTCGTGCTAAGCTAAGTAATTTCTGTTATTACTTCGCTTTCGTTTCGCAAATAGAACCTAAAAATCCTAAGGAAGCCCTACTCGATGAACATTGGTTTCTGTCAATGCAGGAGGAACTAAATCAGTTTACTAGAAATGAGGTTTGGGACCTTGTCCCTCCTCCGCGAGGTCATCGAGTAATCGGCACCCGATGGGTGTTTAGGAACAAGCTGGACGAAAACGGGGTAATAACCCGTAACAAGGCGCGTTTAGTCGCGCAGGGGTATAACCAAGAGGAGGGCATCGACTATGAGGAAACTTATGCTTCGGTTGCCCGACTCGAGGCTATACGCCTTCTCCTTGCTTTCGCATGTGCGAAAGATTTTAAGTTATTCCAAGTGGATGTCAAGAGTGCGTTCCTTAACGGGTACATAAATGAAGAGGTCTACGTTGCACAACCTCCGGGTTTTGAATCTCATGAGTACCCCGATCATGTTTATAAACTAAAACGGGCATTGTATGGTCTCAAGAAAGCTCCTAGAGCTTGGTATGAGCGCCTAAGTAAATTCCTACTTGATCAAGGTTACTCAAGAGGAAAGGTTGACACGACACTCTTTATTAAACGTCAAGGAAAGCACTCGATATTAGTTCAAATCTATGTTGATGATATAATCTTTGGATCCACTAACAGGAATCTCGTGAGAGAGTTTTCTGTTCTTATGCAGGGTGAATTCGAGATAAGTATGATGGGAGAGCTCACATACTTTCTTGGCTTACAAATTAAACAATTCAAAGAAGGAACTTTCGTGAGTCAAACAAAGTATTGTTTGGATCTTCTCAAGAGATTTGACATGGCAAAATCCAAGGCCATAGACACCCCCATGCCTACATGTGCAAATTTGAATAAGGATGAAAGCAGTAAGGACGTAGAGGTAAAAAGGTATAGAGGTATGATTGGATCACTTCTCTATCTCACTGCGTCGCGTCCTAATATTATGTTTAGCGTGTGTATGTGCGCAAGATACCAATCATGTCCTAAGGAATCCCACCTAAAAGCTGTTAAACGAATACTTCGGTACCTATCCGGTACTCCAAAGTATGGTCTGTGGTATTCCAAAGGTAGTGATTGTTCGTTGGTAGATTATTCCGACTCCGACTTTGCGGGTTGCAAATTGGATAGGAAAAACACTAGCAGTACGTGTCATTTGTTTTCAAATTCTTTGGTTAGTTGGCATAGCAAAAAGCAAGTTTCAGTTGCTTTATCAACCGCCGAAGTGGAATACGTTTCCGCCGGTAGTTGTTATGCTCAAATCCTGTGGATTAAGCAACAATTATTGGACTTTAATCTTAAACTTGAACGTATTCCAATTCTATGTGACAATACCAGTGCTATTAATCTTACCAAGAACCCGGTATTGCACTCTCGCACAAAACATATCGAAATTCGACACCATTTTCTTCGGGATCATGTTGAGAAAGGTGGTGTTGTATTCGAACATGTTGATACTAAGAATCAACTAGCGGATATTTTTACGAAGCCACTAGCCACTGAACCTTTCTTTCATATTCGCCGAGAACTCGGTATTCTCGACATTTTAGAGCGGGAGTCATAATTTGCTTATTTCAGCTTATTTCATTTACATATATATTTTGTACTTCTAACAACTTGATGTTTTTGCAAGTACAAGTATGTTGTTTATCAAGCTTATCCGGCATTGAGGTGATATTGTTCCTCTTCCCTCTCTCTACATACAATTCTTTTTGATCTCAAAGTATAATATGTTAATTGTGGTGCATATGTGAATCATCTGTTGTGTACTTAATTGCTTGATTAAACATTTTTTTGTGGCATTATTGTCTTCATTTACTAAGCACCATGTCATATGAAACTAGGCAAAAATTCTGCATTTTCAGGTCTTGAGTCGACCATACCAGAACAGAGGTCAACGCACTCTGTTTCAATTTTATGTTTATTGAAAAACTTACAGTATGCGTCGACGCATGCAGAACTATGGTCGACGGCTCACTGGAAAATTCAGTTTTATTTTTTGCCTGACGTTCCATATTCCTCATTTAAGGCAGTTACACATGCATTCACTCATATTCCTAGGGAGTTGCATCTACTACCTCCACTACTCCTCCTTGTCTCTTCCACTCTCCAATAAACCCTAAGTTTCACTTAAAAGGGGGAAATCATTTTCTGAACACACAAAACCTCTCATTTCAAAATCCTTTCTCTATCCACATTCACAAAATCTCTACCCATGGCTTCTTCTTCTCATAGACCCACCAGAAAGAGGTCAAGAGGGTCAACATCTGCCTCAGTACCCATTACCGCCGAATCACTTGTTCATCCATCCCTCCGTGAAAACTTCAACAAGGATATTGGTCAAAGAAAGGTTGTACGACAACATGCATTCTACGAACTTGTCGCCGAACGCATGCATCTTGGAGAAATCATGAATTATCTCACATATCACGGTATTGAGAAATTTCTTGAATGCAATGCCAAGTACAGTGAAGACCTGGTACGTATATTCTATACTGGTCTCAATGATAAATTTCATGGTGAAAATTTCCACTCCGTTATCGGACCCACTAAGGTATCTCTAAATTCTGAAATTTGGAACAAATATTTTGATATGACTGTGGAGGAAAATGAACCTCCTCTAGCTGAGGTAACTGATTCACACACAATTGAAAGTTATGAGTTCAAAACTACACTGAACGGTATGCTCAAGCGACCCTATCCTGCCCACATTGTGAACAGTGCTGCTTTTCCACGATCTGTCACTTCCAGAAAACTCAAAACTTCAGCAAGAATTCTTCAGTGGATTGTGGCGCGCATTCTGCGGCCCAAACAGGGTGGGCTATCAAGGGTGGAACAGGCTGAAGTTCATCTCATAGATATCCTGGGTCACGGTATCAAAATCAACTGGCCATATTACATTGCGAGTCGCATGTATGAATTGCGTGACTCCAGACGAGGTACGACACTTGCCTATGGATCATTCATCCAAGAGGTCCTCAATTCTGCAGATGTGAACTATCCCTCCTTCTCATACACTTCCATTTCCGCTGACAAAGAATTCAGTCCAAAAGTTTTCTCAATGATGGGATACGTCTGGATTTGCAAATACCAGAAGTACAAATTCTATCGTCGCTCAAATATGCCTCAGTCCGATTCATCAAGTGAAGAGAGTGCAGATGAGTCAGAAGGTGAAGAGAATGAAGAAAGTGCAGATGGTTCAGATGAAAGTGAAGAAGAACAAGAACAGGATACACAGGCGGCTGACGCAGTGCAACCAGACCAAGCGGATCATACAGAATGTCAAACATATGAGCCTCCCGACAACTATCAAGAGCCGCCACCAAATTCCAACCTCAATAATGACTGGACTCCTTACACGGGTCAATAAGAAACTGACAGTGAGGAAAATAACCAAGGCTGGGGTGAATGGCAATACACTGGGTGGACCACACTTGGGAGATTTTATAAGCCCTATCAAGCTAGCTCTAAGGCACCTCCTTCTCCTCAGCAGCCATCCAACAACTCTGACATTCTGGAAATGATACAGTCCATGCAATTAGACCAATGTAATTTCATGACCACTATGCAAGAGCAGCAGCAGAATTTTATGAGAGATCAGGATGAACGGATGGAATAAGTTCGCTCTGAGCCGCGTACTCAAAATGAGCGGCTCAGTGGAATTTCCACACAGCTGGATGCTCGCTTTGAGATTCTCGTTCACTCCCATCAAGCTGAAGAACGGGCAATTGCTGACAGTCTCGACTTCCTGAACAACATAACTGAAGAATTCACTGATTTGGCTCATCCTCAACACCATCCCCATTACTATGAGAGGCGTGGTCGTGGACGTGGACGTGGTCGGTGTCTCGAGGTGACGACTCGACAGAGGTGCCCTATTCTGATACTTTTTGTATTCTTGTTGATTCGACTGTTGCTGCTGCTGCGGCTGTTGAACTGCCGGGATAGTTATGCTGGCCACCTGCTGGTGAGGGCCTTTACCCTTCCTTCGAGCGTTGGACACAGCGCTCGTTTCTCCTTCCCGTCTTTTGCCACCATAAGGTTTCTTTCCGCCTCCTCCAGCTGAGGATGAATCACCTTGAATTTTCCCAAGTTTGATCCCATTTTCAATGTGCTCACCCGTGATAATGAGATCTAAGAAGGTTCCAGACATACCGCTGACCAACTTCTCATAGTAAACCCCGGGGAGGGTGGCTACGAACATCTGCACAAGCTCACGTTCAACCATCGGCGACTGAACCCTGGCTGCCAACTTACGCCATCGCTGAGCGTATTCCTTAAACCCTTCATTATTCCTTTGCGACAAATTCTGCAGTTGGACTCGGTTCGGTGCCAAGTCGCTATTATATTGGTAGTGGTGCACAAATGCTTCAGCAAGGTCCTTCCACGTGCGCACACTGGTAGGTTCCAGACTCATGTACCATTCCAGGGAGGGTCCGGACAGACTGTCTTGAAAGAAGTGCATCAGCAACTTCTTATCCTCAGAATGAGCTGACATTTTCCGGTAGTATGATCTCAGGTGGACGCGAGGGCAAGTGGTGCCCTTGTACTTTTCAAAGTCAGGTACCTTGAACTTGGGAGGCACCTTGAAATCAGCAATCAGTCCCAGCTTGGACATATCAACACCCAGGGTGTTCTGGTTCTCGATATTTCTCGTCTTATCCTCGAGGGCCTTGAACCTTAGTCGTGCTTCAGCAGTCAGCTCACCTTCAGCACCTCTCTGAGAGAACACATCGTCTTGGCGGTCTTCTAACCACGGCTGAGGTCCAAACAGATTCCCAACACCCGCAGTACCGTTGCCCAACCCAACATTGACATTAGCTTCAAAACTTCCATTACCGACGCCTGTCGTATTACCATTGAGTCCCATATTAGCTATCACATTGCCGTTGGCACTGCCGTTCCCCCCGGTCATGGGGACGCCATTCTGAGGAGTTTCAACTGGTGGAGGGGTAGGCACGGTCCCACCATGGAGCACGCCATTGCTATCGACCCTTGAAATCAGAGGCTGAACCAAGGTTCTGAGCTGATCCTGGCCATTGGCGACCGCTTGCATGAGCTCCATGAAGCGATCCATTCTTTCACAGAGTTCCTGAACATCAGTTTGCACTTGCTCCATGATCCTGGTTTGATTTGCTCTGGTCGGATAGCGGTGAATAGGTCTCTGATCAATCCTGGAACAACCTGAAACAACTTGAAAACACAAAAGGGTTAGGAAAAAACGACAAAGTGCTCGTTATGCAAATGCAAACGTGTGTCTGTGCGTTAGGGAGATCTCCCCCGATCCTAGTGCCTGAGTGCCAGTGCTGATAATAAGAAGTCCGAGTCCAGTCATGGAAATAACATCTCATATATAAAGAAAGCCCATCAAGGCAGTACACAACATCAGCGAGTACAAGACGAATCAACAGCATGACCTTAGCCAACAAGCCTGGTGATGGTCAGCATACAACAACGATCAAACAAAAGGATTACAAATGATCAAGCACGGCCACGGCCGCGAAACTCTCCTAACAACCCCTTCGTTTCTGGATGATCAGGTCGAGTGAGTAACCCTTCGACGAGTAACTCTCTCTACACAATGGTGTATTGAAGACCTTCGACCGAATCTTCCCATGATCCTTTGCCGAAACAATCTTCTAACTTCCGCTTCTTGAACTCAAACGTCAGTTTGCGCTCCTTCAAGTTAGCAAGAGCCCTGTTGAGCTGGCCTTCGGCGGCATATCTGCGAGCGGTTTCTTCATCAAACCTCTTCTCATTAGCCTTCACCTGGGCTTTCAGCTTGGAGATCTGTTGCATCAGCTTATCCTCCCGCTCTTTCCGGTTGGCTAGGGAGGCCTTCCAGTGCTGGTTAAACTTGGATATCCTCCGATACGCTTAGTCCAAGTGCTGCTTCTTAGTGGCCAGTACATCGTTGACAGCTTTGAAGTCTCGACCCATGCGCTCATGCTCGGCTATCTGCTTAGTCAAATCTGTACCTAGCTGGTTCACCAGCTCTGTTTGCCTCTTGAAGGAATGAATGGCTTCGTTTCTCTCGCTTCTGAGTTGAACCAATTCTTTCTCCAATTCCTCATTTTCCCTCTTCAATTCATCTCGCTCAGCTAACACCTGATTATGCTGCTGAATGGGCACGGTAGTAGGCTCTTCAATCACTGGAGGGCCTTCTGGCTTGGCAGGAAGAAACGGCATCCCTATAAAATCTGCTCTTTCTCTGATCCAAGTCACATACGGAGCGTAGGCTTGACTATTACTCTTCCCCAGCAACGGTTTCCCCCTCTTACAGATACCATTCCAAGTGTGCTGAAGCTTAGATAACATATCCCCCTCTAGAAGACCAGTGAGGTACAGAGATTCCTGCACCTCTTCATCCTTCGGCGGAGTTCTCAAAGCGTAAGCGAATTGTCGGACCAGCAAAGACGGATTATAGTTTATACAGCCCTTCCTTCCTATCAAAGGCACGTTCGGAAACCCGCTGCAGCTGAAGATAATTTCAGTGCCCAACCTATCCCTGTCAAACCAGTCAATATCCTCTGCAGATAGACTCATCAAACGCTCGGACCACTCAGATGTGGCTGCAAACGAAACAAAGGGACCCCTCTTGGGTAGATGACTATCAAGCCATTTATAAAGCAAGGGCACACAACACGAGACATTCTTGCCCCTTCTTTCCCTTTTTTGTAGTGGATGGAATGGTAGACATCTCCTATCAAGGTAGGGACTGGATTCCCTGAAGCAAAGATGCGAAAGGCGTCGAAGTCTACAAAATCGGGCATATTGAGGAACAGAATGATGCCATATATACACAAAGCGAGAATGGCGTTGAACACGACCCAACATCCGTCTTTGGCGCACTGCTGAGCCTTTCCCACTAAGAACGCAAGGAGAACCCGGGAACCTTGTTCCAACTAGACAAGACCAACTCGGAGGCATCCAGATGAAGTGACGGAGCTAGACCAGCCAGATTAGGCTCAGCATCCATATGAACAAAGGGCATCTGCCTCTTGATAGGCACACCTAACAAATCAGCATATTCCTCTAGTGTGGGTGCGAGAACAAAATCCTGGAAATTAAAGCATCTCAACGGAGGATCATAGAACTGCAGCAGAGCGTGCAACCCATTCAACTCGAACGCAGAAGGTTTACGAACCAAACTGAGCAATTTGCTGTAAGATTTTCTGAACTCATCTCTCACAGAATCATCTGCTAAAGCAATCAAACCAGTCAGCTGAACCACATCAGGGGCAGGGAGCTTGTAAGCCACGGTCTTCCTCAGAGAACCCATAACAATACAGTAGGAGGCAAGAAATCCTGGATCGGGGAAAACGGTACCTGCAACACAGACACACGTTAATGAAATGCAAATGAGTATGCAAAGAAATGTAAAATGCAATCATGCAGCAGGAGATCAAGGCAACTGTGCTTTGGAGATTCTGTATCAACAAAACCATGATGCTGCTCTGTCAAGAACAACCACTATGTCTGACAAGAAGAAAATCCTGGTATCGGACCACAAATCTGCTTTGTCAAGAACACACACACATAGGACCATAAATCTGCTTTGTCAAGAACAAACATCTGATAATAAGGACCTCTGACACAGGACCAAAAATTCAACTCTATCAAGAACACACATCTGATAATAAGGGCCTCTGATACAGGACCAAAACTCTGCTCTGTCAAGAACACACATCTGATAAAGGACCTCTGATACAGGACCAAAAACTATGCTCTGTCAAGAACAAACATACATCTGCTGGTGGGATCCTCTGATCCCAATCACAAACCTGCTCTATCAAGAACAAATACACATCTGATGATGAGATCCTCTGATCCCAACCAAAACTGATTCACTGTCAAGAAAGCTAGGTAGTATGAAGGTCAAAGTCTCCTGCAACAAACCCAACCCTGCTCACAGGTATGGACCTAAACTGACTCAAGTTCGGCATCCTATGCGGTCATCAGCGTCACAGACATTCAAGAGGGGTGATACGATACCTAGAAGGTGTGGCATCACCAGCTCATGAAGCGGCCTCACTCGGCTGATTTCCAAATGATCGGTCCCCAGAGTCGACAATCCTCCAAACCAACAACCCCCTCAACCCAAAGGGTTGAAAAAGAAGTCAACCGAGAGAACCTCGTCTGAGCGTGGATTTCATGAGACACTAGTGCCTGCCAAGCAAGCACGCGCCCACTAATTTCCACAACTAATGCTAAGTGCACTCAAGCCTGGGTCTGGCTTCTCACTTATCAGAATGCCCCTCCCACAACAGTATAGATAATCATATCATATTGAAAACGAAGTGCGGGAAATAAAAATGTGATAAATAAACACAACCCAACAAGTAATCATACAAGCGCTAGGATTGACTCTCGCAGGGGATGTCGGATCCCCAAACTGACTCGCATACGGGACGTTGGATCCCAGGAAACTATCAAGTCCCTAGCAGAGTCGCCAGCTGTCGCTTCCGCGAAAATAAGGTGCCGGCAAAACAGAAGAGTCTCCACCTTTCGTTATTTATCCCTCAGAACGGGAAAGGAAACGATCGAAAAAACCTGACGAAAAGGTATAAGACAAGGTCGTCGCAACCAATGTCTGGGTTCGGGAGTCGGTTACGCAAGGGGAAGGTATTAGAACCCCTCACGTCCGTCGTACTCGACGGGATCCACGCTTGTTGTGTTTACTGGACGAGTTGGTTTATCTATCTACCTATCAAGGCTGGCCTGAAAAGAAAATAAAAATGACTCGGCAAAGCGTCGCACTTTATGCCTACGTATTCTCATCAGAGAATGAGAAATCAGAGTCAACGTAGTTCGACCTACTACGGGTTACGGGGAAAGGTAGCTCGCCAATACGTCAGTATTGTGCCTACGTACTCTCAACAGGTATGAGAGATCAGAGCTTACGTAGTTCGGGATAATACGGATTATGAGAATTCAGATTCATCTGTTTTATCGAGTAGGGTTAAACAGCAATTCCAGCAATTAGGGACGAATCCTGTTTGTGGTAGAACTGAAGTTTAACGACACTCTTTTCTTCAGAAAAGCTTCCTTTGAATTATGGGCCCATGGGGCAAAAAGGTTTGAAGTCTGTTTTCTGTATTTTACGGAAGAACTGTCTTTTATTGTGTTTGCAATTTCAATCGCACTAAAGACTATGACCTGAGGGTGAATGCGTCGCATGTCACCCAAAGGGTGCCATACTAAACATCCAGACTGTGGAAAAGAAACTCTCCCACAATCCTTTCTCAGATAGCTTAAGGCTCGTAACGTACGAAGGGGGACAATTGCATAAGTAGCTTTTCTGCCTGTCAATACTCAATCACCCTAAGAAATCATTTCTAGCATCATCAGCATTGCTCTCCGATGACTCTGTTAGGTTCGTTCTCACGCCGATGAGAAGAGAAATGTTGAACAAGGGTTCTAATAATCTGTGGTATATCAAGAGTTCTGTAAGGTTGTGTTTTTTATACTGTAACTTGGATTTATGTTCTTATGAAACTTGAAATGCTTCTTTCACATTTTTTCAGCTTTTGAGCTTGGTAAAAGAGGCTTGAGACGACGTTGACAAAGACAAAGTTGAATTAGGAGGTGTGGTAGTAGTTTCAGTTTTGTTATTATGTCCATCTTTTTTTTTTTTACCTTTCTTACTCATCAAATTATGATACAGGGAAGGAAATGTGAAACTCTCAAATTTCTCATGATTCTTTTCACTCAAATAACTTCCTTACCACTCCCTAAAAGCTTCTCTTCTTCTACTTTAGAAGATGAATCATCATCGATCACCGATGATCTATCCGAGCTGAAAACCAATGGATCCTGACTTATTTCTGATGACGCATGATTTACATTAGTCTTTCTTGTATCAGTTTCTTGCTGAATTCCAGATTCTTCTTCCGATAAAGATGATTTCTTTTGCTGCTTTTGTTTGTTGTAGGTGTTACAGGAAACAGGATGTTGTGGTTCTACAAGACGCGAAGCTTCCAATTGGTCTTGGCCAAAGACGGTTTCCATGAGTATATTGCCAAACTTGTTTTTTTTATGATGTTCACATGTAGCCATTAATTTGTATGATATTTGCAAGGACTGACGTAAACTGAATTGTGAATTGCAGGATTGCCAATGGGAGAAACACTTGCGGAGGCTTTGAGTTGGCTCTATTGAAGCTGCTGCAATTCTGGTTCCCGATGCCTTGCGAGGTGAGAATTTCTTCTTTCGCGACGAAACCGATATCCCGCAAGGTATACTCTCTTAATTACCTCTAAAACTATATTGACTTGCTGAGTATTATCGAGGCATTCTGAGTAATCACCATTGTTGCAGGTGGTTTAAGATTTATGGCTGCCAGCCGATTTCCTCTGGTGTATGTGGAGGTACACAAAGTGAGTTACTGCTTTGTGTTCGCAGGTGAAGATGTCGTTCTCGGAACGGGATTGGATATGTCCTTGGCTCCTAACTTCCTTAATTTTACAGTTCAAACCTTGGCTTGCATATGTTTAACTTCTGCGCTTTCTTGTCGCTATGTAGGAATTCTGATAGGCGCCACAAGAATGACCGGCGACGGTGACATTTTGTGAGTGTTTCGCCCCACTTTATGGGCTGGTTGTTGTAGGAGGTTAGTGTAGTTTTAACTGTGCTTCATTAATGGTTTTAACAGGATGAAAAATATTGGTGAATAAACCTATTTATCATGTCATTCAATGTAGGTTTGGTAAGTTATGAGGATGGACCATAAGATGCAGGTTCGTATGCTGATTCTGCCTAAACCGGCTCGGTACATGGTCGTATTCTGCCCTGTGAAACACTGAAGATACTCTGGCTGAAGCTTGTTGTGCCCTTTTCAACTGCGGGTATATCTACGGAACAAATTGGGGGAAAGAAACATCTCTAAGTTACGGTCCTCATCCAAAAGAAGGTGACGAAGTCAGGCTGCTGTCGAATTGGGGAGCACTGCTTTTATTTCATTTACATGCCTACTGCTAATCCATTAGCTGCATAAAAATCCCTCCTCTCAACAAACTATTGAATATGCTCATCTATTCTTATCTCCAGATCAAATTTGATATGCATTCTAACACTGTTTCCTCCCTTTTCATGTGCCTGGTGATGATGCTTGATAGGGAAAAGGCAGCTGTGGTGCTTGCTTCAAAGTTGCTGCTGGTATCGTTGTATATTACACAAAATTCATGGATTAAGGTCAAGTCGCAACGTCGCCAGCGCGGTTGTTCGTTGAAGCCCCACGACGCACATTAGATGACGAGTTCACTTTGATATAGCGGGATTAACCAGACAGGGGATTATATGATTGTATAAAGTACTACTCATGTGTAGTTATTATTGTAGAAAGTATGTTGTCACAAGCACTCTTCACATACTCTCTGATCTTCCTCTTGCAGGGATTGTGTTGTAACCAAAGCTTTGTAAGAATAGGGAGGATACCATGTATTGTAAATCTTAAGTTCCAATTTATGCGTGAACTTTTGATTTAATAGTCATAGTTATGATGAAAAACAAAGTCTCTTCAATTAATCATAGCAGGTCCTCGATTGAATCAATACAGATTTATTCTAAATCAACTGACACTCTTAATGATATACCAATGCCAATGTCGAGTAGCGTATCATGGGTAACGATGAATTCAAGCTTTGACGTTTAATCCCTTCACTGCGAAAAATGTAAACTGAAATGGAGAAGACTTGGCTTGTAATGAATCCCTTAATTTAAGATTAGCCTTAAAATGAGAACTTTCCACTTGTGATTTGAATTCATAACTTGTACATTTGGATGGTGGATGTGTCATGTGATCATATTATTGAGCCAACAATGATTTTAAATGCTTCTGATGAGAACCATGAAACTCCCAATGATGGCCAACATAACCTTGCAGCCCAACATTGATCACTATGGCCTGAACCAAAATACCCTGGTCATGACTTTAATGTGGGATACGGTTATAAAGTCGAATCCATGCTCTCTAAATAGCCTTGATACGCTTGTATGTAAGAATAAGTATCATCTCCCTTTGAAATTCGTACACCTGCACACCCTTGTTAGTCATGATAATACGTAAAAAGAAAACACGTAAAAATATAAGGAGGTGGGATCTTAAGGTCAAAAATTAGGATGCAACATTATTATTAAATAAAATGCAATTTATTATAAAAGGTTGTTTATTAAGATGAAATAGTTTCTTAGTTATTATAAAAGTATATTTTTTTTATATAAAAGATTTTCAATCACTAATATTGGTTTGCTAAATAAAGTTATTTAAAATATAAACGAGAGTTTTTATTTTTACTATTTATTTTTTAAGAAAAAGGGCAATCAATAATTTTAGGTGAATAAAAGATTTTAAAGGTCCTAATTATTAAGATAAAAGGTTAATTTGTGTTAAATAGAAAAGGAGAATAACTAAATTATTAAATAAAATAAGATAATTAAATTTAAGAAACTATAATTGAATTAAATGATAAAATTGATTATTAAAAGTTATTAGTTATTAAAAAAGATTATGAGATTAGTTAAGTTGGGATAAAAATAAATAATTATTAAACATGATGAATTATTTAAAGATTAATTAATTAAATAGTTAAAAGATAGAACTAATTAATAAAAGATTATCAATTATTTAGAAAAAATGGTTAATTAGTTAAAAAAAGAATAAATGTTGATTAGAAAAAAACGGTTGGTTAATACTGATTAAAATAAGCAACAGGCCAATTAACAGGTGGATTAGGGGAGGGGGGTGATTAGCGATTAAGAGGGTTTGTGTGATAATGTGTAGTGTTGTGTGTGTGTGAAGCAAGATTAGTAATAAGGGCAACAATAACAGGTAACAAGAAAGAAAAAATGGCGGAAACCATAAACCCCAAATCCTCCGTCTTCCCCTTTCAAATCACTCGACCCCTCTCGATCGCATCTCTTTTGGAATCATTCTTAACACATCTCTCTTTGGCTTTCGTCCTTTTGTACAACCTGAAACACAATGAAACAAATCAGTGGGTTCAAACAATTATACGAGAAAAGGGGTTTTACCGGAGGTTAATGGTGGTGGTGCCGGAGACGATGCGTTGTCAATTGGTGCTTGCGCCGGTCGGAGTCAATCTAGTGAACTGAAAAGATAAGTTCCCCTCGTTCAATTTCTTGAAATTACGAGTTTATGGTTTTTTTGCGGTAGTTGTCGATGTGGTTCCTCTCCCTCTCCCTTTGACCCTCTTTTATAGACTTTACTGAGAATCAATCTTTTGAAATCTGATTTAATATGCTTTGAAAGCCTGATTGGATTTTCTGTTTTGGTATGGACCAAATTTGAAGACTTTCCTCTTTCGCCCCAATCTCGTTTAATGCTTGTTAAATGAAAATTCAATCTCTGATACTGTATCTGTTTAAAATCTTATCTGTCCCGATTCAATGTTTTTTTGAGAATTTGGATTTGATCCTTTTGAATCTTTTTGTGTGAATATTATCTAACAGTTTTTCTGAATCTGAATGTGACCTGGCAGGTGGTAAATTCCAACGTCATTCCATATTCAATCCAGCGCGTGAAGGTCTCCTGCAAGCTTCAGGGTAGCTTGAGCACTTGGGTCAGGACAGCTCTGCACAGCTTCAATGAATTTAGCAAGAATTTCTGACTCAATATGTGATTCTACGAGTGTCAATAGATGATTTAGACATCTATTCTGCGCACCAAGGTCCCCAAGAGATTTTGAATGCCTTTGAAGTCATAAAGCAACGCTAATAAGTAATCTAGATGTTCGGTATCTGAAAGCATCCAATTGAAATTTTGGATTTTGTAGATGGTCTTCATTTTCCCACCTAGCAGTAACTGGATTTAACTGTGATAGATAAGAGCTCATGGGATCTCTCAAGTAATTCCATGTCACTGCTAAAGTCCTTCTTTTAAACTTTTTCTGGTATTGTTTCAAAAGATCGCTTGCGACCTGTTGAAGAAGAACGGTGTTGTCGCTTTCAAATGTCATAAAAATGCCATGATCATTCCTCAAGGAACCAAACCGATTGACAGCAGCATAACCATGGCCTCCACAGGCTTCCCTACAGGTACTAAGTGACTTTGCAGTATACGATGTTACATACGCCTTCAGACCTGCCGAGTGAGCATGAACATCTGCAACTAGTATTTCATTGTTAGACTTCTTTACTTCAGCGTATTTTGTAGTGGCAAAGTGAAATGCGTAAGTTGAGGCCAGCATTGGCATAAGCTTATGCTGATGAGACTGGTAGTCAAGAATAACTGCTTCGGGTTGGTTTCGAGGTCCAAGTTGCTGACGAATTAGAGAATATCTGATGGCAATTGTGGCGGCAACTTTGAGAACACTTACGGAAGAATATGCAAGGCCTACCCTACCACCAACAAGTTCCCCAAGAGTGGCTCCAAACCGCTCATTGACAGAAGGAAGGGTACTTGTGTACTTAGTTCCCAAACTGGGATTAATTTCATGTGAAATATTTTTGTTTCATTGTAACAGGTAACAATCTCCGATGGCTCTGGTGCCCTCATACGTTGCACTTCGAAAGCTTAGGAAATAATGGGAAGTTGTACCCCTTTGATGAATACAGCTGTGAACATTCTGCAAGTTTAAGACCTTGGCTCAAAATCTCATGTCCAGAAAATTATGAATCGTTGCAAGAGTAATGGCTTCGAAGATGCGGTTAACATCCCTGTGTTTTTAATCAGCAAGCTTTTTTTATTACTTTTGGCGCAACTAATGGCTTCGCATCTTGGAATGCAGGTGAAAATTCTTCCTCCGTCTGAACCGGATCTGTGCTTGGAGCCGTTCGAGGCTTGTGATTAACGTTCCCACTCGGTGTGATAGCTCTTGGACAGCTTTAAAATCAACAAGCCAAAGTTGTTAGCTTGGCTGTTCGACCGTTTTGGAAGTCCTCGAAGCAAGCTCCATTCAGGCTTTCTAGTAGGTTACGCGTTCCTGCATCATAATCTGAATCCATAGTGTCGCTACTGCGAAAATCGGCGCCGGCTTGGCAGGAGAGTCGCCACCGTGCGTTATTTATCCCTCAGAACGGGAAAGGAAACGCTCGAAGTAAACCTCGCAAAGACGGGAAAAGGTATGGTCATCGCAACCAAAACCTGGATTCGGGAGTCGGTTACGCAAGGGGAAGGTATTAGCACCCCTCACGTCCATCGTACTCGATGGGATCCACGCTTGGTGTTTATAAGGAAAAGGGTGTGTTATCTATCTACGCTAATGGTTGGTCTGAAAAGCAAATAAAAGGACAGGACTCGACAGAACATACAGTGTTCTGGGCCTACGTATTCCCTCGTGCAATGGGAAAGTCAGAGTCAACGTAGTTCGACTACCTACGACTAAGCGGGGAAAAGGTTGCTCGCCAGGACATCGCGTCCTGTGCCTACGTACTTCCACACAGCATGGAAGATCAGAGCAAACGTAGTTCGACTAACTACGGCTAAACAGGGGCTCTCACATAGCAGTGAGAAAACAAACTGGTCCTAATGATTCGGGAACCTACAATTACGATCTGGTCTCAAATGCGCTCGGGCAAGAGAAAGGGGAAACAATTAGTCGTTAGCGGGAAAGTCTTGATCGCACAGCCGCGAGAGAACAAAGGGTTAACTGTTAGTGTGCTCGCTAGGATATCGCATCCTATGCCTACATATCCTTGTCTGTACAAGGAATCAGAGCAGCTGTAGTTCAGCTAACTACGACACAAGCTACTCAAAAGCTCCTACTGAAAGGAAAGGGAAAAGACACCCTAAAACTATAGCTGAGAAACAGGGGAATCTACCTATTGCTATCACACCTGGTTGATCATCCTAACTTCTATCATAACAACTCCGCAGCGGAGAAGTCAGAGCTCCTAAGGGATCATGGCAACAGGACTAAACTACAAACAAAAAACTGCAAAGTACTGAAAATATGCATGAATGCAACAACTAGACAAACAAGGCGCAAAGGCCGCAAACCACAAAGGCAAGGGAGCTCAGCTCTACCAAATACCAACAAGCAAATCCACTCAATAACAAACAAGCGGAAGGAGGACCACCTCAACTTCTCATGCACACAAAGTCTACTTCTAAGATGCACCTACTCAGAACTATCTAGATGGACACCTAAGTCTAATGCAACATAACATCACACAAGTCAAACAATACAAAGAGAAGGCTAGCTAGCCTGACAAGCCTCTAACCTCAAAACAAGAAACCACTCCTGGGCAAGGCCCCTAACAAACCTGAAACAATCTCCTAATATATTTCTAAACAAAACCCTATACAACACCCTAAGCAAAGATCTAAGCAAAACTCCTAAGCAAAAGGAATCAATCCCAGCCTCCAAGCTTCAGAACAAGCTTACCAGAGAAAGGGAGCTAAGCAGACAGACTCATAGTGCCTTCCTCAGGAAAGTACCAGGAGATTACTACTCAGGAGTCATATCCTATGCGGCTCGACAACCGTGATCAGTTTACATTCCTCCTCAGGAGAAATTAAACTCACATGAAGGCTTCGGCATCACTGGATACTTGAGAAAACCTATATGCACTAAGGGAACTAAGTGAGCAGACTCATAGGACCTTCCTCAGGAAAGTACTAGGAGGCTGACACTTAGGAATCGTATCCTACGTGGCTCAACAACTGTGATCAGTTTACATTCCTCCTCAGGAGAAATTAAACTCACAAGTTGGCTCCAACATCACTGGATACTTGAGAAATCCTAGATAAACTAATGGAACTAAATGAATAGACCCATAGGACCTTCCTCAGGAAAGTACTAGGGGGCTTCCACTTAGGAATCGTATCCCATGTGGCTCAATAACATGTGATCAGTTTACATTTCTCCTCAGGAGAAATTAAACTCACAAGTTGGCTCTGACATCATTGGATACTTACGAAAGAGGTGAGGAGAAAGAATGAAAGTCATTCATAGTGCCTTCCTCAGGAAAGTACCATAAACTCCCTTCAAACTTCAGGATCTCGAACCTCACAAACAGATAACAAGCTCCTAGACTAAGCCTCAATCCAATGCATCCTTGCAAGCTCCAACAGGACCTCAATCAGCTCCCATCCTCAAGAAGAACCCACAGGCCAACAAACCACAAGAGACTATCTCTGAAGTTCAACCACAGTTGAACTTCAAAGTCGGAAGTCATCAAGACTCCTCCTATCTTCAAGCTCAGACAAATCACCTCAGAACATCCTACAAAAATCTAACAAAAATCTATGGGAAACCTACATGGCTCTAAGACAACATGCTAAAAAAATCAGAACAAAATTCAACACCAGATGAAAGAACTAAAATCAGCAACACAGACATATCCACAGACCAATTATTTAATAGCAAAACAATACAAAAAATGCAATTAAAATGAAAATGCATGATTAAGCTAATGTTTTTGCACTATAAAATTCTACACTGAATTACGAGTCTACAGAAAAAAGAACGGGATTATTTGACTAAACCTACTATTTTTTAATAATTTTCTAATGACATGTATGCATTAAAAATATTAAAAGAGTCAATTAATTGGAAGATATACCAAAAATATCAAACAAAAATAAAATGACATTTTTATTTTATATGATTTTCTAGACATTATTATAAAGTGGTAGAAAAAAGAAGAATTAAAAAATCCATTGTTTACATTTTATTATGAATTGTTTAAGATGCAAAGAAATAAAAGAAATTGAAAAAAAAAAACAAAATTGAAGTAAAACTGGAGGGGGGTGCTGAAAGCAATGCTTCTAGGCTCATTCTGGCTTTGGGCCAGAGATGGGGGGTGCACATAGAAATAAGGGCGTAAGGCCCAAATGAGTCAGAAATCCCTTAAAAAAGAAATAAAAGAAAAGCGCAGGGGGGGTGCAGCCAGCAAGGCTTTCCAGTTGATTCTTATTGGGCTTACGCCCAGGGGGGTGCAAACAGGAATAAGGGCCTAAGGCCCAAATCAAATCAATCTGGCTTCTTACACAGGGGGAGGGGAATGAGTAACTTGGGGGCGTGACTCAGCACACGCGATTGGGCTTCACACCCAGCCCAAACCCTAATCTGAACCCCAAAACCAATTCCCCTTCTACAAACCCTAAACACTGTTCACGCATGGAACCCTAGCCGTCGTCTTCCCTCATTCTCTCTGAATTCTCACCTTCCTGAAACTCTCGAACTATTCCCAGAACCTCAAACCTTACTCAATCTCCTCACAAAATCTGACACTAAACCTAATCCAAATCTTAATGAAACTCCAACTCAATCTCAAAATGAAAATCTAGATGAAACAAGCCAATCCAAACATCCTAGCAGTCAGAAACTATGTTCAACCGAGAATCAAAGGGAAAACGTACCTGGATGAGGAGTACGAACCGGCTGAAGGCGTTCTTGAGTTTCGTTGAAGGGAGACGTTTGAAGATCGTAATAGATCTGACGAAGGATGCACGCCGTTGAGAAGATCTCCGGATAACTTTCTGGAAAAAGGAAATGGATCCTCTGAAGGTGTTCTTGAGGGCGAAGAAGGTTCAGATGAAGCTCAGAAAGATTTTCTGGAAAACAAATTGAAGGATGAAGGTTCCTGATGAATCCACGAAGTTCTTGACGATCGATGCTGAGGAACGATGATGTTCTGGGGAGGGATTGAAGAACTATGGAGTTCTAAGGCTTTTCTGGGAAACTCCGTGAAGAACAATGGAGGTTTGATGGTGTTCTTGCATACTGTATGAAGAGCGATGAATATTGAGGATGTTCTGGAAAATATTATGAAGTTTCCGGTGAGTATGGGTTTTCCGGCGAGGTGGAGACGAAGGGGAACGAAGGAGATCGGAGACGATCGGGGTGAAGAAATGGATTTCTGGAGATTTCTGGGTGTTTGGGGATTCCGGCGAGAAAGACGGTGGCCGGAGACGGTTGGACGGTGGCTCAAGGCGCCTGCATGCCCGGCGGCAAGGTCCCGGCGATGCTCCGGTGACCAGCTGTGGTGGTGCCAAGTGGTGAAGGGAGCTACTGCATGGGTGGCACGTGTGAGGACGGGTGGCAGCAGAGAGAGGGTGTGAGTTCTGGTGGGACGCGTGGCGTGAACTGGGAGCTTCTGAGTTGTGAGGTGTTGGGCAGTGTGAGTGAAACGTGGGCCAGCCCTTGAGTGAACACGTGGCGAGGGGCATTTAAATGCTGAGAAGCTCTGGACGCTTCTAGAATGCTCTGGAAAATGCTGGAAGATGGCTGGCAACGAATTGGGCTGACCTGGACGAAATTCTGGACAATTTGGGCTTTTCTGATATGGGCCCACTACGAAAATGTTGCCAAAAAACCTGTAATGAACTGGATTAAAAAACAATTAAACCTAATTATCTAATTAACATCAATTAATACCTAATTAACTGACTAATCCGAAAAATCAACTATCTTAATCCTAATTAAATCTAAAAATGATTAAAATCCTAATTAAATCTAAAAAAAATTCGATTAACCTAATTAAACTCTAAAAAGTGATTAAAAATCTAATTAATTCTATATTATCTCTAATGAAATCTAAAAATGATTAAGATCTAATTGACTCTAAATTATCCTAATTTCTATTAAACTTCTACAAATGTCTACCATTATTTAATATCTATTAAAATCTATTATTAATAAAAGAAAAACTATATTATTTTCTATATTATCTAAAAACAATCTATATTATCCTATTTAAAAAGATAAATTCTAAAAAAGAGAAAATGCTATTTAAAAATATCTAAAATGATTAAAAAAATCTATTTAAAACTATTAAAAAAAATCTTATTAATATCCTAGGAAATGATTTAAAAGCTATTAAAATCTATAAAATTCTATATTATTCTAAAAATGATAAAACTATTAAATCTATTTAAAAACCTATATAAAATTCTAAAAATCTATTTAAAAATTCTATAAAATTCTAAAAAGAGATTTAAGCTATTTAAAAAAATACAAAAACCCTCTTTAAAATCCAGAAAAATCTATAAAGCCTATTAAAAATCCGCAAAAGTCTATTAAAATCCTAAAAATGCAGATGAATGCAAATGACCACCATAGAAGAGCGCACGAGACCAGATCGAATCGAACAGAGATCCCCGGGCATCAGAATATCCCCAAAATCACTATGCAAGCTAAAAATCACCAAGGAGCGCACAATTTCCCGAAAATAAAACCCTGGTGATCTGGACTGGATCTGCCATATCTGATAGACGAAAATCAAGTTGTAACCCTGATATCCTCTGTTTGCACAAAAAATCATACGTCTGATTTGCGAATATGAATTCAAACCACGAGTCAGATAGGAGAATCGGTTGGTCAAATTTTAGGGTGCAACAGCTGCCCCTATTCAAGCGACTTGGACCTGAAGGGTTTGAAGAGCGCTCAGCCTTCAAACATTCGGAGGTACGAGACGGTTGAATACAAATAAAACCCGAAAATTTGCCAACCGCGAGCATATACTGTAAACTGCTTGGGGAATAAAATCCTGAAAACCGAGTCCAGTCATTATGGCACCAAACTGATCAATCCTCTGATAAAGAACTCCTGATTTTAACGCCAATCACCTGTGATACCCTATATGACAAACCCGAGGGCTGCAACAAAATACCTGATCCTTTCACATTGCCTACTGATAGGCAGGAAGAGAAACATACCCACATCGTCCAAAGATGGACGGGAAGACATCCTGATTGAATACTCACATCGTCTAAGGATAGACGGGAAGAAATAATCTCCGTACTCGCATCGTCTAAGGGTAGACGGGATCATCCTGATTGATGAAACAGATCGATATTCACATCGTCTAAGGATAGACAGGAAGAAATAATCTCCGTACTTGCATCGTCTAAGGGTAGACGGGATCATCCTGATTGATGAACAAATCAATATTCTCATCGTCTAAGGGTAGACGGGAAGAAATAATCTCCGTACTTGCATCGTCTAAGGGTAGACGGGATCATCCTGATTGATGAACAAATCAATATTCTCATCGTCTAAGGGTAGACGGGAACAAAGCCTGATCGCATACTCACATCGTCTAAGGATAGACGGGAAGAAATAATCTCCGTACTCACGTCGTCTAAAGGGTAGACGGAAAGACACCATAACGCAATTCAACACCATCCCTTGAATTTTAGAATCCTTCTGTCTACAGGAATTGATGGAAAGAACAATATCCTTGAAGGGGCCACATCGTCAGTATGGACCGACGGTAAGAAAAACCACTTTTTAAAGAACCATGTCGTCAATAAGAATCAACGATCACGAAAACTGAACATTCTTCGAAGAGCCTCGACATCAATAAGAATTGACGGTCAGAAAAGTCCCTCTTGAAACGTCATCTCATCCAATAAACAGAAAGAAAATCACTATCCGCAATATCGTTTTGAAAACCCTCAACAATCAAAGATAGCCGGAGAAGACTCGCTGGGGAAACACCTCATCATACGGATGATCTGGCAATAAGAAACCCGCTGAACAATCAACCAAAACTTCACATCGTCTACTGATAGACGGAAAGAAAAGCCACTTGCTGGAGAAACTCTATTTTGAACCCTATTGAAAATCAACCAAAACTTCACATCGTCTACTGATAGACGGGAAGAAAAGCATATCCTGAGGAAACCCCTTCTTGAAGCCCTACTGCGACCACCCGCAACTTCACATCGTCTAAGGATAGACGGAAAGAAAACCACATCCGTACTCCAGACGTCTAATGATAGACGGAGAAATCCACTTATCGAAGGAACACATCGTCAATATGAATTGACGGGAAGAAAAGTCTGTCGATATCAGATGACTGCTTGATCAAAGCACAACTATCGTAAGATCTGATACAAATAATCTGCTGAACTGTCTGAATGCTGTTGCTGGATAAATGCCCCTGAACTGATCACAGAGTAATTCACGCGCCATATGAGGCTGATAGAAAACCTGACTTATGCTTCGTATGCATATGCGTATGCTTTAATCTTTCTATGGCGTAATTCTCCATTCAGGATGGAAATGCTACGCATTCTGAAAATGATATGCAAGTATGATGCAAATATGATGATGCATGCAATATGCTAATGCAGGCTCGAGCTGCCGGAGAGAGCTGGGTACAGAAAATCACTTCCGCAACCTAAATGCTGAAGACGAGGCCAACTCTGCTGGGGATATTGGGAACTTAACCGGACACCTCGACGAAGTAATACCCTGCTGGGGAATGTAACTCTGCTGGAGAATAGCAGATGTGCCGAATGTGATTGGACTCCTCTAGGGATAGCTCACCCATACCACTGACAAATTGGACTTTGCTGGAGAAAATGGAGGGAGTCTCCCCGCGTACTGATGAAGCTCGGATCTGGAAATTGATGCGCCGACACGGATGGGCCTCACAGTGATCGCCAACATGGATTTGAACTCTTAGGTTGTCCGTGATGGGTCAGGTACAACTGACGCTGGAAAACACTCTGCCTGAATACACAGTCTCCTAGTGGAAGAGTCAAGGGATAGTAACACGACTTCCCGCATTCGTCTTGCTCTCGAAAATCGACTGCATCTGCTCGAATAACTCTGAATGGCCCTGCTGGTACGGAGAAGACCAACCCTTCGCTCATGATATGCCTCAGCCTGCAGGACCTCTGTGGGGGTAGTCCTTGAAAGGAAATCTGCAGATCTGAGCCCTGATGGTCTGATATAACATGCCCCAGCGTTCTGAGTTTCCGAGAGACACTTCACCTCAAATGCTCCTCGAATAACTTCTGCGTGCTTAGGATGGTCTGCCCCTGACTGCAATGACCTTGCCCCTGATTATCTGATTCAGAGTAGTGCCCCTGACTACTAGATATTCACCGAATCTCAACCCGATTGCCCCAGGATAATTGACTTCGAAGAGCTGACCTGACTGGGGACTACGATAATAGCTTGCCCTTGCTCTCGGAACATTCGGGCGCTCTGCATTCTATCTTGACCATACTTTCCACTGTAGGAAGCTTTTCTGCTGTCAAGCGCTTACTCGCAAGTAAAACAAGTTATTCTGCATAAAAGACATATTAATGCAACACATATGACAGCTTTGACATCCGATCTGTTCACTGGGAAAAGGAAAAACAGTTTATAGCATATGATGCACAAAACATTTATCAACATTAGTATCATCATGGTAAGAGGAACCCGTTTAAGAGTCAGAATCGACGCGACCTTTACCGGAGTATGCTTTCGAAACAACCTGCTTCAATTAGGACTTTTGAAGGTTGTAACGTGGTCAGGCTCACGGTTTTGAAAGGAAGGATAAAGGCTCAAAGTTTATCTTAACCCACCCATTCTCCTTGATGTTCTCCCATCCTACGTTCAGCTAATTTGACCTTAGCGCTCACCTCTCAGAGGTTGAAAGATAGGAATGATAGTTCGAGAAATCATGATCGTTGGGAGTGACAGCCACTCACTTTTCGTCTTTGACACTTGAGGTCACACGACTCGTATTTCCATCGAGGATTGTTCTTTTGATCCTTTTCTTCTTTTCTTTTCATATCCCTAACTTTTGCCTGGACTGACTCCTTTTGAGTTTCTTTTGACTTTTTTAAGTCCAGCGGGATGCCCTCATTTTTGCCTAAGTCATTCGTTTTGAAGTTTTCTTGACTTAGCGGGCTTTTGATTCTCTTTTTTCGTTTTTTTTTTCTTCGAACAAGTCGCGTGACACTGGTTGTCTGACTCTTTGGGGAATGATGTGGCTGTCCCACTCTTGATTGGACCATTGTGGTCTTTTAGGCACGACCTCTAGGGACGTGACTGATCCTCGAACGGACATTCCTTTTGCAATTTGGACATTTGGTCAAATTAGCTAACACCTACCCTGCCCCAGGTTAAGATTGAGTTTTTTTCATTCACAGAAAGAACTCCTACTATAAGGCTCAAAGGGGTTAACAAGGGATTATCTTCCTTATATCTTCGGTGTTTAGGGATTTGAAACAATGCCTGTACATCATCAACAGGTTTTATTTCAAAAGCATACAATATTGGTAGTTGCATGTCGTTCATTTTCGTCATCCTCCCCAAATTCTTCTTAACCAAGCGTTGGACATTTGCAAAAACATGTTAGTGAACACGAATGGATCAAAACATGCATATTTATTTCATTATCATCAATTGAATGAAAACAACAAGTTTTACAAACAAGATTACAAATTCAAACAGGAAAGCAACTACAAATGTAAAGAAATGACAAGCTAAAACAAAGAAAATATGCTAGCTTCCGAGAACCGGGCTTTCTCATCTGCCCTGCTGCTGAACCAGCTATCTTTACCAGAGACACTTCGATGCTGTCTTGATCTGCTTTCAACGACCCAACCAAATTATAGAGCCCTTCCTCCTTCATTCAGATGATTCTAGGACCTTTCTGCCTGAAGCTGATTGCTGCACTATCAAGCAGATCCTGCACTTTGTGCTTAAAAGCCTTACAATTCTCAACCGTATGGCCTGGTGCCCCAGTGTGGAACTCACAAGTAGCATTGGCATCATACCCCGGTGGTGGTGGTCCCGTTAAGGGAGTCATTGTCCTCTTATGAACCAATTGGAGCTGAAGCAGCGTTTGCAGAAGCTGTGCATATGGCATAGGTGGAGTTTCAAGATGACGGCTTGCCAGGGGACCCCGATTCGGATATCTTTTATACCCCTGATTATTCTGCTGCTGGGGTTGCTGCTGAGGCTGCTGCTGCTGGTATCGGGTTGACTCTTGGACACCCTTCGTATCAAATGCAACATCGGTTTCTTGATCTTCAATGTATTGATTAACGCCCTCCTTATGCTTAGCCATTTTCTTTCTCAGATCTGCCCCCGGAATAGGCAACAGTTGTGGGCCTGGAGATTCTGACACCATGGAGTCCAGGATACGCTTCTGACCTGTCGCTACTGCGAAAATCGGCGCCGGCTGAACAGAAGAGTCGCCACCGTGCGTTATTTATCCCACGGGAGGGAAAGGAAACGCTCAGAGTAAACCTCGCAAAGACGGGAAAGGTATGGTCGTCGCAACCAAAACCTGGATTCGGGAGTCGGTTACGCAAGGGGAAGGTATTAGCACCCCTCACGTCCGTCGTACTCGACGGGATCCACGCTTGTTTTCGGGTATGGATTGTTATTCTATCTAAACTAAAGGTCAAGGGTTAAAAGGAAAAGAAAATAAAAATAAAAATGACTCGGCAAAGTATCGCACTTTATGCCTACGTATTCCCGTCTGGAACGAGAAATCAGAGTCAACGTAGTTCGCCTACCTACGGGAAAGGAGGGGAAGGTTGCTCGCTAGGATATCGCATCCTATGCCTACGTACTTTCATACAGCATGAAAGATCAGAGCAAACGTAGTTCGGGCCACGCACGACACAAGCTTGTCTTGGTTGATTTTATTCCTTCTGAAAAAGGTTTCTATGATTAACAGTCCAAGAGGACAAGAATGACGTTTTGATGAGTTCACATTCTTTTACGGAAGAAGTGTCTTTTATTGTGTTTGAAATCTTTATGTGTTTTTCTGTTTGTTTTGAGAAAGAAAGAGACAGAACTCTAACCTACGGTTGCGAAGGGAAACAAACTAACCTAATGTTATCATGCATGGGTTAAGACCTAGTGTCTATCATGCTCCTCTCTTGCACAGAGAGAAACAGAGATCCTACGGGATAGGCAGAAACAGAAACAATATCAGATATATACAGTAAAGCAGTAAAATGCATGGATGCAACAGTACAAGCGAGGCAAGGGAGTCCCACTCAACCTCGAACCTAGAAAACAATAGGCGAAAGTGAACAGACTTCACTCTCAACCCAGCAGGGTAAGCAGCAAACAATACAGTTCAGAAAACCAATCAATACATCAACAAATGAAATACAGCAATAAAACAAACAGCTTCAGCAGCTCTATATCAACAACTAGCTTCAAGCAATCTCCAATCCTTCACAAGCTTCAACAAGCATCAATCTCCATCTTCATGACCTTCAGGCATGGGTTTTGATCATCAGTCTTCCATCTGCAATGGCTTTTCTTCATGCTCAAACCTCCAGGATGAGGAATCAGTCACAAGAGTGAATTGGGTGTTAAGCAATCAGCTGACTACCAAAGGTGGTGAACAGACTGCTTCTAACACAAGAGACATTTTCTCTCAAGAGTTCTATCTCATAGACACTGTCACCAAGCCTTCCAAAGGAAGGGGGTGAGTGTCTTAGAGAGACTCTGAATCACAGAGAAGAATGGATGCAGACAAGGCAATCCATGTTTGAGAAATAATCATTCTAATCTAGAGCTCTGCCTAGCTCCTAAACCCTAGTCTCCTCAGCAACTGATAGCAAGAAACTCCTCTTCAACTCTGACAGTTGATCTTCCATCTTTGAATCTTCAATGGCTTCATCTCCACAAATCTTCAGCTTCCCCAGGGCCCCAGACAAACCCAATACCCATACAAACAATCAATAAACCCCAGAGGGCACACCACACCAAACAGCAGATATACAGACAGTCATAATAGCAGTAGGGGAATCCTAACTTTTCTAAGGGATCTAATAACTACCCATAGCCCCTATAGTCCCATAACTAATCTATTCAAACCCTAAGTCCTAAGGGAGAAAATTGAACTTCCTAAGTTGTCACCTAAAAACCCTAGTTTTGTTCATGATATTCAAGCACTTATTAATCACCTAAAATTAACTCCTAAAAATGGGAACTAAAATATTTCTACAAGCTTAATATCTCATCTAAACAATATGAAAAGAATGATCAAAAAATATCAAAGCATGTGGGAGAACAAAAATCATAAAAATAATGCATGAAATGAATCTATTTAATATAACATTTATTTAGAAAATATGAAAAAAATATGAAATAAAACTAAAAATGAAATTTTATTTTCCTATAATATTCTAGACATTTTAATGAAGATATGGTAAAAAGAAGGAATTAAAAAAGCATTTTCTATGAATTATTTATGAATTTTCAAAGATGGTAAAATATTAAAATGAAATAAGAAAAAATAAAATGAATTAAATGAGGGAGGGGGGTTAGAATAGTAGGCGCGCTCAGTTCAGTCCAGGATGGGCCTCCTAAAGGGGGGTGCTGGTAGCGTTTTGGATTAGGCCCAGAACAACTCAGAGTTCCACACACGCTGGGGGGTGAGAAAAGTATAGAAATCACGTTGCAATTCATATTGGGCTTAGAATAGGGGGGTGGAAATATCAACAACCAACTCAGGCCCGCCCGTTTCAATTAATGAAACGGTGCGTTTTGGCCAGCGCTTCTCCCTCCAAAACTCAGCTTAAATCTCAGCCTTTGGATCGCTCCCACAGTCAAGGGTCTAACTCCAAACGAAGGGCTCAGATTTCGTCTTCCTCCTTGGTTCTGCAAGCTAGGGTTTGGATGCCATGAAAGCTCCCATGCACGAGCAACTTTCTTCCTCTCTGTTCTCACTCTACAGGCAACCAATCCACACGATATAAACATGAAATCTGCTCCAAATCTCTCCCTCTACAAGCTTAGGGCATCAATTCGCTTTGAAATTCACCACATCAACAAATTCGATTGGATCCACACTCGGCCTCCATTGAAATGCACTGATATGGACCATCACCAATCTTCCCCAGACTTAGCCTAAATTGAACTACAACTAATGGAGGTTAACACATGCTATCAAGCCACGATTATAACACACTAATCTAAGAGATATTGATCTTAACAGTTCATTGCACCTGCTCACAACCATCACCAAACCTCTCCAAATTCATCTAAACTAATCTCCTAACCACCTAGATTGCATCTAAACTAACAAAATCAGGTCTAACTAACTGGATCGAGCAGTTTGAATGAAAACTTACCTTGTGAGAAATCTTGAAAAACAGCTATGGAAGATGTGGATCTGAAGCTTCTAGGTGTTGGATCTTGATCTATCCTTGGTGTATGTGATTCTGTATGCAATATTCTGGTGATTCCTTGCTTGAATTTTGCTGTCCAACAGAATTTGCAGTTTTGAGGTTCTTGAAGATAATGCACGAAAATGAATCCTAACCACCAAGTCTTTGCTTCAATTATGATCTATGATGATGATTGAATAAGATTGAATTGAAGTGGATGAAAATTGGTGAGGAATTTGTGAGATTTGGAATGAAACTTCAATGAAAAGTATGAGAGAAATTTGTGAAAATCTTGGTGCAAATGAGGCCAACCCTTGCCAAATTCTCCTTTCATGAATATATAGACCCCAAATGAACATTCTAGATCCATCTTGCACATTCCCTTGCTTTCCAACTTTGGTTCATTTTGATCATGTTTCTTAAAAGGTAAGCAACCATGGATAACTTCATTTTTTCCTTCTAAACTCAAAAAAGTGGGTGAACCATTGTTCTTAGAATTGTTTTTCCATTCAAAATCATATATTGGAAGTCTCCATTTGGACTTGTAAATCTCCCAAACCATTTTCCAACTTGAAATTATTCACTTTATAAGCCTTTTTAGTTCATATTTTGACCTATCATGCAACTCCATGCTATGAGCTTCTCCAATAACTTGTGACCTTCTTTCTAGACTTAAAATCCCATTTGGAGCAAGTTTGATGTTGTAAGTTTTTCCATTTGAGGCCTCCTTGTATGAGTTTTGGGTATAGGTTAAAATGACCTGTAATTCACAAATGCCCAAAATACCCTTTGCTTGTCAAGACCATAAGTTGAGTTCTCCACATCATATGAAGGCATACCATACCATTCTAGAAAGCTAAGACAATGAGGAACAATTCTTATGTTGACCAAGAATTCATTTGAAATCTCCTTGAGGGGCAAAACTAGCTTGGAAGTCAAGTCACTTTCACAGACAAAAGTTCAGACACCCCAAATGACCTGTAACTTGCAAGGACCATAACTTGAGTTCCATAAATCTCCTTGAGGTCTTCCACCACTCAAATTAAAGGTCTTGAGATCCTCTACAAGTTTCATGTTGGCCAAGAAGCCATTTGAAGTTAGCATTTTGACTTATCTTGCTTGGAAATTTGACCTAAACTAGGGGATTTTACAGAGAAACCCTAATTTAGTAACTCCTCTTCTCCTTGATTTCTCTTGAATTCTCCCTGTCATATCTCCATATCCTTCTTCATATGTCAAATGTTGATCCCCACATCTCTCCAATAGACTTGAATGCCCTCTTAAGTCAGTCAATTGACCTAGGGTTGACCTAGGGTTGACCCAGATGAAACCCTAGTTGACTGTCTTCAACTGTAGCTCTTGTGCCTTCATCAATGACTTGTTTTCTTCTCCAAATGACTTTATAAATCTCTCAAGATGTCTAGATGCTCTCCATGCTTTCATTCACAGCTCACAACCCTCTTGTTGACCCTCAGATACCCTCAGCTAGGAGATGGGCTCAAGGCTGGATCTGCTGAACTCTTTGCTTTCAAATTCTTTCCTGATGACTTGAATGAGATTGAATTGGGATAATAACCTCTTGCTAGGCCTCTAGAGATGGAGGTAACAATTGGTCCCCTGTTGAATGACTTGCTATGCTTATGTTATGCAGATGGTTAGTCTATGTACATGACTCTATATGCAAATGCTAATGATGATGAAACATAAACCAAGGAATAAGGTTGGGCAAATTTTAGGGTGCAACAGCTGCCCCTATTCAAGCGACTTGGACCCGATTGGGTGAAGAGCCCGAAGCCTTCAGACATTCGCGGTACGAGACGGTTGAATACTAGTGAAACCAGAAATTTGCCAACCGCAGAAATAAACTGCGCTCCTGCTTGGGGAATGACATTCATCAGCTGAATCTGACTGTTACAGCAACCCACTGATCTCGTGCGACTGCTGGGGATTGTCTTCATCGTTCTGAAGAGGATTCTGTCATAACATTTTGCTTACTTGTCCACGTTAGGACTCTGTTCATCATCAATACGAAGAAATCTCAACTAAAACCTGTCCACGTTAGGACTCCACTTGCTGTTAACCCAGAAAATCTCAGCAACTCCGCTAGGGATAGTTCGTCTGCCTTTCCATAAACTGAATCATCCACGTTAGGACCAATACTCTTCCACGTTAGGAGTAGCCTGTCCACGTTAGGAATCATCTTCTGTATCTGTCCACGTCAGGACTAACCCTTTCATCTTTCCACGTTAGGAAACAATCTTCTTTCCGCGTCAGGAAAACTATATCAATCTGTCCACGTAGGGACTCCAATCTCACTTAACATGTCCGCGTCAGGACTCCATTCTTCTCGAATCTGTCCACGTAAGGACCCCAATTTCTCCGCGTAAGGAATAAACTTCTTCTTCCACGTTAGGAATATCTTCTTTGATCTGTCCGCGTCAGGACTAAACTCTTCCACGTCAGGAATAATCCATTTCTTTCCACGTCAGGAATCAATCTTGATATGTCCGCGTCAGGACTTAATCTTTCCACGTAAGGAATAAGCTCGTCTTTCCACGTAATGAAACCACTTTTCTTCCACGTAAGGAATGCTCTTGATATGTCCACGTCAGGACTCTGATCTTTCCACGTAAGGAATACCAACTTCTTTCTGATTTGTCCGCGTCAGGACTCATTTTTCCACGTAAGGAATGCCATCTTAATCTGTCCACGTAAGGACTCCCATCTTTCCACGTCAGGAATGCTGTCATTTCCACGTAAGGAATCCTCTTCTGATACGTCCGCGTAAGGACTACATCGTCCACGTTAGGACCCATTTCTCCTTATTAGGAATAATAATTTCTCTGATTCGTCCACGTCAGGACACTGATCTCGTCTTGATTTGTACACGTTAGGACTCAGGCGTCTTCGACTCGCTGAGGAAATAAGACTTGTCCACGTAAGGACTCACGCGTCTTCGACTTGCTGGGGAAATATCCGCGTCAGGACTTACGCTTTGCCAACAACACGAAGAAGGATAAATTTGTCCACGTCAGGATTTCACATCCGATCAATACCGAGAAATCAAATCTGTCCACATTAGGACTAGCACGTATCGTCAACCTGAGGAAATGTCCACGTCAGGACTCCACCTTCCAACAGCTCTGAGAAATCGACCCTGCCCACGTTAGGACTAGCACCTCCCATCAGCCCAGGGAAATAGACCTGTCCACGCTAGGACGCCCACTTCTGAAGAAATCCCGCCAATCTAGGAATAAACTGTCCGCGTTAGGACTTGGTTCTTCAATGATCCTCACCCACAAACTTTTTAGCACTGACGTGACAGCGACTTCGAGATGAACTCTACTGGGGATGTCTGAAAACCAACTATCGGACGCCTGCTCTGATAACCGGCGGTGGCCTCTGAAATTCTGATTCATGGGACCCGTTGATGACAAACAAACTCTGCTTGGGGATAAGAAGACACTTATCCTGACCACTCTGGATGGGGAAAATAAGAGACATTTGCATAAATGACTCTGCTGGAGACAAAGAGACTCTCATGATAACTCTGTGGGGGAATACTGCCGAAACTGACATTATCATTGGATGTCTCATGCCGGGATCTTGAATATTTGGTAATTCATTTGAGCAAGAGCTCTCTCCGCCTGAACTGCTAGAGTACAGGAACTGCTTCAGCAACATAAATGCTGGAAGGATAATGCCGACTCGCCGGGGATAGCCTGATGCTACAAAATTATTCCAGCAAAATAGATGCTGGAAGGGTGAAGTCGACCCTGCTGGGAAGTTGGGAACTCAAACCACCCGTCTTGTTGAAGTAACCCCCTGCTGGGGAATATAACTCTGCTGGGGAATAGCAGATGCACCTGATATGATTGAGCCCCTGCTGGAGAGTGAACTAATATCACACGGTATCTCTGACAAAATAAATGACAGGACCCACCATCAACTCTGCTTTGGAGAGTCTTGACCTTCGAATTCCACTGGAAGGAAAGAACATTTGCTGAAAAGAGAACTCCGCTGGGGATGGGATGATTCTCTCGGGGAAAATTAACTGTCTCCACTGGGGGAGAATGCATGACCCTGCGGGGGGAGATGAACCTGTCTGAATACAGCCTTACGATCCCGGAATCACCAAACTCTGCTGAGGACAAGTAACTTCTCTGGAGCACGTCCTTTGAATAAGCTACGGCTAGCTGGGGAATTCCATCCTTCTTCAGGAAGAACATGCATGACCTGCGTGGGGATCAAGCCTTTCACTATTGCAATCTTTTGATCACCTTCCTCGTACGGTTATGAAACCTGCAACAACACAAACAAGACACGACAAGCCTATGCAATCGAATCAATTCAGGTTAGTGACGTTACACTCAGTTAATTCAAAGCTTTAACGATTGTTGGCAAGGGCCAGTGATGTTATACTCATGTTAGTTTCATCAAACTTAGGCGTTTTATCATGCGCAAAACAGTAAAGAACAATCATCAAGTGCTGAATAACACATTTTCATTGATTGGGCCCCTGAATGGGCGGAGTTTTTTTGTACACGGGATGTAACTCCTGAAAAGAGGAAGCTACGCAAAGCAAATATACAAGTATGCAAGTATTCACAAGAAGCATAAATATTGACAAATTAAATTTTGTACACATGTCGGCAACTGGATGCAGATGAACATCACGAACTGATCCTCCCGTGACTCGTCCGACTCTAATGCTTTCCCGGTATCCGTCTTCTGAAGAGGTTGTATCCGATAACTAATTCCTCAAATATATTCTCCCGCACTGATGCTCATTGAATACCAAATTCGGACCGCAGTCATTTACTTTTCTCATCCCTAACTTTTGCGTGAACCGCCCTTTACGGGTTTTCAGTTCACCGGGATACCCCTTTTTGCCGAAGCCGCCCAGTGTAGGTTTTCAACTTCGCGGGTGTACATTTTTTCAATTTTATCCCTAACTTTTGCCCGAACCTTTCATTCTGTTTTTGGTTCGCCAGGATGCCCCATTTTTGCCTGGACTCTCTTTTTTTCTGTCCAGCGGGTCTGTTTTAAGCAAAGTATTTTTTAACTGCGTCCGAATTCACGGGTGATGCAAAGTCTTCCCCGTCCATGGTGGACAACAATAAAGCTCCTCCTGAAAAGACCTTCTTGACAACGTATGGCCCTTCGTAATTGGGGGTCCACTTGCCCCTGTGATCTGCTTGCGGCGGGAGAATCCTTTTCAGCACAAGGTCGCCCGTCTGAAAGCTTCGCGGAAGTATCTTCTTGTCGTACGCTTTCTTCATTCGTCTTTGATACAAACGACCGTATGCCAGAGAAGCTAGCCTCTTCTCATCCATCAAACTCAGTTGGTTCAATCTATTCGTTACCCATTCTGCCTCGTCCAGCTGAACGTCTCGCAATACCCTCAGAGAAGGGATCTCAACTTCCAATGGTAATACCGCTTCCATTCCGTATACCAACGAGAACGGAGTTGCCCCGGTTGATGTGCGTACCGTCGTACGATAACCGTGCAAAGCGAAAGGTAGCATTTCATGCCAATCCTTGTAAGTCACCACCATTTTCTGGACAATCTTCTTTATATTCTTATTGGCCGCTTCGACAGCGCCATTCATCTTGGGTCGGTAAGGGGAGGAGTTGTGATGTTCGATCTTGAAATTCTGACAGAGCTCCTTCATCATTTTGTTATTCAGATTAGAACCATTATCCGTGATTATCCGCTCGGGAATTCCGTACCGGCAAATGATATCTCTCTTGATGAATCTAGCCACCACTTGCTTCGTTACATTTGCGTAAGACGCTGCTTCCACCCATTTGGTGAAATAATCGATTGCTACTAGTATGAACCGATGCCCGTTAGAAGCCGTCGGCTCGATCTTTCCGATCATATCGATTCCCCACATTGAGAATGGCCATGGAGATGACATCACATTTAGAGGACTCGGAGGCACATGTATTTTGTCAGCATATATTTGGCACTTGTGGCACTTCCTTGCGAACTTGAAACAATCAGTTTCCATCGTCAGCCAAAAATAACCTGCCCGCAGCAGTTTTCTCGTCATAGCATGCCCCCCAGCATGCGTACCAAAGGCACCTTCGTGAATTTCCTCCATGAGAAGTTTTGCCTCTTTCTCGTCTACACAACGCAACAACACCAAGTCGTGGTTTCTTCTGTATAAGACGCCATCCGGGTTCAAATAGAAATTACCCGCTAATCTCCTGAGAGTCTTCTGATCTTGACTGGATGCCCCAGCCGGATACTCTTTATTCTTCAGGAAATTAAGGATATCAAAATACCACGGTTTGCCATCAGACGCTTCATCAATAGCAAATACATAAGCTGGCCTGTCCAACCGAGAGATAGTGATTTGGGGAGCTTCGTTCCAGAAATTGACCTTGTACATGGAAGACAAGGTGGCAAGGGCGTCAGCCATTTGATTTTCTGCCCGCGGCACGTGATGCAATTCAACTTTGTCAAAGAAAGGCAACAATCTCCTTGCATAATTCATATAATGTATCAAATTGGGCTGCCGTGTCTCCCATTCCCCTTTGATCTGATTCACCACCAGAGCTGAGTCTCCGTATACGTCTAGATGTTTGATTCGCAAATCAATGGCTTCTTCAAGCCCCATTATACAAGCTTCGTATTCGGCCTCAGTGTTGGTAACGGCGAAGGTCAATCGGGCAGTAAACGGGATGTGCGACCCGTGCGGCGTAGTGATAATTGCCCCTATTCCGCTACCGTAAGCATTCACAGCTCCATCAAATATCATCTGCCATTTGGACCCCGGCTCTGGTCCTTCGTCTGGTAACGGCTCTTCGCAATCCTTCATCTTGAGATACATAATATCCTCGTCAGGAAAGTCAAATCTCATCGATTGATACTCTTCAATAGGCTGCTCCGCCAGATATTCAGACAACACACTCCCCTTTATTGCCTTTTGCGAGACGTATTGAATATCGTATTCAGTCAAGATCATCTGCCACCGGGCAATTCTACCTGACAACGCCTGCTTTTCGAATATATATTTGATCGGATCCATCTTCGAGATGAGCATGGTTGTATGATTCAGCATATACTGCCTCAAACGCTTGGCGGCCCAGGCTAGCGCGCAACAAGTTTTCTCCAGCATTGAATATCGAGATTCACAGTCTGTAAATTTCTTACTCAAATAGTAAATTGCATGCTCTTTTCTCCCCGTCTCGTCGTGTTGACCGAGAACACAACCCATGCTTCCCTCAAGAACCGTCAAATACATTATCAAGGGTCTCCCTGCCACTGGGGGTATCAAAATAGGAGGCTCCTGCAGATACTTCTTTATTTTGTCGAACGCCTTTTGACAATTATCGTTCCACGTTACAGCTTGATCTTTCTTCAAGAGTTTGAATAATGGTTCACACGTGGCCGTTAGGTGAGATATGAACCGAGCAATGTAGTTCAATCTCCCTAAAAACCCGCGCACCTCTTTCTCTGTTTTAGGTGTCGGCATTTCTTGGATCGCTTTTATTTTAGCAGGATCGACCTCTATTCCTCTTTCGCTTACTATGAACCCCAGGAGCTTACCCGATCTCACCCCGAAGGTGCATTTGTTAGGGTTCAGCCTCAGCCTGAACTTCCTAAGCCTTTTAAACAACTTCAACCGATTCACCAGATGCTCTTCCTCCGTCTGGGATTTAGCAATCATATCGTCAACATAAACTTCAATCTCTTTATGCATCATGTCATGAAAGAGAGTTGTCATCGCACGCTGATACGTTGCCCCAGCATTTTTCAAACCAAAGGGCATCACTTTATAGCAAAATGTTCCCCAAGGCGTTATGAAAGTAGTCTTCTCCATATCCTCTGGCGCCATTTTAATTTGATTATAGCCTGAAAAGCCATCCATGAAGGAGAATACAGAGTATTGAGCAGTATTATCAACTAACACGTCAATATGAGGAAGTGGAAAATCGTCTTTTGGGCTTGCTTTATTCAAATCTCTATAATCCACGCACATTCGAACCTTGCCATCTTTCTTTGGCACTGGTACGATGTTAGCAACCCATGAGGGATACTTCGTCACAGCCAGGAAACCAGCGTCCCACTGTTTCTGAACCTCCTCCTTGATCTTCATTGCCATATCTGGGCGAGTTCTGCGAAGTTTTTGTTTGACAGGCGGGCAGTCTTCTTTCAGTGGCAGACGATGCACAACCATATCTGTATCGAGCCCTGGCATATCTTGATACGACCAAGCGAATACATCATTATACTCTCGGAGCATTTCAACCAGTTTTCGCTTGATATCACTCTGCAGTGCGGCTCCGATACGAATATTTTTCTCAACCCCTTCCGACCCCAAATTGATAATTTCGATGACCTCGTCGTGAGGCAGAATGGCTCTTTCCTCTTGCTTCACTAACCAAGACAGTTCTTCAGGAACGTCGCTATCTTCGACAACCTCTTCTTCGGTCTGGAATACCGGGTGCTCGAAGTCGGGACGAGTCATAGGTGGCTCAAAGATGTCATCTGAAAATGTTATCCTGCAAAAGAAAGGGTTAAGTGCTTCAAAATGCGTATAAAGCGGATAACCACGTTGCCATTTTGTTGAAAAATACAAAACAAGAAAGACAGGGATTACAGTATTTGCACATGAAAAAAACGCCATTTATTTAATGATTAACAAAGAAATGTTTATAACAACACAGCCCTAAGCAAATCCTGATGCCCCGGGCAAGACATCAGATTATTCAACAATTAATAAAGCAAAGCATTACTGTTTAAAAGTCACAGGAACAAGCTCCTGAATGGACCAGTTGCATAGTCCTTGTCCTGGCGTGCTTGGCTGAATCCAGGCATCCATATCACAGTCGCTGTCCCCTTCATCGGATTCTGAAGCAGCATTGACAGATTCATGGCATACTCCACTGGCAGAGATGGTGATTGACTTTCTGAAATGAGGGGCCCCCACAGAAGGAGTTGATGACGATGGTCGGTACCCCAGTCCGAACCGGTCCATTTTCACAGGAATGTCCAATACTTTGCCCCAGCCCGTGGCTTCTCCTGCCTTCACTAGCGCTTGGGCTTCTTTATACGAAGAAACAGCTATCTCTGGCACTTTGCTTGGCCCGGGACTCTTGTCCTTTATGCGCAAACCTTCGAATGCCTGGCATGGCGTCTCGTGGATCTCCCCGTCGACTTCCACATATTTAAACGAAGATAGATGGCTGACCAGGATGTCTTCTTCTCCGCACACGGTGACTACACTGTCTCCGACCATATACTTTAACTTCTGATGCAGGGTTGACGTAACAGCCCCTGCCCCGTGAATCCAAGGCCTTCCCAGCAAGCAGCTGTACGCAGGCTGTATATCCATGATATAAAACTCCGTTGCAAACACTTCCGGCCCCACTTGCAGAGGCAAGGTAATCGATCCGAAGACTGTTCTCCGCGTGCCGTCAAACGCTCTGACCACCAAATCACTTGGTGTGCACAAAATTCCTCGAACATCCAGCTTCATCATAGCCTTCTTAGGCAGCACATTCAAAGACGACCCGGTGTCAACCAATACGTGCGACATTGTCGACCCTCTGCACTCAACAGATACATGTAATGCCATATTATGATCCCTTCCTTTCGGAGTCAAGTCGAAATCAGTAAAGCCCAGACTGTGGCCTGCATTTACGTGTGCTAATACCCCTTCTAGCTGGTTCACGGAGACATCCTGTGGTACAAAAGAAGTGTCCAGGACTTTCAGCAAAGCATTTCGGTGAGCCTCTGAACACAACAGCAATGACAGAATAGATATTTTGGACGGCGTTTGCTGCAGATGCTCCACAATTTTATAATCGCTTTTCCGAATTAAGCGCATGAATTCTTCGACATCCTTAGATGCTGCTTCTTTTTCATTTGCTTGAACCGGAACATTTTCCACCGCTTTCCCTTTTCCTTTCGCTATCCTTTCGGCTTCTACTTCAGGAGATATAAAGATCCTGCCGCTTCTTGTCATGCCTCCTGAGCCCACAACATTATCCACAACCTCCGCTGACTGCTTGTTGACATCGATTTTAATTCCGTCACAATACACCTCTAGCCCATATGACCATGGGACTGCTTTCGTATTCTCATACGGGATTGGCCCGGCTTTAGTTATAGTAATCGGTGGTCGCTGAGCTGGTGCTGAAATGGTGATCGTCTTCCTAGGAATCGTCACTGTGGCAACATCACTCCGATTATCCATTACTGCCCCTGCCGGCTCATCAGTTGTTGTTCTATCAAACTGCAATACACCTTCATCAATCAAGGCCTGAATGCCTTTCTTCAGATCCTCACACCCCCCAGACAGGGCCCAACAATCTAAGCAGTACTCATTACAACCCGGGTAAACACCTCCTTGCAACAGTCGGCTTTTTATTTCGCTCAGCGGCGTCTTTAAATCCTCAACATTCATAATCAGATTCAGGCCTTCCTCAGTCAGCACGGCATTCGCCCCATGATTAGGCATGGGTTTCTGGACTATATTCGCACCGGTCGTTCCGAAGTTGATAGACTTGTTGTCCAAGAGATCCTGCACAACGTGCTTAAAAGCATGACAACCTTCTATATCATGGCCCGGGGCCCCAGAATGAAACTCGCAGCGCCTATTTGCATCATAGCCGAACGGGGGAGTTCCCGTTATCGGTGCCAAGGTTCTTTTCTCCACCAGATTCAATCCCAACAAGGTCTGCAATAAATCAGCATAGTTAGAGGGAGGCTTCTCGAACACCCTTCTCGGCTTACCACCCTGGAATCTTCTCTGAGCTTGCTGTGCCCCCTGCTGAGGCTGCTGCTGCTGTGGCATTGGTTGCTGCTGAACCTGTTGTTGTTGCTGAATTGGTTGCTGTTGATACGGGATGGTGACACTCGACACTTGCTGCTGCTGACGATATGGATTTCTTCCCCTGCCTCGGCCTCGGCCTCGGCCTCCAAATACAGCACTAGCTTCGCCCTGACGGCGCCCACCATAAGCTTTCCTATTACTGCCAGATGCAGCTGACTCGTCAACTTGGAACTTTCCTTGCTTAATGTTCCGCTCAATCTTTTCACCCATTAAAATCAGATCTGAAAAACTAGCCAGAGACGTATGGAACAACATATCATGAAACAGCCCGGTGAATGTGCCAACAAACATGTCGTTCATTTCTTTATCTTCCACAGGAGGACGGACCCTGGCAGCCATATCGCGCCACCTTTGCGCGTATTCTTTAAAACTCTCCCCCTTCTTCTGCGAAAGCCCGGCCAACTGGACCCGATTGGGTGCCAGGTCACTGTTATATTTGTAATGGGCTACGAACGCCTCCGCTAATTGCTTCCAAGTCTTGATATCAGTGGGCTCCAACCCCATGTACCACTCTAATGAAGGACCCGATAGGCTATCCTGAAAGAAATGCATGAGCATTCTTTCGTCAGTGGAGTATGCAGACATCTTTCTGTAATAAGCTCGTACATGAACCTTCGGACATGTATCTCCTTTGTACTTATCGAACGCGGGCGCTTTGAACTTGATTGGCACCCTCAGCCCAGGTACCAAGCCCATAGTTGCCATGTCCAGACCCACAGCACTCTGGTTTAGGACTCCCTTCATTTGCTCTTCCAGCATTCTAATCTTTTGAGAATCATCCATCGGCCCTTCAAAGCCTCCTCCAGAGAAGGCGTCTTCCTGTTGATCCTCTTGCCACATACCGTTTCCAGCCCCGTATCCATCATACGCATTATTACGTCCAGCTCTGACCTGATTCATCCCCGGAACTCGGCCTCTGTTGCCATACCCTTGAACACCTCCAGCAGGACCACCAGCCATAAAACCAGCACCGTTTCCGTTTCCAAAACCTCCGTAGCCCTGATTGACCATACCATAACCATCTTGCCCAAAGCCTTGAGCATTAAAGCCATACTTGCCAGTATTGTCGAATCCCTGATCGTTGAATCCGAACCCAGTATTGACAAAGCCATTACCTCCGAGATTATCTCCCACATTGACATCACCCAGCCCAGCGTTATGGACAGCAGTTTCATTTCCAACTCCGACGTTACCATTCACAGCAGCGGTAGCGTTGTTGACGTTAGCAGCATTCACATTGACGACAGGCGGAGCCACCGGCGTTGGAGTGCCATCTCCATGAGCAGTATCAACCCGGACAGACTGATGATCTTCGTTACCATGACCAGCGTTGCGAGCCAATAGAGGCTGGACCATGGCCTGCAAGTTCTCTTGCCCTTTTGCTATAGCCTCCATGGTTTGCATGAAGAGGGCGAGCTTCTCGCGTACATCCTGCATCTCATTCTGAATCTGGTCCATGACTTTCCGACAGTTGGATCGTGTAGAATAGCGGTGCGGATGTTGATCTGGAATCCTGTTAAGTACCTGATACAGAGCAAGAGATAAGACACCATTCAAAGATTACCTGTTATGCAATATGGATATGAATGCAATGCAATGTGTCTGTGCATTAGGGAAGTTCATTCCCCCAGTTCTAGTGCGAAGGTGCCGGTGCGGTGACAGTATTGACAATAAGAATACCGGAGCTGAATCATAGAAAGCCTCATATATAACAGAGAGAATCAATAAGCCCAGGGTACAATATCACTGAGAGTACAAAGAAGGCATGACCTCAACCAACAATCCTGGTGATGGTCAGCACTATGCAAATAAAGCATACAAATAATGGAATGATCAGATCCTCCCAAAAGTCTGGTACTCCTCTATCAACTTCTTGGTCTCCGGATGGCTTGGTCGATCAAGCAGCCCTTCAACAAGCTGGTTTCTCTTCTTAAGGACACGGCGTACGTCTTCAGCAGTTTCTTCCCATGTTGCTTCTCCGAAACAATCTTCTAACTTTCGCTTCTGGGACACTGCTTCATCTCTGGATTTGATTGCCTTGTTCAGTGCATGCTGGACACTATACCGGTTCATCACTTCCTCCTCACATTTCTTGATGCTAGACTTCAACTTCTCCTCGAGGTCGGAAATTTGCTGCTTTAGCTTATCTTCCCTCTTCTTGTTGTTAGTGAGTGTAGCATTCCAAGTCTTATTGCAAGAGGATATCTCTCGGTGTGCTGCGTCGAGCGCCTTCTTTTTGGCTTCCAGCATGTCATGGGAGCTTCTGAACTCTTGCCCCAGACGTTCGCGCTTTTTCTTCTCCTCGGTCAACTCAGCTCCTAACCGGTTTACTAGCTCAATCTGTTGTTGGAAAGCATATACGGCCTTGTTCTTCTCGCTGCGTGCCTGGGCTAACTCTTGCTCTAACCCTTCGTTCATCTTCATTAAGGCTTCTTTCTCCCTCACAACTTGTTCATAGACTTCCCTAGAAACAGTGGTCGGCTCTTCTACCGGAATAGGATCAAGAATTGGTGCCTCTGGAAACGGCATCTTCAACTGACTAGCCCTCTCTTGAATCCAAGCTCTATAAGATGCATAGGCCTGACAGTCATTCTTTCCTAACAACGGCTTCCCTTTGCGGTTGATACGCGTCCAAGCATGTCGCAACTTGGCTAATAACTCCCCCTTCACGTCACCGGTGAAGTACAGAGATTCCTGTACTTCTTCCTCCTGAGGTGGATTCTTCAGCGCATATCCGAACTGGCGAATGAATAGAGAAGGGTTGTAATTGATACACCCTTTTCTTCCTATCAACGGTACATTAGGGTACCCAGAACAACTGAAGATGAGCTCGGATCCCAACAAATCTCTATCAAACCACTCCATATCTTCCGACGATAGCCTCATCAGACGCTCTGGCCAACCAACTGGAACTGTAGTCTCTGCAGCAGATCCTCTCTTAGGAAGGTGACTCTCAAACCACATACTCAACAAGGGCACACAAAGATGAACATTCTTCCCTCTTCCCTTCTCATTCTTGTAATGCAGTGAATGGTAGAGATCTCCGAGTAAGGTAGGTACAGGATTACCAGCGGCGAACAAGTAGAAAGCATCGAAGTCCACAAAATCCGGTATATTGGGGAACAGTACTATGCCATAAATGCACAAGGCCAACACAGCATTGAAAGCAACCCAGCACCCATTCTTAGCATACTCTTGGGCTTTACCAACTAAGAACTGAAATGAGAAGCCTGGAACTCCACGGGAAACAGTAGTCACAAGTTCAGAAGCATCAACATGCAAGGCTTTTGCCAATTCCTCCGGCTTAGGTTTGGTATCATAATGAATGAATGGAACCTGGTTCTGCACGGGCAGCTCAACATACTCAGCGTATTCCTCCAGGGTTGGTCCCATAATAAAGTCAGAGAACGTAAAACACCTCAAAGCAGGGTCATAGAATTGCATCAGAGCATACAACCCATCCAACTCTACCTCTGTAGGTTTGCACACCAATCTCAGTAATCTACCATAACTCATCCGGAAACTCCTACGAACACCCTCGTCAGCAAGAGAGATCAATCCCAGTAAAGGAACAATATCAGGCGTAGGCAATTTGTAAGCAACTGTTCTCCGTAGGCTAGTCATGATCAAACACTCAGAAGTCTGGGCACTAGAACTAGGGAAATGCAAATGCACCTGCAGCACAGACACACGTTAGTAAAATGCAAATGGTAATGGATATGCAGGGATGCAATGCAAGTAACATTCAACAGGGACCAAAGTTGCAACTGCATAGCCTAAACCCAATCAAGAAAGGTCTCAAATAGACCATCCAGAAGTCACCAAACCCTGGTCTCAGATAGACCTAAAATAGAACTCCAACACTGGTCTCTGACAGACCTCAAACCATAACTCCAACTGGTCTCTGATAGACCTCAAATCACATCCATAACTGGTCTCTGACAGACCTCATAACACATCTCCAACTGGTCTCTGACAGACCTCAGAATAAATCTCCACATGGTCTCTGACAGACCTCAGGATAAATCTCCATAAATAACCAAGATCTCTGATCAAGAAATAACCGGTAGTCTGGAGGTCTAGTTACCTGCATAACCCTGAGTCCCCTCACAGGTGGGTGGCCCTATAACTGGCACAAGGTACGGCATCCTATGCGGTCGTCGGCGTCACAGACTTTCAGGGTCGATGATACGATTCCCAGAAGGAGTGGCATCATCAAATCCTGAAGAGGCCTCACTCAGCCAACTTCCAAATGATCGGTCCCCAGAGTCGACAATCCAACTAACCAGCAACCCACGCCAACCAAAGGAAGGGGCAGGAGGCCAACCAGAGGAACCTCGTCTGAGTGTAGATTTCATGGGACACCAAAGCAAGCAAAGCAAGCGGGCGCCCACTAATTTCTACTCTAATTCTAGGTGCACTCAAGCCCAGGTCCGGCTTATCTCTCAATATCAGAACACCCGTCACACCCCAATACAGCAATAATAAACAATATATAAAGCTGAAAATACAGGGTTAGAAATATACAATAACTCCATACAAAATCCTCGACGGGAAAACAAGCGTTAGGATTGACTCTCTTAAGGGACGTTGGATCCCAAATGCATAAGAACCATCGCAGTCCTTAGCAGCCAGGGGACGTTGGGTCCCCAGCAGAGTCGCCAGCTGTCGCTACTGCGAAAATCGGCGCCGGCTGAACAGAAGAGTCGCCACCGTGCGTTATTTATCCCACGGGAGGGAAAGGAAACGCTCAGAGTAAACCTCGCAAAGACGGGAAAGGTATGGTCGTCGCAACCAAAACCTGGATTCGGGAGTCGGTTACGCAAGGGGAAGGTATTAGCACCCCTCACGTCCGTCGTACTCGACGGGATCCACGCTTGTTTTCGGGTATGGATTGTTATTCTATCTAAACTAAAGGTCAAGGGTTAAAAGGAAAAGAAAATAAAAATAAAAATGACTCGGCAAAGTATCGCACTTTATGCCTACGTATTCCCGTCTGGAACGAGAAATCAGAGTCAACGTAGTTCGCCTACCTACGGGAAAGGAGGGGAAGGTTGCTCGCTAGGATATCGCATCCTATGCCTACGTACTTTCATACAGCATGAAAGATCAGAGCAAACGTAGTTCGGGCCACGCACGACACAAGCTTGTCTTGGTTGATTTTATTCCTTCTGAAAAAGGTTTCTATGATTAACAGTCCAAGAGGACAAGAATGACGTTTTGATGAGTTCACATTCTTTTACGGAAGAAGTGTCTTTTATTGTGTTTGAAATCTTTATGTGTTTTTCTGTTTGTTTTGAGAAAGAAAGAGACAGAACTCTAACCTACGGTTGCGAAGGGAAACAAACTAACCTAATGTTATCATGCATGGGTTAAGACCTAGTGTCTATCATGCTCCTCTCTTGCACAGAGAGAAACAGAGATCCTACGGGATAGGCAGAAACAGAAACAATATCAGATATATACAGTAAAGCAGTAAAATGCATGGATGCAACAGTACAAGCGAGGCAAGGGAGTCCCACTCAACCTCGAACCTAGAAAACAATAGGCGAAAGTGAACAGACTTCACTCTCAACCCAGCAGGGTAAGCAGCAAACAATACAGTTCAGAAAACCAATCAATACATCAACAAATGAAATACAGCAATAAAACAAACAGCTTCAGCAGCTCTATATCAACAACTAGCTTCAAGCAATCTCCAATCCTTCACAAGCTTCAACAAGCATCAATCTCCATCTTCATGACCTTCAGGCATGGGTTTTGATCATCAGTCTTCCATCTGCAATGGCTTTTCTTCATGCTCAAACCTCCAGGATGAGGAATCAGTCACAAGAGTGAATTGGGTGTTAAGCAATCAGCTGACTACCAAAGGTGGTGAACAGACTGCTTCTAACACAAGAGACATTTTCTCTCAAGAGTTCTATCTCATAGACACTGTCACCAAGCCTTCCAAAGGAAGGGGGTGAGTGTCTTAGAGAGACTCTGAATCACAGAGAAGAATGGATGCAGACAAGGCAATCCATGTTTGAGAAATAATCATTCTAATCTAGAGCTCTGCCTAGCTCCTAAACCCTAGTCTCCTCAGCAACTGATAGCAAGAAACTCCTCTTCAACTCTGACAGTTGATCTTCCATCTTTGAATCTTCAATGGCTTCATCTCCACAAATCTTCAGCTTCCCCAGGGCCCCAGACAAACCCAATACCCATACAAACAATCAATAAACCCCAGAGGGCACACCACACCAAACAGCAGATATACAGACAGTCATAATAGCAGTAGGGGAATCCTAACTTTTCTAAGGGATCTAATAACTACCCATAGCCCCTATAGTCCCATAACTAATCTATTCAAACCCTAAGTCCTAAGGGAGAAAATTGAACTTCCTAAGTTGTCACCTAAAAACCCTAGTTTTGTTCATGATATTCAAGCACTTATTAATCACCTAAAATTAACTCCTAAAAATGGGAACTAAAATATTTCTACAAGCTTAATATCTCATCTAAACAATATGAAAAGAATGATCAAAAAATATCAAAGCATGTGGGAGAACAAAAATCATAAAAATAATGCATGAAATGAATCTATTTAATATAACATTTATTTAGAAAATATGAAAAAAATATGAAATAAAACTAAAAATGAAATTTTATTTTCCTATAATATTCTAGACATTTTAATGAAGATATGGTAAAAAGAAGGAATTAAAAAAGCATTTTCTATGAATTATTTATGAATTTTCAAAGATGGTAAAATATTAAAATGAAATAAGAAAAAATAAAATGAATTAAATGAGGGAGGGGGGTTAGAATAGTAGGCGCGCTCAGTTCAGTCCAGGATGGGCCTCCTAAAGGGGGGTGCTGGTAGCGTTTTGGATTAGGCCCAGAACAACTCAGAGTTCCACACACGCTGGGGGGTGAGAAAAGTATAGAAATCACGTTGCAATTCATATTGGGCTTAGAATAGGGGGGTGGAAATATCAACAACCAACTCAGGCCCGCCCGTTTCAATTAATGAAACGGTGCGTTTTGGCCAGCGCTTCTCCCTCCAAAACTCAGCTTAAATCTCAGCCTTTGGATCGCTCCCACAGTCAAGGGTCTAACTCCAAACGAAGGGCTCAGATTTCGTCTTCCTCCTTGGTTCTGCAAGCTAGGGTTTGGATGCCATGAAAGCTCCCATGCACGAGCAACTTTCTTCCTCTCTGTTCTCACTCTACAGGCAACCAATCCACACGATATAAACATGAAATCTGCTCCAAATCTCTCCCTCTACAAGCTTAGGGCATCAATTCGCTTTGAAATTCACCACATCAACAAATTCGATTGGATCCACACTCGGCCTCCATTGAAATGCACTGATATGGACCATCACCAATCTTCCCCAGACTTAGCCTAAATTGAACTACAACTAATGGAGGTTAACACATGCTATCAAGCCACGATTATAACACACTAATCTAAGAGATATTGATCTTAACAGTTCATTGCACCTGCTCACAACCATCACCAAACCTCTCCAAATTCATCTAAACTAATCTCCTAACCACCTAGATTGCATCTAAACTAACAAAATCAGGTCTAACTAACTGGATCGAGCAGTTTGAATGAAAACTTACCTTGTGAGAAATCTTGAAAAACAGCTATGGAAGATGTGGATCTGAAGCTTCTAGGTGTTGGATCTTGATCTATCCTTGGTGTATGTGATTCTGTATGCAATATTCTGGTGATTCCTTGCTTGAATTTTGCTGTCCAACAGAATTTGCAGTTTTGAGGTTCTTGAAGATAATGCACGAAAATGAATCCTAACCACCAAGTCTTTGCTTCAATTATGATCTATGATGATGATTGAATAAGATTGAATTGAAGTGGATGAAAATTGGTGAGGAATTTGTGAGATTTGGAATGAAACTTCAATGAAAAGTATGAGAGAAATTTGTGAAAATCTTGGTGCAAATGAGGCCAACCCTTGCCAAATTCTCCTTTCATGAATATATAGACCCCAAATGAACATTCTAGATCCATCTTGCACATTCCCTTGCTTTCCAACTTTGGTTCATTTTGATCATGTTTCTTAAAAGGTAAGCAACCATGGATAACTTCATTTTTTCCTTCTAAACTCAAAAAAGTGGGTGAACCATTGTTCTTAGAATTGTTTTTCCATTCAAAATCATATATTGGAAGTCTCCATTTGGACTTGTAAATCTCCCAAACCATTTTCCAACTTGAAATTATTCACTTTATAAGCCTTTTTAGTTCATATTTTGACCTATCATGCAACTCCATGCTATGAGCTTCTCCAATAACTTGTGACCTTCTTTCTAGACTTAAAATCCCATTTGGAGCAAGTTTGATGTTGTAAGTTTTTCCATTTGAGGCCTCCTTGTATGAGTTTTGGGTATAGGTTAAAATGACCTGTAATTCACAAATGCCCAAAATACCCTTTGCTTGTCAAGACCATAAGTTGAGTTCTCCACATCATATGAAGGCATACCATACCATTCTAGAAAGCTAAGACAATGAGGAACAATTCTTATGTTGACCAAGAATTCATTTGAAATCTCCTTGAGGGGCAAAACTAGCTTGGAAGTCAAGTCACTTTCACAGACAAAAGTTCAGACACCCCAAATGACCTGTAACTTGCAAGGACCATAACTTGAGTTCCATAAATCTCCTTGAGGTCTTCCACCACTCAAATTAAAGGTCTTGAGATCCTCTACAAGTTTCATGTTGGCCAAGAAGCCATTTGAAGTTAGCATTTTGACTTATCTTGCTTGGAAATTTGACCTAAACTAGGGGATTTTACAGAGAAACCCTAATTTAGTAACTCCTCTTCTCCTTGATTTCTCTTGAATTCTCCCTGTCATATCTCCATATCCTTCTTCATATGTCAAATGTTGATCCCCACATCTCTCCAATAGACTTGAATGCCCTCTTAAGTCAGTCAATTGACCTAGGGTTGACCTAGGGTTGACCCAGATGAAACCCTAGTTGACTGTCTTCAACTGTAGCTCTTGTGCCTTCATCAATGACTTGTTTTCTTCTCCAAATGACTTTATAAATCTCTCAAGATGTCTAGATGCTCTCCATGCTTTCATTCACAGCTCACAACCCTCTTGTTGACCCTCAGATACCCTCAGCTAGGAGATGGGCTCAAGGCTGGATCTGCTGAACTCTTTGCTTTCAAATTCTTTCCTGATGACTTGAATGAGATTGAATTGGGATAATAACCTCTTGCTAGGCCTCTAGAGATGGAGGTAACAATTGGTCCCCTGTTGAATGACTTGCTATGCTTATGTTATGCAGATGGTTAGTCTATGTACATGACTCTATATGCAAATGCTAATGATGATGAAACATAAACCAAGGAATAAGGTTGGGCAAATTTTAGGGTGCAACATGACCCACTGCAGCTTTAGCAATATCTGTCATCTTAGCATCGACTGAGACAGGAGCAATACGCACAGCTACGTCGCTCGGCGTGAATTCAATATCGTGCGAGTCAATCAGGTCTTGAACATTGTGCTTGAAAGCATGGCAACCCTCGATGTCGTGTCCGAATGCCCCGGAATGAAACTCACATTGCTTGCTGGCATCGTACCCCTGAGGAAACGCTCTCGTTGGTGGCTCCAACGTTCTCTTCTCTACCAGATTAAACCTCAATAAAGTCTGCAAGAGCTCAGCATATGTCATAGGCGGTGCCTCAAACATTCTCTTTGGCTTCCCTTCCTGGATCCTCCGTTGAGCCGGATGTATCTACTGTTGCTGCTGCTCAGGTTCCACAGGCACAGGTGGCACGAGCTTCTTCATTGCGGCTTCAAATAGCTGATCGTCTTCTTTCCTAAGCACGTTCTTGACTACCTCCATGATCAAGCTCATTTGGGTCTTCAGCTGACTGTTCTCCTCTTTGAGAATCTTCTGCTCCAGACGCATCTCTTGCATGTCTCTCATCATCTGCCCCAGCTGGCTTTGGACTTCAATCAATTCAAACTGATTCTGTTCCATATCTCTGAAGGAATTCCTGCAACAAACTGGACGATGAGGAAATAAGGCCCACGGTTCTGATGTACCTGTTAAATCATAATGCAATGCGGAAAGCAAGCACACATTCATAACGAGACAAAGAGAAACTCAAGCTATAAGCATACAGACAAACATCTCCCACACATGTATAACCAACAAAAGCAGCACGTAAGCACAAATGAGTACGAATACAATGACCCCAGCCAACAATCCTGGTGGTGGTCGGCAGACACTAGTGCACAAAAAGCTAAACAGATTAAGCAGAGAAAACATCCGGCACAAAAACCTCTAGAAACTTCTCCCATACAACTGAACTTTCTGATTGACAATCTTCAGAGCACACACTTCCTGTGGAGTCTTCCATGACATTAACTGACGAACCCACACAACTGGAGGATGGAAAATCATTAACCTGAACAAAACCCTGAGGAGTGATGCAAATACGGTTAGAGTCTAACAGATCCTGAATCTGGCTTCTAAGTACCTTACAATCATTTGTTGAATGCCCCTGTGCCCCAACATGGTACTCACAGCGGGCGCTGGTATCAAAACCTGGAGGATACGGTGGAATCACCGGCTTAGTCTCTTTCGGCACCATCAATCCACTTCTGACCAGATCTGGCAACAACTGACTGTACGACACCGGTAGCTGAGTAAACTGCCTTTCAGGTTTCCTTGGTCTTCGTGGGGCGTGCTGACGCGATCGGCGATAGGATGATCATTGACTTGAAGTGTCTGAAAACTGATCCTGAGATGCTAGAGATTCTGAGGTGGCGTCATCTCCTTCTGCCCACTCTTCTTGAGAACAGACAACTGACTTAATCTTATCAACTGGGACGTAAGGAACATCTCGAAACTTTCCACTCCTGAGTCCTCTCTCAACAATCTCTCCCAGTCTCATCAGGCCCACAAAGTTTGTGCAACTGAACAATTTGTCAAAATAATGGCCTTTCAGAGTACCCAAGAAGATGTCAACCAGTTCTCTTTCCGGAAGCGGTGGTTGAACACTAGCAGCCAATTCTTTCCATCTTCGTAAATACCCTCTGAATGATTCATTCTCCGCTTGAGACAATTCTTGCAGATCTACGAGACTAGGAGTCAAATCCAGGTTGTAATCGTACTGCTTCATGAAAGCTCTGGCTAAATCCACCCACGATCGAATCTGATTACTCTCTAATTGCACATACCATCTCAGGGATGCCCCAGTCAGGCTATACTGGAAGCAATGGATCATTAGTTGGTCATTTCGCACAAACGAAGTCATCCTTCGACAGAACATCATCAAATGCAACTTTGGACAGCTATCTCCCGTGTATTTTTCAAATTCCGGCACTTTGAACTTGTACGGCAACACCAGGTCAGGAACCAAACACATGGCTACAGCATCCAGGTTAACGGCATCTTTCGCCTCCAAGGCTTTCATTTGCTCTTCCAATGCTCGGAGTCTTCTACCATCGTCAAGAGCTCTTGGATCTACTAACCCGGTCACTGGAATATCTCTTCGGTAATTCATTGCAGGGAAAGCGACACTTTGATTGTTAACAGGAGGATGACGTTCATTTCGGGCAACGAACTGCTCATGCCGATCTCGGTTCTCAACAGCAGGCTGTACAACTTGGGCTGCAGTAAGATTGTTCGCTGGCGGGAAGCCTTCCATAGAATCATACTGATGGTTGGACGCCCTGGTAAACCTTGCCAAGGTGTTAGGAGCCTGGAAATTGCCTTCAGACATAGCTACCAATTACCTGTAATGGACTATGCTGCTTGATTCTGCTCAAATCTGCTTCAGCCCCTTGGTCGTCTTCAACACTCCACTTCTGCCTCAACCAATTCCCCGAGAATCACCCTCTGGTGAAAACAAAGGTTGGATAAGTGCTCTGACCTGCTAGAGAAATGCTATGCAGTATGATTTATGCAAACAGAAATACAAAAATGCTAACGTGCATGTGTGCATTGGAGATATTTTCCCTCCAATTCCGGTGTCAGTGGTAGCAAGACGAGATAAACCATAAAGACAATATTTGGAAAAACCCTCATATATTGATTAGAATAACAGTCTTGTCAAGAAGTTACATAACTATGCTCCATACAGCTGATATGATAAGGAGGATCCCAGCCAACATGCCTGGTGGTGATCTCAACATACAGAATACAAGAGAGAAATCAAGTACGGGTACGGTTGCGGAAGTCCTCGACCATCTTCTTTGTCTCTGCGTGATCTGGTTGATAAATCAAACCTTCTATCAGCCGATCCCTCTTCCTGACCGTCCCTTGGATGTCTCTGACAAAGTCTTCCCAAGCCTTATCATTGGCACCGCCCCCAGGTTTGGGTCTCTTGGCATCTGCTCTATGCTGGAAATCTTCCAAATTCTTCATGGCATTTGTCAGCTTGCGCTCGGCCTCGTATCGGCGACAGGCTTCCTCTTCAAGCTCTTCATTCTTCACTTTGACCTGTTCTTCTAACTGAGCTACCCGTGTCTTCAGCTCTTCTTCCCGCTCTTTGCGCTTGGTCATAGTGAGATCCCAGTGTTCTCTGAACTTGGCTAGCTTTGTGTAGGCCCTTTCCAGCTCTTGCTTCTTAGTGGCCAACACACTACTAACTGAGTCTACATCTAACTCCAGACGCTTCTTGGTTTCAGTCAATTCCAATAGCGTAGTCTTCAGATGTTTCAGAGTTTCAGCCTGTTGCTTAGAAACATATCCTGTTTCAATCTTTTCATGCCGAAGCTGGGCATTCTCCTGCTCTAAAGCCTCTTTAGCCCTTGCTAGCTCATCTTTCTCCGCCATCAGCTGCTTGTAGACCTGCATGTCCACAGTGGTAGGCTCCTCCACCGGAGAAGGATGCAATGGCTGAACCGCTGGATACGGCATAAGGAACTTCACAGCTCGCTCACGAATCCATTCTATATACGGGCCAGGAACTCGAGTATCCCCTCTGCTACCTGAAAGCTTCCCTCTCTTGTGCAAGTTTTTCCAGGCTTTCTCAAGTTTGGTCAGCATCTCTTTCCCAATTGCCCCGGTGAGATACAGAGATTCCTGTATCTCCTCGGGCTTTGGCGCTCCTTGAGGTACATACCCAAATTGCCTGATCAATAAGGAAGGGTTGTAGTTGACACACCCCTTCCTTCCCACTAAAGGAACATTCGGGAATCCTTCGCATTTGAGTATGACTTCAGCTCCGAATACCTCTTTATTGACCCATACCACGTTCTCAGCAGTCAATCCCATTAAGCGCTCGGGCCATCCTAGAGAATTGATAGAGGTGACAAAAGGGCCTGACTTAGGCATATGACTGGTGAACCACCTGCATAGGAGAGGTACACAGCAAGACACATTCCTTCCTCGTCGCTTTTCATTCTGGTAGTGAGTTGAATGGTGGATATCTCCCAGCAAAGTAGGAACTGGGTTCTTCGCAGCCAAAATATAGAAGGCATCAGAATCAACAAAATCAGGAATGTTCGGGAACAACACGATGCCATAAACACATACAGCAAGGATGACGTCAAAAACACCCCAGCTACCCTTCTGGGCGTATTCCCGAGCCTTCTCCACCAAGACATCCAACGGAAATCCCCATACGTCTCCTCTTCTGATCATTTTCCCAGACAGCTCAGACTCTTTCAAGCATAGGATGGCAGAAAGCTCAGCCAGCTTAGGCTCAGCGTCCGTACGATAGAAAGGCATCTGCTCACGGATCGGTATATCCAGAAGTGCAGAGTACTCCTCCAGGGTAGGAGCCAAAACGAAGTCGGGAAATACAAAACACCTGAGCTCCGCGTCGTAGAACTGTAACAGAGTATAGATGCCGCTGGTCTCGTAGGCAGATGGCTGATAAACGTAGGTCAGAATCCTCCCATATCTCTTTCTGAAGTCACCCATTCCCCTCTTCTTAGCAATAGCAATCAACTCTAACAATAGACTGATATTCGGCGACGGAAACTTATAGGGCAATACTCTCTTCAGGTTTTCCATGTCTTGCTAGGAACAAACACCAGAACTGGAAGGGAAAATATGTACCTGCAATACACACACGTTAGTTGAATGCAGATGGTAATGATGCAATATGATAAATAATGCAATCTGCGAACACAGGGGCTATGCTGTAGCCTGAAGAGGAACATCTCTGTGATCGAGAACAGAAAACCAACACGGTCACCAGAATCTCATGCCACTAACTACCATCTGATACTCAAAATATCAATCCCCTGGTAAGAAAACCATCTGAACCTCTGTATCTGACGAGAAAACCATCGGATAATAGAATCAACCTCAGATAAGAAACCCATCTGACCCAAACAACACACCTGGAGATAAATCAAGAACACCGTCTGATAACTACTGAATCATGGTTTCTGAAGGCCAGTTTTCCTGCAATAACCCAGTCCCTCTCACAGGTAGGATAGACCTAATCCACGGACAAAGGTACGGCATCCTATGCGGTCATCAGCGTCACAGACTTTCATGAATGACGATACGATTCCCAGAAGGAGTGGCATCATCAAGTCATGAAGAGGCCTCACTTAGCTGACTTCCAAATGATCGGTCCCCAGAGTCGACAACCCTCACGTCTGGACTCCCCTCAGATCCTCAGGACCGGAAAGGAGCACCTCTGCAAGAATCTCGTCTGAGCGCAGATTTTCGTAGGGAACTGTGCCTGCTCAGCAGACAGGTTCGTCTACTACTTCTCCACAACTATATCTAGGTGTGTACTCAAGCCAAGGTCCGGCTTTTCACTCACAGTAACCTCCCTTTGCCCACAGCAATAATCATAATAATATAATGCTGGAAAATAAATGCGGAAAGGTAAAGGTACAGAAGAGTAAAGTGCAGAAAAGTAAAACACAATATGCACAACACCCAACAAATAAACACCCAAGCGCTAGGATTGACTCGCGTAGGGGATAGGAAACGGTCCCAGCATAAGGGATGGGAAAAAGTCCCTAGATGCTATAAGTCCCCAGCAGAGTCGCCAGCTGTCGCTACTGCGAAAATCGGCGCCGGCTTGGCAGGAGAGTCGCCACCGTGCGTTATTTATCCCTCAGAGCGGGAAAGGAAACGCTCGAAGTAAACCTCGCAAAGACGGGAAAAGGTATGGTCATCGCAACCAAAACCTGGATTCGGGAGTCGGTTACGCAAGGGGAAGGTATTAGCACCCCTCACGTCCATCGTACTCGATGGGATCCACGCTTGGTGTTTATAAGGAAAAGGGTGTGTTATCTATCTACGCTAATGGTTGGTCTGAAAAGCAAATAAAAGGACAGGACTCGACAGAACATACGGTGTTCTGGGCCTACGTATTCCCTCGTGCAATGGGAAAGTCAGAGTCAACGTAGTTCGACTACCTACGACTAAGCGGGGAAAAGGTTGCTCGCCAGGACATCGCGTCCTGTGCCTACGTACTTCCACACAGCATGGAAGATCAGAGCAAACGTAGTTCGACTAACTACGGCTAAACAGGGGCTCTCACATAGCAGTGAGAAAACAAACTGGTCCTAATGATTCGGGAACCTACAATTACGATCTGGTCTCAAATGCGCTCGGGCAAGAGAAAGGGGAAACAATTAGTCGTTAGCGGGAAAGTCTCGATCGCACAGCCGCGAGAGAACAAAGGGTTAACTGTTAGTGTGCTCGCTAGGATATCGCATCCTATGCCTACATATCCTTGTCTGGTACAAGGAATCAGAGCAGCTGTAGTTCAGCTAACTACGACACAAGCTACTCAAAAGCTCCTACTGAAAGGAAAGGGAAAAGACACCCTAAAACTATAGCTGAGAAACAGGGGAATCTACCTATTGCTATCACACCTGGTTGATCATCCTAACTTCTATCATAACAACTCCGCAGCGGAGAAGTCAGAGCTCCTAAGGGATCATGGCAACAGGACTAAACTACAAACAAAAAACTGCAAAGTACTGAAAATATGCATGAATGCAACAACTAGACAAACAAGGCGCAAAGGCCGCAAACCACAAAGGCAAGGGAGCTCAGCTCTACCAAATACCAACAAGCAAAGCCACTCAATAACAAACAAGCGGAAGGAGGACCACCTCAACTTCTCATGCACACAAAGTCTACTTCTAAGATGCACCTACTCAGAACTATCTAGATGGACACCTAAGTCTAATGCAACATAACATCACACAAGTCAAACAATACAAAGAGAAGGCTAGCTAGCCTGACAAGCCTCTAACCTCAAAACAAGAAACCACTCCTGGGCAAGGCCCCTAACAAACCTGAAACAATCTCCTAATATATTTCTAAACAAAACCCTATACAACACCCTAAGCAAAGATCTAAGCAAAACTCCTAAGCAAAAGGAATCAATCCCAACCTCCAAGCTTCAGAACAAGCTTACCAGAGAAAGGGAGCTAAGCAGACAGACTCATAGTGCCTTCCTCAGGAAAGTACCAGGAAATTACTACTCAGGAGTCATATCCTATGCGGCTCGACAACCGTGATCAGTTTACATTCCTCCTCAGGAGAAATTAAAATCACATGAAGGCTCCGGCATCACTGGATACTTGAGAAAACCTATATGCACTAAGGGAACTAAGTGAGCAGACTCATAGGACCTTCCTCAGGAAAGTACTAGGAGGCTGACACTTAGGAATCGTATCCTACGTGGCTCAACAACTGTGATCAGTTTACATTCCTCCTCAGGAGAAATTAAACTCACAAGTTGGCTCCAACATCACTGGATACTTGAGAAATCCTAGATAAACTAATGGAACTAAATGAATAGACCCATAGGACCTTCCTCAGGAAAGTACTAGGGGGCTTCCACTTAGGAATCGTATCCCATGTGGCTCAATAACATGTGATCAGTTTACATTTCTCCTCAGGAGAAATTAAACTCACAAGTTGGCTCCGACATCATTGGATACTTACGAAAGAGGTGAGGAGAAAGAATGAAAGTCATTCATAGTGCCTTCCTCAGGAAAGTACCATAAACTCCCTTCAAACTTCAGGATCTCGAACCTCACAAACAGATAACAAGCTCCTAGACTAAGCCTCAATCCAATGCATCCTTGCAAGCTCCAACAGGACCTCAATCAGCTCCCATCCTCAAGAAGAACCCACAGGCCAACAAACCACAAGAGACTATCTCTGAAGTTCAACCACAGTTGAACTTCAAAGTCGGAAGTCATCAAGACTCCTCCTATCTTCAAGCTCAGACAAATCACCTCAGAACATCCTACAAAAATCTAACAAAAATCTATGGGAAACCTACATGGCTCTAAGACAACATGCTAAAAAAATCAGAACAAAATTCAACACCAGATGAAAGAACTAAAATCAGCAACACAGACATATCCACAGACCAATTATTTAATAGCAAAACAATACAAAAAATGCAATTAAAATGAAAATGCATGATTAAGCTAATGTTTTTGCACTATAAAATTCTACACTGAATTACGAGTCTACAGAAAAAAGAACGGGATTATTTGACTAAACCTACTATTTTTTAATAATTTTCTAATGACATGTATGCACTAAAAATATTAAAAGAGTCAATTAATTGGAAGATATACCAAAAATATCAAACAAAAATAAAATGACATTTTTATTTTATATGATTTTCTAGACATTATTATAAAGTGGTAGAAAAAAGAAGAATTAAAAAATCCATTGTTTACATTTTATTATGAATTGTTTAAGATGCAAAGAAATAAAAGAAATTGAAAAAAAAACAAAATTGAAGTAAAACTGGAGGGGGGTGCTGAAAGCAATGCTTCTAGGCTCATTCTGGCTTTGGGCCAGAGATGGGGGGTGCACATAGAAATAAGGGCGTAAGGCCCAAATGAGTCAGAAATCCCTTAAAAAAGAAATAAAAGAAAAGCGCAGGGGGGGTGCAGCCAGCAAGGCTTTCCAGTTGATTCTTATTGGGCTTACGCCCAGGGGGGTGCAAACAGGAATAAGGGCCTAAGGCCCAAATCAAATCAATCTGGCTTCTTACACAGGGGGAGGGGAATGAGTAACTTGGGGGCGTGACTCAGCACACGCGATTGGGCTTCACACCCAGCCCAAACCCTAATCTGAACCCCAAAACCAATTCCCCTTCTACAAACCCTAAACACTGTTCACGCATGGAACCCTAGCCGTCGTCTTCCCTCATTCTCTCTGAATTCTCACCTTCCTGAAACTCTCGAACTATTCCCAGAACCTCAAACCTTACTCAATCTCCTCACAAAATCTGACACTAAACCTAATCCAAATCTTAATGAAACTCCAACTCAATCTCAAAATTAAAATCTAGATGAAACAAGCCAATCCAAACATCCTAGCAGTCAGAAACTATGCTCAACCGAGAATCAAAGGGAAAACGTACCTGGATGAGGAGTACGAACCGGCTGAAGGCGTTCTTGAGCTTCGTTGAAGGGAGACGTTTGAAGATCGTAATAGATCTGACGAAGGATGCACGCCGTTGAGAAGATCTCCGGATAACTTTCTGGAAAAAGGAAATGGATCCTCTGAAGGTGTTCTTGAGGGCGAAGAAGGTTCAGATGAAGCTCAGAAAGATTTTCTGGAAAACAAATCGAAGGATGAAGGTTCCTGATGAATCCACGAAGTTCTTGACGTTCGATGCTGAGGAACGATGATGTTCTGGGGAGGGATTGAAGAACTATGGAGTTCTAAGGCTTTTCTGGGAAACTCCGTGAAGAACAATGGAGGTTTGATGGTGTTCTTGCATACTGTATGAAGAGCGATGAATATTGAGGATGTTCTGGAAAATATTATGAAGTTTCCGGTGAGTATGGGTTTTCCGGCGAGGTGGAGACGAAGGGGAACGGAGGAGATCGGAGACGATCGGGGTGAAGAAATGGATTTCTGGAGATTTCTGGGTGTTTGGGGATTCCGGCGAGAAAGACGGTGGCCGGAGACGGTTGGACGGTGGCTCAAGGCGCCTGCATGCCCGGCGGCAAGGTCCCGGCGATGCTCCGGTGACCAGCTGTGGTGGTGCCAAGTGGTGAAGGGAGCTACTGCATGGGTGGCACGTGTGAGGACGGGTGGCAGCAGAGAGAGGGTGTGAGTTCTGGTGGGACGCGTGGCGTGAACTGGGAGCTTCTGAGTTGTGAGGTGTTGGGCAGTGTGAGTGAAACGTGGGCCAGCCCTTGAGTGAACACGTGGCGAGGGGCATTTAAATGCTGAGAAGCTCTGGACGCTTCTAGAATGCTCTGGAAAATGCTGGAAGATGGCTGGCAACGAATTGGGCTGACCTGGACGAAATTCTGGACAATTTGGGCTTTTCTGATATGGGCCCACTACGAAAATGTTGCCAAAAAACCTGTAATGAACTGGATTAAAAAACAATTAAACCTAATTATCTAATTAACATCAATTAATACCTAATTAACTGACTAATCCGAAAAATCAACTATCTTAATCCTAATTAAATCTAAAAATGATTAAAATCCTAATTAAATCTAAAAAAAATTCAATTAACCTAATTAAACTCTAAAAAGTGATTAAAAATCTAATTAATTCTATATTATCTCTAATGAAATCTAAAAATGATTAAGATCTAATTGACTCTAAATTATCCAAATTTCTATTAAACTTCTACAAATGTCTACCATTATTTAATATCTATTAAAATCTATTATTAATAAAAGAAAAACTATATTATTTTCTATATTATCTAAAAACAATCTATATTATCCTATTTAAAAAGATAAATTCTAAAAAAAGAGAAAATGCTATTTAAAAATATCTAAAATGATTAAAAAAATCTATTTAAAACTATTAAAAAAAATCTTATTAATATCCTAGGAAATGATTTAAAAGCTATTAAAATCTATAAAATTCTATATTATTCTAAAAATGATAAAACTATTAAATCTATTTAAAAACCTATATAAAATTCTAAAAATCTATTTAAAAATTCTATAAAATTCTAAAAAGAGATTTAAGCTATTTAAAAAAATACAAAAACCCTCTTTAAAATCCAGAAAAATCTATAAAGCCTATTAAAAATCCGCAAAAGTCTATTAAAATCCTAAAAATGCAGATGAATGCAAATGACCACCATAGAAGAGCGCACGAGACCAGATCGAATCGAACAGAGATCCCCGGGCATCAGAATATCCCCAAAATCACTATGCAAGCTAAAAATCACCAAGGAGCGCACAATTTCCCGAAAATAAAACCTTGGTGATCTGGACTGGATCTGCCATATCTGATAGACGAAAATCAAGTTGTAACCCTGATATCCTCTGTTTGCACAAAAAATCATACGTCTGATTTGCGAATATGAATTCAAACCACGAGTCAGATAGGAGAATCGGTTGGTCAAATTTTAGGGTGCAACACATAGATAATGATGCAGCCACAAATTTGATCTAGAGCATGGTTTGTCGAGATGTATTTCTTCACTGTTGATTCTATCTCTGCAAGATTATTCTTGTGAAAATTGTTGAAGGATAAGTGAGCACTTTCCAACTGCTTCCTGGAACGGTCCACTGTATTTGAACAATCCAGGAGACAATCCTCCATTGTAGCTTTTAAGTTGTTTACTGAGAATATGTTTCACAGAATGGTTATTTGCATCCTCTACATATTCATTAACTTCCTTGGTAGCATCTTTAGAAACTTGTTGCATGTTCAACATCTCTAACTACAATCTCTTAGACTGTTGCACATTTGTGTCCTGCGTATTCGTGACGCCTCTGAGACCATAGCAGTTTTCTTAGATGTTAAGTTTGCCAAAATTGATGAAATTTTCTCTGAGGCCTCCCCCTCATCTCTCGCAGCCTCTTCCTTGAACTTCTTCTCAGGATTAGTCATCTGACAGGACCTCTCATTTTGAGTTTCTTCAACAATTCTCATTACTCTTGAAGAGTACATATTAATGTCATCAAAGAATTTTACAGTTGGGTCTGAAAACGCATCCGCCAGAAGTGTACTTTGTTGTAATCCCTCCTCTTGTTGTTTAACGGAGAACGCTACTAGCTGTTTTTGTTCATCAAGAGAATCATGGATGTTGTCGGTCACATCATTAGCTTCAAGAACTGCGGTGGCAAGAAAATTCTCGACAGCCAATGTCTGCAATGAAACTTTATTTTGTATTTGTTCTGTATCAGAAGAAGCTTTTGTGTGCAATGCATTTGCTAGCTCCATCAGGGTCCCTACTCCTGAAGTATAAATTTCTGCCATTTTCTTGATCCTTGATTCCAGGGCTTGTGCGGCATCACTTTTATGGGAAAGATGCGAGCAAGCATGATCTTCCACGCATTTAAGTTGTTTAAAATACACATCAGTAAATGCTGCTAGCATGCTCACATAACCATTCTTTCATGCGTTGTCGATAAACCTTCGACCGGAAAGCTCTTATGAATATAACATGTAAATAATGGCAAACTCTATTCTTCCAGTCACCGTACCCAGATATATTTTGAATTTGTTCTTCTAGATTTCTCTTTGCTGAAAGAAGTACTAACGGGAATTTCGTTTTATTTGAATTGCAGTGTCGGTGTAGGAGCCTGGTTATGAACCGATGCAAAATGTACGGTTGCCGGTTTCCACCTTCACCAACCTTCAGCAGGCTTGTACGAAGATTTTCACGAGTGTTACCGTTTACGCTCAGCAAATCCAACGATTCCCATGGCGACGGATAGCAAGTATGCATGTCTGCTATGTATCAGGCTTGGAGGAGGACACATGTGTTGGCAGGATATCAGAGCGGAAACTCCGAAGCTTCGGTTGTAAATGAGTAGTGGGAGTTTAGTACTCTAAATGTAGTACATGTTGTATTGACCTGAATTTTGAAATATGAATATAATTTTGGTTTGAGATTCCTTGCAAATTGTCTCTTTTGTAAGCATAGTTTTTAGGTGTTACAGTTAATTTCTCATCACTATTATGGTGGTTTTTATTAATCTTCTCATAACCAAACCGAAAGTCAGGATCCTTGAAGGTGAATGGAAGGAGGCGGTGTAAATTGCACTTGCAGTGTTTGGAATGAAAGTTGATGATAATGATGCCTTTATATTGAATTGCCTGATTTAAATGGAGTTCTGTATGGTTGTGCGTGTACGGAACAGTAGAAATAGAAATGGCTTAGAAAGTGATATCCCCAAATAAAAGGTCCTTATTAACTTAATAGCGAGTATCCATTCCTTTGATGTGATGAAAGTCATGTGTGTAATACTCGTAATGAGGCAAATCTTTTGCAAGGAAAAACTCGTGAGTGATCAACAAAATTGGACGAAATCTCAACACTGCCGGGAGCTTGAGCATTTATTTCGCAGTGATCATGACTTATGAATTCCTTTAAAGTGCTCCTTGCCAAGACTTAATTCAAGGTCTCATACAAACTTAACATCTCAAAACCAAATGATCATAAAAAACCACCAAGAACGTCCTCATTTTCTCTTTAAAATAACGACGCCACGTCCCGAGTGATCCTGTGAAAAAAAGGGATACAACCTGAAATTCTCTCTCTCTCGGAGTAGGTGTTGAAGAGGTGTCAATAGAAAACCCCGTAATCAATCTGAAATAGGCCTAACTGCCCATGTCTTGGAGTATTTAAATTAGGAGATTAAATATTATCCCCATCTGAAATCACTGCACCTGCACGAGTTGGTTAGCCGTAATGAAATATGCATACAACAGTAAAAGGATAAAACGCAAGAAAAAATGCAAAAGAGAGGTGGGATCTTAAGGTCAAAAATTAGGGTGCAACAGCTGGGAGTCTACCTTAACTTCCACAAACTATTATGGGAAAGGAATCAGTGGGTTATCGGGAGGAGGAACAACATAAGGTGTTTCCTTTTCTACCTCTTCGACAACCTCCCTTTCGAGTGGTGTAGGTGGATTTTTCTCAATCTATACTCTTTTCTCACCAGAACTCTTCTCAACCACATTATCACTCTCCTTATGATTTTCAATTTTTTTTTCACTATTGTTTGTTACGACATCCACATGTCTCTCAGGGGAGGGTCCTAGAGGCGTCTGTGCAAGCAGGGGACTTATTTAGTTTTTAAACTAGTATTTTCTACTGAAAGTAATTTAACGTCAAGAAGTATCTTTTAAAAACTAAATAATTCCTAATTAATGTATAAAGCGCTCTCACTGTATTTATGATCAATGTCCAGTTTTCACTATACGGTTTAAGCCTCACGCTCTCGCGTTATCGACTCAAACCTTTGTTGTTTTCACTCTCGTGAAAAATCTTTTGAATAAAAAATTGAAAACTAAAGCCAGAAGAATAATTTATGAAAAGTTAACGCCAATTCTATTATCGAGTCCCTCCGGAACAAAGGTCCTTACATACGGGACTCTAGAAATTTAGTCAAACATAGTTGCAGAAACAAATAAACAATTTTGAGTTTTTGAATTGAATATAGATATAACAAGCGGTTTGAAATGATTTAAAGCGATGGTTGCAAAACATATTAAAGTGATAAAAGGTTAAAATAATAACAATGCAGAATCTGTAAAGAAGAATTATAAATGGCGAAAAAGAAAAGTAGGAAAATAAATGTGATAAAGATAAATGAGCCTGAAATAAAAACTGAAATTAAATTGAACATAAGGTTGTTGATCCAAGCAAGTTACAATGGTGGAAACTTAAGCTTTAGAACTAATGGTGCAGTAGTCCCTTGATGTTTGAGACTATCACTTTTTAATGTTGAATATCTGCTTAAAACTAAAATTCCCAAACTCGTATGAAACTTGGATACTAAATTCCACGTTAAACTTGTAATATAGTATTTTGATGCTGAAAACTAATGCCAAATGAGTGGGAATCATGGGAGAAAATGTAGGAGAGTGGGAGTGGAATGAGCCAAGTTAGTTTCTTGATTTTTCTGCACTGCGCATCCAAGAAGAACATCGTACGGTCCATGAAGGACACCATGAGGTCCATGAAAAATCCCGTAGCTTCATGGAGAGCGCCATGAGCATTGACATGCTAAACGTGGCCATCAAGGTTCATGGTGAACATCGTGGCTTCGTGGAGAATTCCATGAGCACAATTAATTTATAAAAACTCTGTTTTTTCACTGTTTTTGTTTCATTTTCTCGTATACTGGCTCCTACCTGTTAAGTACCTGAAACCGATAGAAAGTACCAGCATAACACAATAAAAACATATAAAAATAACACTAAAATGTATGCTAATTGGGTTGAAATATACTATGTATTTTCGTATTATCATCATTCACCTGCATAGTAGATAACTATCACAGATCATTTCTCAATAGGCCCATCCCATAGTGGTAGAAATCTTAAGTTCAGTAAAAATGACAAGATAAGGGTGAGGGTAAAATGTAAGAATGAGTGTGATTGGGAAGCTTATTGTGCCAAATCATTAAATGAAGAAACTTGGTAATTAAGGAAGGTGAATGATGTACATAGTTGTAGCTGGGGTTATAATGTAAAGCCGATAACTACTAAGTGGCTGAGCAAGAGGATCCAAAACATTTTTAAAAAGAAATCCTAGGATGGAAATAAAAGATATAAAGGCAAAGGAACAAAAGAAGTGGAATGTAGGTGTGAATAAAACTAAGGCAATAAGAGCAAGGTTTAAAGCTAGAGATTTTGTTGATGGATTATTCTTAAGGGATTACACCAGAATATAAGATTATTGTCATGAGTTGTTGAAAGCAAACAGATGATCAAATACCATATTCCAAAAGGCTATATATATGTTTTACAACATGTAAGGAAAGCTTCAAGTTTTCTAGGCATGTCATAAGACTTGATGGTTGTTTTCTTAAGGGGCTATGTGGAGGGAAAATTATGGTTGTTATAGGCAGGGGTTCAAATGATCAAATTCTACCTATAGAATTTGCAGTGGTGGAAGGGGGAAATAGGGATAATTGGACGTGGTTTATGGAGTTATTGATTGATGACCTTGGAGGAAAAAATGAATGCCTCACATACACATTCATTTCTGATCAACAAAAGGTATGTGCAACTTATTAAATTAAATTCATTTACTAATGTTGTTGGCTTATGTGTAAATCATTGTATTAATGTTGTTGGTGTCGCAACTGCGAAAAGGGCCGGCGGAAACAAACAGAAGAGTCGCCACTGAACATTATTTAACCCAAAGAAAGGGAAAGGAAACGATCGAAGAAAATCTAAAAGAACAGGAAAAAGAAGGTCATCTCAACTAAATCTTGGGTTCGGGAGTCGGTTACGCAAGAGAAAGGTATGAGCACCCCTCACATCCGTTGTACTAAATAGGATCCATGCTTGTTATCTAAACAAAGGGGTGAGTTATCTAAATGCTACCGCTAAAAAGGGGATGGAAAAGAAAAAGGAGACTTGATACGAAATCTCCGCCCTATGCCCAAGTATTCCCTCGTGCAATGGGAAAGTCATAGTCAACGTAGTTCAGAAAACTACGGGTGATGGGGGGAAGGTTGCTCACCAAGACATCGTTATCATGTGCCTACGTATCTTCATCTGGTACGAAAAATCAGAGCAAATGTAGTTCGGGAAACTAAACCACTAGTTGGTTAAGTGTTTTTTATGAGTGATGTTAAGTTTCCATTCCAGCAGTTAGGGTCGATGCCTGTTTGCAGTAGAACGGAAAAACAACGTACTCCTTTCTAAATTGAAATGGTTTAGAGAAATGAATTGAAATGGTTTGAGATTCACGTTGCACTAAAGACTATGATATAGGATCGAATGCGTCGTATATCGCTCAAAGGGCATACACTAAACACTCTAGACAAGTGAGGAGAAACCCCCTCACTCATCATTTCCCATATACTTAAGGCTCGTGGCACAAAAAGTTTGTCATTCTTTATTAAGTACCTTAAGATTGTTTGAGATGAGAAGAGAAGACACAAAAGAGAACACACTAAAGAGAAACTGAAGACCCTAATGTTATCATACAAAATGGTCCTAAAGTAAGGATGGAAAGGAAGCCTACCTAATGTTATCATACAAAGGATGAACCTAGAGTTGCGATAAAAGGGACTATCCTAATTGTTATCATGCAAATTATTGAAAGCCTAATTTCTCTCCTACTCCCATCTTAATCAGAAATTAAGAGGGACTAGGAATCCTAAGGGATCATGTGAGCAAACACAAGTAAACACCAATCAACTCAATCACAAATGACAACAAGAAAAGAAAAGAGATGAAGAATAAAGATGAAGAAAGAGGAAGATACAATCAAGAAGAACAAACATGGAAGTTTAAATGACAAAGAAGTATCAAATACACTCATTTCAATCTCATACAAGGTAAGCATCATCATCAATTCAACACATCAAGAAGAATAAAATGCCCACACACATCCAAACATCTTCAACAAGCCTTATCAATCACAAATCAAGATGAAATGAAATCAAAAGGCATAAGCAACATGGCAGGGTAGTAACATAACACATGATACTCAAATCATATCAATGATCAAAGAGAGCACCAAGAAACAAGACATACATCCCACTCACAAACAAGTCAAAACCACACCAAACAAGCATGCACACAAACTACCCTAAAGGGAAAGGCATAAGAACATGACATGAAACTAAAGTGAAGCCATACATCAACATGATCATCAAGTCAAACATCCACTCAATGAACACACAAGAGGAAACACACAAGTGAAAATCAAGAACATGTCTCAAGAAGAATCAAGCACCAAGAACATCCACAAAAGGAAAACAACAATCAAACAAGCAACAAAGTCTCAAATGACTTGAAGAAAAACATAATGCTACCCAAACATGAACTGAAAACAAAATCACATCATTTTACAATTTTAAAAATCAAATAAAAAGACAAATAAAAAGGCAATTAATCATATAAAAGGATGAAAATTAGTTAAACCACAAACTAAAATCCCAGAAAATCACCATAGATCAGAAGCCATCATAGGATCATGTACTAATTTTCTCACAATTTTAAATGGCTAAAAAATAATTTTAAATCAATTAAAATTAAGAAAATAAACCAAAAATCCAAGAAAAATATCAAAACCAGAAATAAAAATCAAATAAAATCACCATAGGTCCAAGACCATCATGGGATCATATAAAATTTTTCTCATAATTTTAAAATGTCTAAAAACAATTTTAAACTAATTAAAATTTGCTCAAACAAATTAAAATTCAAGAAAAATAGCAAAGTGAAGAAAAAAAGCACAAAAATAAAAATCAGAAAGAGAAAAATAAAAGGAAAGTTTAGAAAATATTTTGGCATTTTTTTGATTAAAAATGAATTTTCTATGAATTTCTGAAAATAAAATGAATTTTAAAAACAAAATAGAAAAAAGAAAACAAAACAGAAAAACAAGGCATGTTGGATTTCACTTCATTAAATGGCATGGCTAATCTAAGGTCCATAAAGCGCGCATCCACGGCGGATCTGAGACAAACTCATCATTTTCAACCAACAAAGGTCAAACACGCAGGACAATAACATGTGGCATGACGGACGATTAGACCATCATCTTCAATCTCCAGCCACTTGAGATTTTCTGAGATTTGCATAAATACGAAGATCCTTCAAACTATAACCATTGGAGCTCATAGTGGTTTCATCTGATGCGTCTTCTCAAGACAATCTCAACCATATCATCGTGCTAAATTTTTTTAAATCACAACTCACTCGATTTGAAAAAAAAAACAGAAGAAAATGCAAACATGAATTTGAAAATTAAACACCAAAACCCAACCACAACTAAAATCTAACAATCCTAACATCATCAGCACATCAAGGACTACATCTTAGCAACAAATTTGAGTCAAAATGGTTGAGAATTGTACCTATTGAAGTTCAACTTTGAAGCTCTGAAAATAGAGTCCTCAAGCTTGATTCAGACCATGATTTTTCAAGTTCTTAAGTTGTTTAGCTTCAATGAATTTTAGTGAAGCTAACTAAGTGGAGAATTTGAGTGGTTAGGGTGTGGAAATGAAAATACGAAGTTCAAGCTTAAGAGTTCAAATGGGATCTCAGCAGGGTGATTTTGGCTATCAAAGCTTGTGAAAATAGGTGAAATGAGTCCCTTATTTATAGGAGAAGTGTTTTGAATGCTGAGGGAGGGTGAATGATGCAAATTGGAACAAATTCGTGCACACCTGAATCATGAGCAAAGTGTGACTTGAAACTTGTCAAAACTCATCAAAAACTTGCGTTTCAACGCTCTAATCCACTCAGGCAAGTTGGTTAATCATGTTTAAAGAGAATTTGTGCCTTAATTTGATGATTAGAGGCCATATTAACCAAATTTAATTCTGACTTGAAGTGAAATTTCAGCTTTGAAATTCAAATTTTGCCACCATGGTTCTCACAATGTAGGAGGCTTTATGAGGTGATTCTTCTTGCCCTGGATAAATGGTGATACAACCTTTGCAATGTGAAAAGAAATTATTGATTTGGAAATCTGAGTTAAGATATATGATCATTCAAAGTAGCTTGCATCAAAAGGTTCAAAATCAACAAAACACTTAGAAAAATTTCTAGTCTTTTAGGGACAAAAAATGACCTATAATGTTTTGATAAAAACCAAGGTCTTCCATAGGTTTTTTTGTACTTCCACCTTGAATCAAATTTGTAGGGGACATCTTCATGTTCATTTTATAAAAATAATGGGCTCCAAATGATGAAAATTGACCAAGTTATGACCTTTTGAAGTTGACTACAAAATCCTTCCAAAACTAAAAATGACCTATAATGTCTTCAAATGTTTGATGACTTTCCAAGTATAATTGGACCCTTTCTTACAAAGAGATCTTGTAGGGGATGATGAGAAGAGTTCATTAGAAAAAGAACCACCTCAAGATGTTGAAAAATGAAGAAGTTATGTCCATTTGATCATAGCATCCACAATTTGCCAAGTTAGGTCAGCCACCTTGCACCACCTTTGAAATATTAAGTAACTTGTATGATTATAGATGTGAAAGGAGATAAATGTTTGACGTCAAAATATTTAACAATTGTAAACTCGTGAATTGATGAATACATGTGTTTTTTTGAAAGAAATAGATGTCACATAAACTATTTATTTAACACGAAGAATGACTTTATCAAAATCACTTTTACTATTTTAAAGTATAATATCATTTATTGTATGTCAAATTTTTTTTAAAATTATTATAAAAAAAGTCATCAAATTCTGAATTTTAGAACTCAAACTTTTACTAACAAATTTAAAAAAGTTTTTATAACTAATTCTATCAATATTTTTGTCAATCGCTCCATCCATTGCAGAAAAAAAAGAAGTTGTACCTATTTTTATGAAATAAAGGGTCTCAAGTTTCTACATCGTAATTGTAAAGAGAGTAGCTGGTAATCATATGCAGTCTTCTTATATCACTAATATATTATTTTTTAATAAAGATTAAAATATTATTATAGCGATAAAAAGTATAATTTAAAATAATAAAATATTATTTTTTGCATGATTTCAATAGTTCTACTAAATTTTACTTTAATTAGTCATTTATTTCGTTATATAAATATTTTTTATAGCAAATAGTTAACTTATTTATTTTATTTTATCATGTTTTTAATTTTTAAAATTATTTACTTATATAAGTTACAATTATTTAAATTAATATATAAATATAAATAACTACTACACGACAAAAACAACTCAACTAATATATAAAGATTAAAATATTATTATAGCTATAAAAAGTATAATTTAAAATAATAAAATATTATTTTTTGCATGATTTCAATAGTTCTACTAAATTTTATTTTAATTAGTCATTTATTTCGTTATATAAATATTTTTTATAGCAAATAGTTAACTTATTTATTTTATTTTATCATGTTTTTAATTTTTAAAATTATTTACTTATATAAGTTACAATTATTTAAGTTAATATATAAATATAAATAAATACTACACGACAAAAACAACTCAACTAAAATATATATATATATATATATATATATATATATATATATATATATATATATATATATATATATATATATATATATATATATATATATATATATATATATATATATATATATATATATATATATTTTTTTTTTTTTTTGGACTGGGTCTTGGTCCGGGGTTGACCCATCGTCGAATACGGTCCAATCCAGTTCCGCGTCGGGGAGGGTCCAACACAAAGGCCAATTCGTCTTCACCATGGGAGATAACGTTTCCCACACGTTCTCCACGTATTCCTCACGCGGGAACACGTTATCAGCTGAACCCACGTCCGTGAGAATAGGTCATCCACTTCATGGAGTTCGTGGACAGTTGATCCAGGATGAAGACTACATGTGGGTCTTTTCTTCTTTCACGTAAGATCCTGACAGTTATCTATTGTGGGTCTTCCGATCCAGCTGATCGCGACTTTCTAAGTCTAACCAAACTAACTGCAAGTGCACAGTCTATCGCGTAGTAATAAAAGATATTGATCCCACAAGGACTCGTAATCAAACTGGTGTTCTCGGGTGTTACTATGTTTAGCTAGGTTGGATATGGTTTAAGGGAAAGGATGCAAAAGTAAAGGCTAAAAGGTTTTCTTAGAATATTAATATGGGAATCTGTATGCAATGCCTTAGTTTTTCGAGGATTCGACAAGTCACCGGCGTGGTTTAATAATTTCAAAATAGTTTTCAGAAGAAAATAACGGTTTAAAGACTTTTGTCTCACGTCGGTTGTTGACGCTAGTCGCAACTCTAAGGCGGAACGTATGCTTTCGCTATCCCGTTCGGGGTTAAAATTGCTTTTCGAAAACCATTGAGTTCTAATTTCTTTTAAAGCGCTTTTGCTGTATTTAAAATAAATGCCTAGTTTTCACTATCTGGTCCTAGCCTCAGCTTTCGCATGTCGGATCGTACCTTAATGAATCTCCCACTGTCGTGGCGAGATTACTATAAACAAATTCTCGCTGTCGCGATGAAGTTTAGTTTAATAAATTTAGATTAAAAACTATAGCCAGAAACAAGTTTGAAAAAATGGAATAACGCCGGATGTTATCGAATCTTGTCCTACTAATTCATTACATACCGATCGATATGATTTAGCTAGACATGGATTTTAAAGCAGACATAATTGAATGAAAATAGCAGAATATGTAAACATGCATTATAATGACAAATGGAAACTTAATTAATAGTAATGAACCTGTAAATAATTTCAGCTTCGGCACTTGAATAATCCCCCACAATGTCGGAAGGCTTATTACTTCGGTGACGATTATCGTACGGAAAATTTAAAGCAACAGTACAACTGGAATTTTAAAGGAAAATAAAGAAGGAAACAAGCAGAAACAATGTTTGGCTTTTTGTAGTAAATTGGGCAGCACTTCGTGGTCTTCAATGCGGCTCTCCGATTCCAGTACTGAACCTCTCCTTTTATAGTAGAGGTTTCTTACGTGAAATACCTCAGGAAGTGGAGTTGAGGGTCAGAGAATCCAGGGAGTCGTGGTCATATTTTCCGGGCTTCTGTTGACACGTTCTCAAAAGTGAACGTTATTCTATTTTTGCAAGTGTGACGATCGTGAGGGAGATGACACGTTCGTGACACACATGGCGATTGTAACACACATGACGGTCGTCACACATGTGACGATCGTGAGGGACCTGTGACGATCGTCATATCAGTAAAACTCATTTCTGCTATTTTTTCCATCCTTTTTCTTCTGTTTTGTGTCTTCTAGCATTTGTTTTCTTTGTCTTGCTCTATTTGAGTGTGAACATCATATACCTACAAAATACTTAACGAAAAAGACTCGAAACGATCTAAAATCGCGGTGAAGCCAAACATTAGTAGCATAAAATCATGGCATTTAGTATGTACGTTTTCACGTTATCAAACTCCCCTAAACTTGAATCTTTGCTTGTCCTCAAGAAAAAAGCATAAGAGCTGAGACGATGCAGTCACACGATGCGCTCCTTTTTGTTTTCAAAGTAGCTTCAGAGGCGCTGAGTCGAGAAGTCGGAGAGGATTTAATACAACACGCATACGACAGTGACACTAAGCGGTATGCTCTCGAAGGCCTCCTCCTTATATGAGCCGGTTCCAATCATGCTGCTGTAGCTTGGCGTAAAGTTCATCGTACCAAGTTTTTGCCCAGTTTCATTCCAGCGCAATCACATTAAGCCCTTTACCTCTTTGCACGCACGTAGTGGAATAACCTGTTAGTGATTTCAGTCTTTCATTGTACGGGGTCTGGTGCACGAGTGCGGTACCCTTTGATATGTCTTCTTCGTAAGTTGTAGGGGATCGAACCGTAATTCCCCCTACCGAGTCCATAACCAGAGACCTATGGACCAACTGATAGAGGACTTCTTTTCTTTATGAGCTTATTTTTGTTATTCCGAGATATCAGAGGTAGATAATCACTACATGGCTGCGGAGCAATTCTTTTCTTTATGATCTTACTGTCGCTACTGCGAAAATAAGGTGCCAGCAAAACAGAAGATTCGCCAACTTTTGTTATTTATCCCACAGAAAAAGGAAAGGAAACGATCGGAAAAACCTGACGAAAAGGTATAAGACAAGGTCACCGCAACCATGTCTGGGTTCGGGAGTTGGTTACGCAATGGGAAGGTATTAGCACCCCTCACGTCCATCGTACTCGATGGGATCCACGCTTGTTGTGTTTATCTAACGGGTTGGTTTTAACTATCTACCTATCAAGGCTGGCTTAAAAAGAAAAGAAAATTGACTCGGCAAAGCCTCGCAGCTTCGTACCTACGTATTCCCGTTTGGAACGAGAAATCAAAGTCAACGTAGTTCGGCTAACTACGGGTAACGGGAGGAACGTTGCTCGCCAATACGTCAGTATTGTGCCTACGTACTCTCAACTGATGTGAGAGATCAGAGCTTATGTAGTTCGGGATAACAAAACACGGGTTTTGATTCATCTGTTTTTCCGAGTAGGGTTAACAAACAGTTCCAGCAGTTTGGTGTATGCAGCTCACTCGTCGGAGACTCGTGCGTTACCGTTTGCGGTAGAACTGAGAATTAACGACACTCTTTTCCTGAAAACGTTTTCCTTGAGTTATAGGCCCACGGGGCAAAAGGGTTTGAATGTTTGTTTTTGTCTTTTACGGAAGAAGTGTTTTTTATGAATGTTTGTAATTCATACTGCACTAGAGACTACGACTTAGGAGTGAATGCGTCGCATGTCACCCAAAGGGTGCCAGGCTAAACATCCTGAGTGTTGAAGAGCGACCCTTCAACAATCATTTCCTAAGTAGCTTAAGGCTCGTAATGTACGGTATTAATTAACCTTTATTAATGTTTTAGTTTGTATGAAGATGAGAAAAGAGGGACCTCTACAGGGAAACTATCAAGATTCCTACTGTTGTCATGCAATGGATTCATCCTATGGTTGAGTTTAAAACAAGGAACTCCTAGATGTTATCATGCAAAGGTTTCAACCTAAAGTTCTATCATCACTTCCTTATCAAGGGAAGTGAGAGTCCTAAGGGATCATGTCAATGGGAAACAGAAACAGACTGCAAAAATCATCAAAGCAGATAAGTACAAAGCTATCAAGCTACTGAGATAAAGACGTGTAAATATGTTATGCATCAACCAAGCAGAAGGAGGAAGCCTCAACTTCTAATGCAAACAAGCAAAGCACAGAAGAAAAGGAAACACACAAGCAAGGGAGGATCACCTCAACCTTCAATGCAATCAAGCAAAGGGATCTCAACTCAACCTTTCATGGCAATCATGCTCCTAAGCCTAGAATACTCTACACATGAGACTATCCTAATGCATCAAGCAACAGGAAAACAAACAACAATCCATCAGGAGAGAAAAGGTGAACTGGAAGAGCAACAAGGAAGTCATCCCAAGGCTACATCTATTTGATGCGTGTCAATACATGAGTCCATCAGAGGCTCAACCTCTTGAGGAATGCACAGAGCACTTCCTAAGGAAGGGCAGGCTCTCCCAAGAGGGATCCTATGTCAATAGAACAGATAAAGGAATTGGGGAAGATCCTAGATGTCAACCTAAGGTGTTAGCTCAATGTGCATCGGCACAGGAGTCCATCAGAGGCTCCACCTCTTAAGGAATGCACATAGCGCTTCCTAAGGAAGGCCAGGCTCTCCCAAGAGGGATCCTATGTCAATAGGACAAAGAATGATTTGTGGAATGAACCTAGATGTCAATCTAAAACACTTGATTAATGTGCATCAGCACGGTTGATTAATGTGCATCAGCACAGGAGTCCATCAGAGGCTCAACCTCTTGAGGAATGCACAGAGCACTTCCTAAGGAAGGCCAGGCTCTCCCAAGAGGGATCCTATGCCAATAGGACAAAGAATGATGGGTGAGGAACCTAGGTATCAATCTAAGGTGTCAAGGCAATGTACATCAGTACAGGAGTCCATCATAGGCTCCACCTCTTGAGGAATGCACAGAGCACTTCCTAAGGAAGGCCAGGCTCTCCCAAGAGGGATCCTATGTCAATAGGACAAAGAAAGAAGATAGTATAAACCAAGGGCATATACTATACTTATGAATGTCAATCCAAAGCTCAACCTCCTGAGGAATACACAGAATCCAACCAAGGGAAGGATTAGGCTCTCCCAAGAGGGATCTTTATCAAGACTTGAAGGAGGAAGATAGTGCAAACAAAAGGAATGTACTATACTGATGAATGTCAACCCAAAGCTCAACCTCCTGAGGAATGCACAGAATCCAACCAAGGGAAGGATTAGGCTCTCCCAAGAGAGATCTTGATCAAGACTTGAAGGAGGAAGATAGTGCAAACCAATGGAATATACTATACTGATGGATGTCAATCCAAAGCTCAACCTCCTGAGGAATGCACAGAATCTAACCCAGGGAAGGATTAGGCTCCCCAAGAGAGATCTTCATCAAGACTTGAGGAAAGAGGAGGGCAAAGCCCAGGAAATGAACCACACAGGGGAAAGAAGACATCACAGAAACCTCTAAGAAACCCTAATGATTAGCTACAAGGATCACCTAAACTAAGAAGATTCAAAAGCTCTATCAAGGCCTAATAAATGTTCTAAAGAGGTATCTACCTAAGCTCTACTCTATCAAGAGGGAATTTGAAATCTAGAGTTAGTCTAAAGTTCACTTTAGAGGTTAAACTAGGAGGTAACTAAGTTAGGATCACCTAAAGCACTACCAACTTGTAAAATGTGGGGAAAATAGGAAAATCAATCCTAAAATTCTAGAAAAAATTCTAAAGCTTCCTAAGTATGTTAAGGGTTCATGGTAGAAAAACCAGGGTCAAAACCTAAATCTAAAGGTCCTAAACAATTTCTACACCTCAAGGTATGCTAAAAGGAAATCATAAGGGGGAAGTCCTAAAAACCTATCTCAAAATCCTACATAGAATCATCTAAAAAATGTAATAAAAATCATAAAATATCCTACAATGTATCAATATTCATCATGCAAAAAATCAGAGATTAAATCCAAGCATTGGTATGGAAACAAAAATCTAGAAATTAACATGGCATGATTTCTATTTATTGAAAAGCACATAAAAGGAAAATACAAAATTAATTGAAAAAGAATTAAAATTGAAATTAAAAAATATGAAAATTTTCTACACATTCTCAAATATCTCCAATATTTTTCTCAAGATTTTATGACATCATTTATCATTTTTTTTAATTGAAATGAGCAAAGAATTAATAAACAAAACTAAAGGAAAATGAAATTAAAATGGAAACAACAAGGGGTGCATATAGTAAAGTTCTACGTGTATTATTATTGGGCCAGGCGCAGCGGGGGTGCAGGAAGCGAAACATGAAAAAGCCCAGAGTTTCATTTAATGAAACTCTGCGTCTCAACTTAAATGGGAAATGGCCACACACGAGATGAAATCTGGGCTGCACGATGGGATTAACAAGTCAAGCTAAGTGAACGATCTAACGACTGGGAACGAAACTGGCATTTTAAATGTCAAACGGAGGGAATAACACCCGCGGTGGGGGACGGTGGCCGGACTTCGTTCCGGTCATCTTCTTCATCATGTCAACAATGGCATTTCTTCATTTATGCACCAAAATATGTTTTTCTTGAGCCAAACTTGTGTTATTTTTCATGTAGAATCTAAATATGAAATTTATTTCTACTTTCCTCCATTAAAACTCAGAAATCATGAACCTCCAAGAATCACTCAAGAATTTCCAACTTTCACAAAACTTAAAATTGAAGCCACTAATCTCTTCCTGTCACTTCCTACATCAACAATCCATGTCTCTTTTCCATTTTCATCCAATAATTAGAGAGAAATTCAAACTACAACCTAAGGTGCTCTGTCAAGAACTGTCATGAAACTTAACCGTTCTAATCCTAAAACGTTTTACACACTCTAAGGATCACAGTCATGTGAAAATAGCATAGCAATTCATCAAGATTAGAGTGTATGGATGAAAGATAAAAACCTGGTTTTGAGCTTCAATGGAGACTTGAATTGTGGATGAAGCTTCAAGCAAATCGTCCAGAATCCGTCAATGAACCTCACTGAAGCTTTTTGCAATGATAATTTGGGCTGAAACTGGCTCTATCTTCAAAATCGATTTTCCAAATTTCTCCATTTTTTCTTAACTCAATTTTCTATTATCTTCCACCAAATTCAGTTATCGCAGTTAGGAATCATCCAAAATGTTATATGCAATGGATCTAGAGTGATTACAAGCCCAATTAGAGCCCATGGCAGCCCAACTCAAAATTCACTTTTCCAAGTTTGAAGCTTTTATGTTATGGTGAGAACAAAGCCAAACTACTTGCAAACTGATCCAATTTCCTTTCTTGTGATGTAAGGAAGATGTGTGGATAGGATTGAGACCTTGGAAATGAGTGGATGGTTGATTTCCATTTTGTTGCATTTTGGTGAAGAAACCATGAAATTGGCATAGCAAATGAATTCAAACTTGACTTCTGATTTTTCCAGTGTTCTTAAAACATCCATTTGACTCAAAAAAAGCACAAACATGGCCTAATTTGGTTCCAAAATGACTTGGTTTGAATTAGCCCTTTTCAAGCTTCCTTTAATGATTCATTCATGAATTTTTCTTCACACATTTCCCATTCTAACCCATATCCATGGATTTTTGGTGCATGGCTAGACAAATAACATCATTTTGAACAACTTTCAAGTTGAACAAAATTTCATCTGAGGTGTGTAAGTTGGTGGAATTGATCCATAACCAAAAATGGCCTACAATCTCAACTTCCCAAAATACCCTTGTTTTGTAAAGCTCATAACTTGAGTTCTACAAATCCAATCATGGACTTCTAGTACTTTTTATAAATCTAAGAAGATAAGGAACAACATTTATGTTGGCCAAAAGTTCATGAGAATCATCCTTCTAGGGCAAAAGTGTCATGCAAGTTGGTTGACTTTCAAGCTCTAAATTTACATTCATCTGATGACCTGTAACTTGTCTGACTCATAACTTGAGTTCTATAAACCCTATCAAGGACTTCTAGTACTCAAATTAAAGCTATGATCATTCTCTACAACAATCATATTAGGGTCAAGGTGACATGTGTCGCTTTCGCGAAAATAAGGTGCCGGCACAATAGAAGAGTCACCACCTTTCGTTATTTATCCCTCAGAGCGAGAAAGGAAACGATCAGAAAAACCTAACGAATAAGGGTAAGACAAGGTCGTCGCAACCATTGTCTGGGTTCGGGAGTCGGTTACGCAAGGGGAAGGTATTAGCACCCCTCACGTCCGTCGTACTCGACGGGATCCACGCTTGTTGGTTTACTTGGACGGGTTGGTTTTATTCTATCTACCTATCAAGGCTGGCTGAAAAAGAAAAGAAAAATGACTCGGCAAAGCGTCGCACTTTATGCCTACGTATTCTCATCAAAAAATGAGAAATCAGAGTCAACGTAGTTCGGCCTACGAAGGGTTATGGGGGAAGGTAGCTCGCCAAGACATCGCCATCTTGTGCCTACGTACTCTCAGCAGGCATGAGAGATCAGAGCTCACGTAGTTCGGGAAACTACGGGTTATTTCCTGTTTTTTATGAAAGAAGTGTTTTTTATTGTGTTTGCGATTTCAACCGCACTAGAGACTATGACCTGAGAGTGAATGCGTCGCATGTCACCCAAAGGGTACCATACTAAACATCCAGACTGTGGAAAGGAAACTCTCCCACAATCCTTTCTCAGATAGCTTAAGGCTCGCAACGTACGAAAGAAATCATTCATGATTACTGTATCTTAAACTGTTTTGAGGTGAGAAGAGAACAGGCCCAACTAGGAGGGAGACTATCAAGTCCTACTCATGCCATGGATTCATCATATGGTTGAGGTTTGAACAGGGAACTCCTAGAAGTTGGCATGCATAGGTTTCAACCTAAAAGTCTATCATCAAATCCTTATCAAAGGAAACGAGAGTCCTAAGGGATCATGTCAATGATACACCAAAACAGACAAAGCATCAGCTTAACAGTTAAAATGCATGCAATGCAAGTGAGGGAGGAAATGTGTGTGGGGCTTCAGCCTCAACAAGCTCATCTCAACCTCAAGCCAGAATGAAATAACAGTAATCATACTGAAAAATAAAACAACATGCTATCAAGCAATAAACAGTAAACTGCAATCATACAGATAAAATGAAATGAAATGCCATCAGGCAAACAAACCACATGGGCAAGGGAGCTGAGCTCTACCGAATACCCGCAAGCAAAGCCACATAGTAACAATACAAGCAGAGGGAGCCACTCAACCTCTAGTGCAATCATGCTCCTAGATTCTACCTATTCTAGATATGGACTTATTCTAATGCATCAAACAAGTCAAACAAAACACAGCAATACAGAAAAGAAAAAGAAGAAACAGATCAACTCCTCTCTCAACTCCAAGCTTCAGCTTTTCCAACAGCAACTCAGTCTTCAGACTTCAATCACTTGACAAACATCAGTTTGCTTTTCCAGGTTTCAACCCTAAAATATGAGTTTCAACTCATCTTCTCCCTTAAGCTTCAGCTTCTTGATCAGCTCCACCTTCAGGCTTCAACTAATCTTCAGGGATCTTCAAGTATCAACTTGATCTTCATGGTCTTCAAGCTTCAGTTGGAATGGCACTACTCAGGGATTCATCCTCTTCAATACTCTTCAATGAAGCCTTCATCTCCATGCTCAGGCTCTGCATCTCTCAAGACAATCAACCCAGAGGAAAATCACTTACTGGATAAGCTGGGGGATATTGAACTGCTTATTGATCACCAAAGGTGACCTTTAAGGGTTCCCATCAAATGAAGGGTTCCCTCAAAAGTTCTACCTCCTAGGTACATCACTTATCCCTCCAAAGGAGAGAGGTGTATACCATGGAAGGACTTTGAATCATAGGGAGGAATGGAGGTGAATGATACCATCCATGTTTGAGAAAGAAGTTATCTACATCTAAACTCTTCCTAATCCCTAACCCTAAAACAAAACAAAAAGAAGAAAGACCAAGCTCCCAAGCTCCTCAATGCATCTTCAATTCTTCTACCATGCTCCACAATGCTCCACAAAGAGACACCAAGCTTTCCAAGCTCACAAAGCAAAGCAAACTAAACAAACATGCCCTAAAGGCAACACAAACAATCATTCAATGCAAAAATCAACTAAAAATAGCATACTATTATATTAAATCCTAATATAATTGCTAGGGGATCCTACATACCTACCCTTAACACCCATATATGCCCCATAGCCTAAATTGCCCTAAAACCCAAAATCTAAAGTTGTTATGGACCTATGTTGAAGTTTTAACCTAATTCTACACTACCTAGAACTACCTAATTAAAACTATCCTAAACATTATCACAAAAATATGTAATTAATTCAGGGGGAACCTAAAACATTCATCTAACTACCCTAAAAAGATTGACCAAAAAATCTAAAGGGAACTACCCTAACTAAATTCTACAAATTAAGGTATCAATTAAAAGAATTAAAAAAGCAATTAAAAGAGAAAATATGCAAAAAATATAAAAATGAAATAGAATGGCAATTTTATGATTTTATATTTTTCTTGACAAAAAATGGAAAGTGGAGAAAAAAGTCCCAAGCAAAAATATTGATTTTTCAATTTTATATGAATTTTTAAAGATTGAGAAAAATTGGAGAAAAATTAATATGAAAATGATGAGAGGGGTGCAGATAGTGATAACATTCAGTTAGATTTATATCTGGGCCCAACATGAGGGGTGCGTATAGAAATACGCTGGGCCCAAGATCACAATCAGAAAAACAAATTAAAAATAAAAGAAAAAGAAAAAAACAGCGGTGCAGAAATGAAAGAAAATTAGTGTAAAACATGATTGGGCCTTGAAGGGGGGTGGGATTAGCATGAAATCCACTAAGCCCAGACTTGGCTTTTAAATGGAACGCAGCGTTTCATACGCGTGCTTCCTTCCAAACTCGTTTTTAAATCCAAGCCGTTGGATCTTTCTCCAAGTCAAACCAGTCAGCGCGCGATCAACGGTTGCCACTTCATCTTCAACCTTGGATTGGCTAGGGTTTTCAGAAACCATGAAAACGCAGCTCCATGCAGGGATCTTCCAGCCGTTCGTACGCGCTCATCTCTCCACCAAATTCCACGATGTAAAGACCAAACTTAATCCATTTTCTGAGCTGAACAACACTATGGCCTTAGATTTCATTAAAACAATCTCTAGCATCCAAACCGAATGGTGTAACCCAAGCAATCTTAAAGTATGATCCATGATTGACCTCAACCAAACTCAGAATTCTTTACATGAAAATGATCCTTATGTTACACTCATCAAAACTAGCTAATCATCTCGCCTTAACACTCAATATATCACTCATTCCAGCTCATCCAAGAATTGACCACCATTAATGAAACTTCTCCAATTGGTCTCAAACTCATCAAAAATGACCACCTAATTGTCTCTAACAATTTCACACTAATAATTAACCCTAGCCATGCCTAGATTGAGGTGTAGAAATGGTTTTGCATACCTTGCTTCTTGAAATGGTAGGTGGTGAAAATCTTCAATCCAAGCCTTGTAACTCCTCAAGAATGCTCCCTAGATGATGAATCTTCCTCTGTTTGCAGAAGATTTGATGTAGAGAACTTGTACTTCAAGATCCAATGCAATTTGCCTTCTTGCAAATTCAATGGGAACTCCTTTAATTCTTCATCAATGGATCCTCACTCTAGGATGAACACACTCAGCAATGTTTGGAGATGATTTGTGAAGAAAAATGGAATGGTAATGAAGAAAAATATGAAGTTTGAATATGATTTGCAAATGAAGAATTTTGATCTCAATCTCTCTTCTCTACCACAATCAACACCAACCTTGCACCAATGCAGGTTGTATTCAATATATAGAGAGGTTTAGAAAAGTCTAGAACCTCCTAGAATCATCTAGTATGAACTTGAAGTTTTCATGTCATGGTATTATGCATTTTCATTTCTCACCACATGGTATATCATGCAAAAACCCTTATAATCCTTGTAACCAACTTGAATTTGTCCCCACATGATATTTTGGATTGATTACAATGCATATCTTCCTTGTTTATTAAGCTTTTCCTTGTTTTGGTTTGGTACCCCATTATGCAAGCAATCAAATTACAAAGCAACCCTATGATGCAAGCCTCAAATCAAAATTGTGGCTGAACCATTGTTCTTAGAATGTCATTTGGAGTCAAAATGACCTATCATATGACATGGTTTAGATTTGTAACTTGGATTTTATGATTTTCAACTTCACTTGAATTAACTTATGCCTCATTTTTAGGCCATTTTTATCACTTTTTGATATGAGCCTTTTCAACATCTCATGACCACCATACTAGCCTTAAAACATCATTATAAGCAACCTTGATGTTGAAGATTTTTCCATTTGAAGCTTGGAAGTAGGAGATATGGCCTTATGCTTGAAATGACCTATAACTTCCAAATGACCAAAATGCCCTTGGCTTGCCAAAGCCATAAGTTGAGTTCTACAAATCCTATCAAGGACTTCTAGTACTCTCTAGAAAGATAAGAAGATGCTCTTCAACATTCATGTTGACCAAGAGTTCATAGGAATCATCCTACTAGGGCAAAAGTTGTCTGCAATTTGGGTGACTTTCAAGGACCCAGATTCACATACCTCAGATGACCTGTAATTTGTCAAAACCATAACTTGAGCTCCACAAATCCTATCAAGGACTTATACTACTCAAATTAAATCTAAGAACAAGCTCTACAAAATTCATGTTGTGGGGAAGATGAGATGACAATCACACCTTGAGCTAAAACTGCCTGGAAGATAGGGATCAAACTAGGGGATTTTACACTGTCAATCCTTAGAAACCCTAGCTTGAAACTTCTCAAACTCCTCAATCATGATGGGTTGGTCTAGGAATCATCCTTATAATGTCTCAATACATCATTCCATGATCACATGGCCCTTGGATTAGGTCTCAACCCTCTCCAAATCATCAGTTGACCTAGGGCTGACCTAGTCAAAACCCTAATTCCACCATTCATGGTTGAATCTTTTGAATCCTTGCATAATGACCTCTCTGGGCTTCATGATGGCTTTCAAGACATCTCATAGGCTTTCTCAAAGCTTCAAGTTTATCCTCATAGTCTCAGAATCAGCTGAGAAGCACCCACAACTTTCAAGTTGTGAAGCACACAACCTTGGTTTCAACCAATTCCTCTGAGGATCTCTTGAACTTTCTGACAGAGGTATCAACCTTTGAACACTTGATGGGTAAATAAATGTTGGTCAAATTTTGGGGTGCAACAACATGAAAATCACATCTTGAGTCATGTGGTCTTGAAGTTAGGCACTAAACCAGGGGATTTTACACTGTCAAATATATCAACCCTAGCTTAGGAACTCCTCACACTCTTGATTCATGATGAGTTGACCTTGGAATCATCCCTTGGGAATTTTAATACATCAATCCATGATCACATGGCCTCGAAATTAGGTCTCAACCTTCTTCAAATCACCTGTTGCCTCAGGGTTGACCAGATGAAACCCTAGTTGCACCAATCTTGGTTGTAGCTTCATATCCTTTGCATAATGACCTGTCTAGGATTCAAAATGACTTTCAACACCTCTCATGAGCTCTCTCAAGGCTTCAAGTCAAACTCCATGGATTCAAAATCATCATATGACTTCCCACAACTCTCAAGTTAGGAGATATACCCACTTATATCCAACCCCTTCTCTGAGGATCTTTGGCTTCTCTGATGAGGATATCAACCCTTGAATACTTGAATAAGCCTCTTAGCTAGCTTCATAAACTTGTGTATCCCTTTGTTCGTAGTCATACCTCTTGATCCCCTGCACACATGTCGATGCAATGCAGATGATAATGCTAGAATGATTGCAATGAAACACAAGCTAGGTGAAGCAAAAGGTTAGGCAAATTTTGGGGTGCAACACTTACCGATCACTTATTTCTACGTGGCATGTGCTTAAGGTGGTGCTGACTGCTTGTATAAACTACTGAGGGCTTCGATTGGTGCTCGAACCTGAGGCTTTGGTACAGTAGGTAGTGGAACTGACTCGCATAAACCGAATGTTGTACAATTTTTGAAGAGGATAGTAGAGCTCGTTCTACTCACTATAAGAGTTTGAATGAGAAGAGAGGGAAGCAACCGGTAAGGAGTGGACCTTATGTGACGCCTGCTGACAAAGGCAACCATAGGGAAAGCTTAGTTAAGAGGTCCGGAGGTGGGAGCTCGGGTCCCATTAAGTGCTATAAATGTGGTGCAATGGGGCACAAATCTTTTGAGTGTAAGAATGTTGTGATAAAGTGTGCTAACTGTGGAGGCACGGGTCATGCTGCGACTGATTGTAGAAGGAATTTGGTAAAGTGTTACAATTGTGGAGAAGTTGGCCATATTAGTACAAGGTGTACTAAACCAAAACAAGCTCCAACAGACGGGAAAGTATTTGCATTAGCAGGTTCAGACACTACTAATGCAGATCGGTTGATTAAAGGTACATGTTTTATTAATAATGTGCCTTTAGTTGCTATTATTGATACCGGAGCGACTCATTCGTTTGTTTCTTTTGAGTGCGCTAAGCGTTTAGATTTGTGTTTATCTTCTTGTGGTGGTGATATGGTTATTGAGACGCCCGCTTCGGGGTCGGTAACTACGTCTTTGGTATGTTTGAGTTGTCCCTTGACCATGTATAGTAAGGACTTTATTATGTACTTAGTGTGTTTGCCATTAGAAGGATTAGATGTGATCTTAGGTATGAATTGGTTGCAGTATAATAGAGTTCGTATCGATTGTTATCACAAGCTGGTGAGGTTTCCATCCTTGGAAGATGATGAGGAGGAGAGTTGTCTATCCACTAAAGAGTTGAAGAGACTTTTAGCGGACGGGGCTCAAGTGTTCAGTTTGTTTGCATCATTGTCTTTGGAGAATAAGGTTGAACTGGATTTGGTTCCAGAGGTATGTGACTTTCCAGAAGTATTTCCGGAGGATATTACGGATGTACCGTTGGAGAGGGAAGTTGAGTTTTCGATTGATCTAGTTCCGGGTACTAGACCGATTTTAATGGCACCGTATCGTATGTCGGCATCGGAGTTGGTAGAGTTGAAGAAACAATTGAATGACTTATTGGAAAAGAAGTTTGTTAGGCCGAGTGTTTCTCTGTGGGGTGCACTAGTATTGTTAGTAAAGAAGAAAGACGGGAGTATGCGGTTGTGTATTGATTATCGGTAGTTGAATAAGGTGACTATTAAGAACAAGTATCCGTTTCCTAGAATTGATGATTTGATGGACCAATTGGTTGGTGCCCGTGTTTTTAGTAAGATTGATTTTAGATCAAGTTATCACAAGATTCATGTGAAGGAAGGAGATGTTCAGAAGACAACTTTTAGGACACGGTATGAAATTACGAATATTTAGTGATGCCATTAGGAGTTTCTAATGTGCCAGGTGTGTTTATGGAATACATGAATCGTATTTTTCATGATCAGTTGGATCGTTTCGTGGTTGTATTCATCACCGACATTTTGATTTACTCTAAGTCTCAGGAAGAGCATGAGGAGCATTTGAAGGTTGTGTTGCAAGTTTTGAAAGAGAAGCAATTGTATGCTAAACTGTCAAAGTGTGAATTTTGGTTATCGAAAGTGAGTTTCCTTGGGCATGTTATTTCTAGTAAGGGTGTTAGTGTTGATCCATCCAAGATTGATGTGGTAATGCAGTGGGAAGCTCCTAAATCAGTTACGGAGATTCGAAGCTTTTTGGGCTTGGCCGGTTATTATCGCAGATTTATCGAAGGGTTTTCAAAGTTGGCACTTCCGTTGACTCAGTTAACTTGTAAGGGAAAGGCTTTCATTTGGACATTGATTGTGAGGAGAGTTTTGTTGAATTAAAGAGAAGGTTGACAATGACACCGGTCTTGATCTTGCCAAACCCGACGGAACCGTTTGTGGTTTATTGTGATGCTTCTTTGTCCGGTTTGGGTGGCGTTTTGATGCAAGATGGAAAGGTTGTGGCATATGCTTCAAGGAAATTGATAGTGCATGAGAAGAATTATCCAACGCGTGATTTGGAATTGGCGGTCGTGGTGTTTGTTTTGAAAATTTGGAGGCATTATCTCTATGGTGCGAGGTTTGAAGTTTTTAATGACCACAAGAGTTTGAAATATTTATTTGATCAGAAGGAATTGAATATGAGGCAAAGAATATGGTTAGAGTTTTTGAAAGATTATGACTTTGGTTTGAATTACCATCCGGGTAAGGCAAATGTGGTGGCCGATGCTTTGAGTCGGAAGTTAGTGCATATGTCTACATTGATGGTAAGAGAATGGGAATTGTTGGAGAATTTTAGGGATTTGAGTTTGGTTTGTGAAATGACGCCGAGTAGTGTGAAGCTTGGTATGTTGCATGTTATGAATGATTTCCTTGCTACCGTTTGTGAAAAGCAAAAGTTGGACTTAAAGTTTACGGATTGGATGATGAACAAGAATGAGGACTTTAAGGTTGATAATTTTGGAGTTTTGAGATTTCGTGGTCGTATTTGTATTCTCGATGATGTGGATTTGAAAAAGATTATATTGGAGGAAGGACACCTGAGTTACTTAAGTATTCATCCGGGAGCGAATAAGATGTATCAAGATTTGAAGAAAATCTTTTGGTGGTCCGGATTAAAGAGAGATGTAGCTCAGTTTGTGCATTCGTGTTTGACTTGTCAGAAGTCAAAGGTGGAACATCAGAAGCCTAGTGGTTTGATACAACCGTTGGATATTCCGGAATGGAAATGGGATAGTATATCGATGGATTTTGTTACGGGTTTGCCAAATACGCAAAGAGGTCATAATGCTATTAGGGTGATTGTTGACAGGCTTACTAAATCTGCTCACTTTATTCCAATTGATATTAGTTATCCTTTGGAAAAGTTAGCTGAGATTTATGTTCGTGTGATTGTGAAGTTGCATGGAGTTCCCAAGAGTATTGTATCGGATAGAGATCCTAGATTTACTTCGATATTTTGGGAATGTTTGCAAAAGGCTTTGGGTTCTAAGTTGAGATAGAGTTTGGCTTATCATCCGCAGACGAATGGTCAGACCGAGAGGATGATTCAATAGTTGGAGGACTTGTTACGTGCTTGTGTGCTCGAGCAAGGTGGTGTTTGGGATAGTTATTTGGCGTTGATTGAATTCACTTACAATAATAGTTTTCATTCGAGTATTGGCATGGCATCATTTGAGGCTTTATATGGTCAGAGATGTCGAACACCCTTGTGTTGGCATGAAACCGGAGAGAGGTCGGTAGTTGGACCGGAGATGGTACAACAAACGACGGAGAAAGTGAAGTTTATTCGGGAGAAGATGAAAGCTTCTCAGGGTAGGCAAAAGAGTTATCATGACAAGAGAAGAAAGGATCTTGAGTTTCAAGAAGGCGAACATGTGTTTTTGAGAGTTACACCGGTTACGGGTGTGGGTCGTGCTTTGAAGTCGCAGAAGTTGACTTCTCGTTTTATCGGTCCTTATCAGATTATTGCACGAGTTTGTGCTGTGGCTTATCGTGTGGCGTTGCCTCCGAATCTTTCGAAATTGTATGATGTGTTCCATGTTTCGTAACTTCGGAAGTATGTTCCGGATCCGTCACATGTGATTCATATGGATGAGGTTGAAGTAAGAGATAATCTTACGATTGAGGTTTTACCGGTTAAGATTTTGGACCGTGAAGTTAAGAACCTAAGAGGCAAGGATATTGCGCTTGTGAAAGTAGCATGGGGAGGTGCTGCGGAAGGCAATATGACTTGGGAATTGGAGAGTAAGATGCGTGTGTCACATCCAGAGCTGTTTGAATCAGGTAATATTTTCGAGGACGAAAATTTCTAAAGTGGGGGAGAGTTGTAACACCCCGATTCTGAAATTTCCATTTTTATTGAGTCCTTATTTGATTTATTTGATTGGTCATTATTTTAATGTGGAATTTATGTGTTAAATATGTTATGTTGCACGTTGTGCTATTTTTACCGATTTTGAGAGTTTCGGGTAAAAATAGGTTGGAGGGTATTTTAGGCATTAGTGATAATGCTGAGTGGTTTTTTTGTGAGAATTAATTAGTAAGTGTGTGGAATGAATTAGAGAGGAAAGAAAATAGATTATGAGATATAGAGAGAAAATAGAAAGATAGAAACATTAAGGAGAAAAACAAGAGAAAGAAAAGAGGAGAAAAGAAAGAGAAGAGAAAAGTGGAGCAAAACCTAGAACAACCAAGAATCATCACCAAAGCTTTCGATTGATCGGGTAAGGGTGTGAAACTTTGTTATTCTATCAATGTGTATGATCATGTATGCTTTTGTTGGATTGATTTTGGATTTTTTGTGAGTTTTACTCATTTTCCATTTTAGGTCGAAATTGGATTAATCGATAGAAATTGTTGTTGAACGGTTAGAATCGTGATTAGATGACGTAGATTAGTCGATATATGTTAGACTAAGACTACTGGAAGAAAGTTGGAATTTATCGGGCGTTTGAACGCTGAACAGTCTGGTTTTGAGCAGTTCGCAGACGCTCGCTAGCATCTCGCTAGGCGAGCAGGTCGCAAGCACTCGCTAGCAGCTCGCTAGGCGAGTGCGTAGCGAATAGTCCCAGACTTGGGACAAAATGGTTTTGGTTCCTTTGCGAGGTAGCAAATGCATAGCAAATGGCTCGCTAGGAGTTCACTGAGCGAGAAAGGTAGCGAACGAAGTAAGAGGCTTTTATTTGCCCTCGCGAGCTTGTTCGCTGAGCGAACAAGTAGCGAATACTTGCTAGGAGCTCGCTAGGCGAGCGTGTAGCAAATGTAGCAGGATGAGTTTTCCTGTTGCTTCGTGTTGTTTTGGCTTGGGGGTTTCGGTTGTGATCGGCCTCTCTTTGATTGAGTAGCTTGTATGCTAGTTTGTGATGTGATGTGGGTAGCCGTATGGCGTGAATCCTAGATTATGAATTATGGCCGTTTGGGCAAATATGTGCATTGTTTAAATTGATTAAAAATGCATGATAATTGAGATGAATGACGAATATGTCATGTAATATACATTGCGATGTATGACGTTGTATGTAATTGAATGAGATGAAGAATGCATGAGAACATTATATATGTGTGCATTTCAAGAAGTGTATAGAGTCATTTTGCATGAGAGGCATTATGGTATAGATTCTTGTGCTGATTGATTCCGTGTAGAATCTGCTGACGATTGTGTGCCTAAGTGAGGTGTGAGCAATCAGATTGTGTGCCCATGTAAGAGTGTGAGCAATCACATTGTGTGCCCAGGTGGGGTGTAAGCAATGGGTGGACCTCGTGTGCCCATGTGCGGTGTGAGAGATGGTTATTTTTGGTTCTTCAATCGAACCTGCTGAAAATGAGTCAGTACCGCATTTGCATCTGCATAGAGTCGTGTGTCGGTCTCTATGAGTTGAATGTTGACATCTTTGCATGATGTATGGTGAAATAAACTTGAATGTAGATGTTTATGTGATTTGGTGATGAAATAAACATGTTGTGTATGTTTATTGAATTAATGTGAAATGTATGATTGGCATAATGTAGATGCTTGAAGATATATATATGCGTGTTTGAATATATATATATATATATATATATATATATATATATATATATATATATATATATATATATATATATATATATATATTTATATATATATATATATATATATATATATATATATATATATATATATATATATATATATATATATATATATATATATATATATATATATATATATATATATATATATATATATATATATATATATATATATATATATATATATATATATATATATATGTATGCGTATGTTTATGAAATGATATAAACATTGATGATGCATATTGAGTAGGCTTGGTGTTCTATTTGTGAATAAATAATTGGTGTGTACATTGTGATGTATGGTGAAGTGAGATGAGTTGCAGTGAGAACGTGAACGATATTTGTTGGTTGTTATATGTGTGTGTGTGTGTGTGTGTGTGTGTGTGTGTGTATATATATATATATATATATATATATATATATATATATATATATATATATATATATATATATATATATATATATATATATATATATATATATATATATATATATATATATATATATATATATATATATATATATATATATATATATATATATATATATATATATATATATATATATATATATATATATATATATATATATATATATATATATGTGTGTGTGTGTGTGTTTATATTCATTGTTTATTATGATATCGTTTCTCACCCTTCTGCTGTTTAAAATGCTCTATGAGGCATTGCAGATTAGATTGCTAGAGGTATTTTGTGAAGCGTGGTTTCATCCTTTTTGGTCGGTCAGCTCTGATATGTAGCACCGGGTAGATAGGGATTATTTTGATTCTTTTGTGATACATCCGTGTATGTATCTGCTGGGGATTTGTTGTTGTATATATGGATGATGTTGTGAATCAACTTGAAGGATATTATGTATGAGAATACATGTTTTGGAGATTATACAATGTTTAGATGTTTCCGCTTTTATTCTAAATGTTGTGATGTGGGTGTTTACCTCGATGTTGCATATCTGTATATATGAGCAGTTGTTGAATGTGTTGATTTATTGTATAATGTGATATGCCCCTTTTATGCCATGTTATAAATATACTCTGATAAAATTTTGAATACGTGCCTAATTGATTATTTGTATTATTTGGGGGTATAGAAAGGGGGTGTTACATTAAGTGGTATCAGAGCCAGTGTTGAGTCAGTTATATTTGTCTCGTCGTTTGTTGGTTGGACGATTGTTTAACCTTGTTGTTGTTTTTAGGAATAATCAGAATATGGCTGGTCGTAATGACAATGCTATGGATGCGGCATTGGAGGCAATGGCTAGAGCGGTGCAGGGTGCACCGAATATGAACGCCAATGATGAGTTTAGAAAGAATCAGCCGTCGGTATTCAAAGGAAGGTTTAATTCGGACGGTGCTCAGATTTGGTTGAAGGAGGTTGAGAGGATCTTTAGGGTTATGAATTGTGCTGAAGGGAACAAGGTGAGGCTTGGATCTCACATGTTACGGGAAGAAGCCGATGACTGGTGGATCGGTATGAGACAAATTATTGAAGTTGATGATGAGGAAATAACTTGGGATTTGTTCCGCACTGAATTTTTGAGAAAGTATTATACTGAGAGTGTGAAGGGAAAGAAGGAAATGGAATTTATGGAGTTGAAACAAGGGAATATGTCTGTGGTAGATTACACGACTAAGTTCACAGAGTTGGTGAAGTTCCATCCTCACTATGATGCGGTGACGACGGAATTTTCTAAGTGCATTAAGTATGAGAACGGCTTGTGTCCTGAGATCAAGCAAGCGGTGGGCTATCAGAGGATTAGAAAATTTTCGGATTTGACCGAATGCTGTAGAATTTTTGAAGAGGATAGTAGAGCTCGTTCTACTCACTATAAGAGTTTGAATGAGAAGAGAGGGAAGCAACCGGTAAGGAGTGGACCTTATGTGACGCCTGCTGACAAAGGCAAGCATAGGGAAAGCTTTGTTAAGAGGTCCGGAGGTGGGATCTCGAGTCCCATTAAGTGCTATAAGTGTGGTGCGATGGGGCACAAATCTTTTGAGTGTAAGAATGTTGTGATGAAGTGTGCTAACTGTGGAGGCACGGGTCATGCTGCGACTGATTGTGGAAGGAATTTGGTAAAGTGTTACAATTATGGAGAAGTTGGCCATATTAGTACAAGGTGTACTAAACCAAAACAAGCTCCAACAGACAGGAAAGTATTTGCATTAGCAGGTTCATACACTACTAATGCGGATCGGTTGATTAAAGGTACATGCTTTATTAATAATGTGCCTTTAGTTGATATTATTGATACCGGAGCGACTCATTGTTCGTTTCTTTTGAGTGCGCTAAGCGTTTGGATTTGTGTTTATCTTCTTGTGGTGGTGATATGGTTATTAAGACGCCCGCTTCGGGGTCGGTAACTACGTCTTTGGTATGTTTGAGTTGTCCCTTGACCATGTATAGTAAGGACTTTATTATGTACTTAGTGTGTTTGCCATTAGAAGGATTAGATGTGATCTTAGGTATGAATTGGTTGCAGTATAATAGAGTTCGTATCGATTGTTATCACAAGCTGGTGAGGTTTCCATCCTTGGAAGATGAGGAGGAGGAGAGTTGTCTATCCACTAAAGAGTTGAAGAGACTTTTAGCGGACGGGGCTCAAGTGTTCAGTTTGTTTGCATCATTGTCTTTGGAGAATAAGGTTGAACTGGATATGGTTCCAGTGGTATGTTGTCGCTACTGCGAAAATCGGCGCCGGCTGACAGAAGAGTCGCCACCGTGCGTTATTTATCCCAAAGAGGGAAAGGAAACGCTCGAAGTAAACCTAACGCAAAGACGGGAAAAGGTATGGTCATCGCAACCAAAACCTGGATTCGGGAGTCGGTTACGCAAGGGGAAGGTATTATCACCCCTCACGTCCATCGTACTCGATGGGATCCACGCTTGCTTGGTTTGTACGGATTACACTTCTATCTAAACTAAAGGATGAGGGCTGAAAAGAAAAGAAAACAAAATGACTCGGCAAAGCACCGCGCTTTATGCCTACGTATTCCCGTCTGGAACGAGAAATCAGAGTCAATGTAGTTCGCCTAACTACGGGAAAGGATGGGTGAAGGTTGCTCGCTAGGATATCGCATCCTATGCCTATGTACTTCCACACAGCATGGAAGATCAGAGCAAACGTAGTTCGGGCTACGCACGACACAAGCTGTTCAAGTGTCTTTTATGAAAAATCTCACCTTAAACAAGGGTTTTCTTATTGCAAAAAGGTTGATGCTTGTTCAAATCTTTTGACGGAAGAAATGAATTGATTTTGTTATAACCTTTATTGATGTTTTTCTGTTGTTTTGAAGAAAGAAGAGATGACACTCTACAAATCCTATGGTTGAAAGAGGGGAATAAAATCTACCCTAATGTTATCATGCATGGGTTAACACCTAATGTCTATCATGCTCCTCTCTTGCGCAGAGAGAAACAGAGGTCCTAAGGGAATAGACGGAAACAGAAACAACAGATATATACAATAAAGCAGTAAAATGCATGGATGCAACAATACAAGCGAGGCAAGGGAGTCCCACTCAACCTCGAACCTAGAAAACAATAGGCAAAAGTGAACAGGATTCACTTTCAACCCAGCAAGTGAAACAACAAACAATACAGTCCGGGAAATCACACAATACATCAAAAATTAAAACAGCAAAAGCTAAACAGCAAAGCAATCTTCATCAGCATCAGCAACTATCTTCAGGCTCCAAGCAAGCATCAGTCTTTTATCTTCACAGCTTCAATGGCTTTTCTTCAAGTCCCACTCTCCAAGCTGAGGAATCAATCGCAAGAGTGAACTGGGTGTTAAGCAATTAGTTGACCACCAAGGGTGGCAAACAGACTGCTATCAACACAAAGAATATTTCCCTCAAGAGTTCTATCCCTTAGACACTATCACCAAGCCTTCCAAAGGAAGGGGGTGAGTGTCTCAGAGAGACTCTGCATCACAGAGAAGGATGGAGGCAATCATGACCTTCCATGTTTGAGAATCAAGTTTGCTACTCTAGAGCTCTGCCTAACTCCTAGATCCTACAAACTTCAACAGCTGCCAGCAAGAGATACTCCTCATCAACTCTGGAAGTTGGTCTTCATTCTCTGGTCTTTAAATGGGCTTCATCATCACAGGCTTCAGCTCAAACTCCAAGTCCCAAACAAACCCAATACCCCACACACAGGCAAATAATAACCCTAAAGAGGGCACACCACACAGTCAATCAAATATAAGCAATATACTAATAGCAGTAAGGGAATCCTAATATTTTCTAAGGGATCTATCATCTACCCATAACCCCTATAGTCCCATACCACAAAATCAAATCAAAAATTCCTAAAAGAACTAATATATTTTACCTATGTTCACCTAAAACCCTAATTTTGATCACACTAATCACACCTAAACAAATCACCTAAGATAAAATTCTAAAATCATGAATTAAATCCTATATACAAGTTAAAGTCCTATGCTAATCACCCTAAAAAGAATGAACCCTAAATCTAAGGGGAACTATGAGAACTAAAATCAACAAAATTAGGTATCAAACTAAATCCATTAAAAAACTATTTACAAGAAAAATACACAAAAAATAGTAAAACAAAATAAAATGCTATTTTTATTATTTATTATTTTTCTAGACAGTATTATTGACCTACCATAAAAAGAACCAATTAAAACTAAGCTATTTTCAATTTTTTACGATTTTTTAAAAGATCAAAGAAAAATAAAGAAAATAAAATCACAAAATATGAATTAAAAGGGGAGGGGGGTGCCATAAGCAGCTTCGCCCAGTTATATTCTCCAGATGGGCCACAAAGGGGAGGCGCGAATATCAGAATATCAAGGCCCAGTTAGCATCAGAAATATGAATTAAAAAAAATCAAAAGAAAATAAATGGATCCACGGTGCAAATAGCAGCTAATTCAAGTTGATTTTGTTGGGCTTCTCAAAAGGGGGGTGGGGATAGTATAAATTGGATCAGGCCCAGAACTTCGTTTAAGTGAAACACATCGTTTCGCTTCAGTCTTTCCCTCCGTTTCTCAGCTTTGAACATCATCCACACGATGAGATTACAATGTCAAATAATTGAAATGATCCAACGGTGCATGGTCATCGTCCCCAAATCAAACCTAGGGTTTCAGGATTCCCCTCTTCCATGCACAAACTTCCACAGCTCGGTTCTCCCTCCTCACTTAACCAAATCCCTCGATCCCAAAACCAAAAATGGCCTACTCAAAGCCCTCTACAAGATCCTTCACTTGGATTCTTCTAAAACTCATTGTATAATCGAGCTCGATAACTGGAAGTTCATGGTACCACTGAATTACACCTGATGTGCATGATTATCAAACTTGCTCAAACTACCCTAGAATGATCTAGGGACTATGCTGAGTATTCTGAGCTAAAAAACTAGCATTATCTTGCCCTAATTCAGGAGTTCTTGATCAAGAAAGTTTCATCACCATGAATCAAACTGTCTCTAATGGCCATAACAGATGGGGTATATGTTTATCTACCTAACCCTAACAATCTTACACCAATGATCTAACCTAGCAACACCTAATTATGGAGATAGGAATGAAATCACCAACCTGCTTAGTAGCTATGGCAGAGGTGGTTACAGATGGATTCAATGCTTGTAACCCTTCGAGGATGATCCTTGCTTGATGAGGAGCTTTCTGTTTGCAACAATGGTGATGATGAGTGCTTGGATTGTGAGGTTCGAGTCTGCTATGAATCTTGCAATTTCAAACCCTAGAGCTTTAATCTTCCATGGATGTGCCTCTGAGCTTGTTTGTTCCCACTCACAATCTTCAATGGATGATGGATGAAGAAAAAGAATGATCAGAATTGGTATAGATTGGAGAATTTCACACTTTCTTACAATGGAAGCAACAATGGAATTCTCTCTTTTCTCTCCCTCTTTTCACCAACCCCTTGCACCAATGATTCACACTCAATATATAGATGAGGATAGACAGATCTAGAAGTTTCTAGATTGATCTAGGAAAGTGTAGAATGTGGTGGAAAGTTCATGAAATTCTCATGTGATGATATTTTGATACATCTCATATCATGCTTGCATACCTTTCATATTTGTGCTAAAACCTCCTTACATGAGATATTGAAAGTGTATGTAAGCTCCTTGCCTTGAAAATTCACCTTATGCCAAGTTTTCCATACTTGCCTTATTATGCAAGTAACAAAAATACAAAGCAAGTCCAAAATTTAACCCCTAACTCAAAAACGTGGCTGAACCAATGTCTCTAAAATGATGTTTGGAATCAATTTGGTATATTGGATGACCCATTTTGGATTTGTAGATCTCTCAAACCAATTTTTCATTTCAACTTTTTCAACTTATATGCCTTTTTTAGGTCATTTTTCACCAACTTTGGTCAAGTCTTGTTCTATGCATTTCCAAACTTCCATGACTTCTTTTCTTGACTTTAAATGACATTTTGAGCAACTTTGATGTTGGGAAGTTTTTCATTTGAAGCTTCTTTGTATGCGTTTTAGTCATAGGCTAAGAATGACCTATAATCCTCAGATGACCAAAATACCCTTTGCTAGCCAAGACCATAAGTAGAGTTCCACAAATCATATGAAGGCATACCATACCTTTATAGAAATATAAGACAATAAGGAACAACTCTCATGTTGGCCAGAAATCCATTTGAAATATCCTTGAAGGTCAAAAGTTGCTTGGAAGACAGACAACTTTCACAGGCAAATTTCAGTGCCCTCAGATGACCTGTAACTTGCAAGAGCTATAACTTGATTTCTATAAATCATCTTGATGACTTCCACCACTCAAATTAAAGCTATGAAGATACTCTACAAGTTTCATGTGGACCAAGAATTCATATGAAGCTTGCATCTTGAGTTACACTGCTTTGAATTTTGACCCAAATTAGGGGATTTTACACTAAAACCCTAATTTGGTAACTCCTCTTCTCCTTGACTCCTCTTGATTTTTCTTTAGCACAACATCATATCCATATCCATACAGCAAATAATGAATCCCACATTCTTCAAATGCTCCTTGATGCCCTTCAAAACAAGTCTTTGACCTAGGATTGACCTAGTGTTGACCCTAGTTGACTGACTTCAACTGAGGCTCTTGCAATCATTCCAATGACTTGGTTCTCCTCAAAAATGATCATCTAGGCTCTTCATAACATCCATACACACCTCATGCTTTGAGCTCACAACTCACACTTCCTCTGATGATCCCCAAACAACCTCAAGATAGGAGAGAATCCATTGATCCACCTGCCAACTCTTCAAAGCTCAAATTCTTCCCTGATGACCTGAGTAGTCTTGATTATGAATGAAACCCTTGAATATACCTCTTGAGATAAGAATAGCACTTGATTCCCTGATTAAGATAGCTTGCTTATGCTATGCAATGCAGATGAATACACTATGTACATGATGACAATGCAAATGACTATGCAATTGAAACATAAACCTAGGTTAGAAAAGGTTGGGCAAATTTTGGGGTGCAACATATGTGACTTTCCAGAAGTATTTCCGAAGGACATTACGGATGTACCGCCGGAGAGGGAAGTTGAGTTTTCGATTGATCTAGTTCCGGGTACTAGACCGATTTCGATGGCACCGAATCGTATGTCGGCATCGGAGTTGGTAGAGTTGAAGAAACAATTGAATGACTTATTGGAAAAGAGGTTTGTTAGGCTGAGTGTTTCTCCGTGGGGCGCACTTGTATTGTTAGTAAACAAGAAAGATGGGAGTATGCGGTTGTGTATTGATTACCGGCAGTTGAATAAGGTGACTATTAAGAACAAGTATCTGCTTCCTAGAATTGATGATTTGATGGACCAATTGGTTGGTGCCCGTGTTTTTAGTAAGATTGATTTGAGATCAGGTTATCACCAGATTCGTGTGAAGGAAGGAGATGTTCAGAAGACGGATTTTAGGACACGGTATGGACATTACGAATATTTAGTGATGCCATTCGGAGTTTCTAATGCGCCAGGTGTGTTTATGGAATACATGAATCGTATTTTTCATGATCAGTTAGATCGTTTCGTAGTTGTATTCATCGACGACATTTTGATTTACTCTAAGTCTCAGGAAGAGTATGAGGAGCATTTGAAGGTTGTGTTGCAAATTTTGAAAGAGAAGCAATTGTATGCTAAGCTGTCAAAGTGTGAATTCTGGTTATCGGAAGTGAGTTTCCTTGGGCGTGTTATTTCTGGTAAGGGTGTTAGTGTTGATCCATCCAATATTGATGCGGTAATGCAGTGGGAAACTCCTAAATCAGTTACGGAGATTCGAAGCTTTTTGGGCTTGGCCGGTTATTATCAGAGGTTTATCGAAGGGTTTTCGAAGTTGGCACTTCCGTTGACTAAGTTAACTTGTAAGGGAAAGGCTTTCATTTGGGACATTGATTGTGAGGAGTGTTTTGTTGAATTAAAGAGAAAGTTGACAACGGCACCGGTCTTGATTTTGCCAAACCCGACGGAACCGTTTATGGTTTATTGTGATGCTTCTTTGTCCGGTTTGGGTGGTGTTTTGATGCAAGATGGAAAGGTTGTGGCTTATGCTTCAAGGAAATTAAGAGTGCATGAGAAGAATTATCCTACGCGTGATTTGGAATTGGTGGCCGTGGTGTTTGTTTTGAAAATTTGGAGGCATTATCTCTATGGTGCGAGGTTTAAAGTTTTTAGTCACTACAAGAGTTTGAAATATTTATTTGATCATAAGGAATTGAATATGAGGCAAAGAAGGTGGTTAGATTTTTTGAAAGATTATGACTTTGGTTTGAATACCATCCGGGTAAGGCAAATGTGGTGGCTGATGCTTTGAGTCGGAAGTTAGTGCATATGTCTACATTGATTGTAAGAGAATGGGAATTGTTGGAGAATTTTAGGGATTTGAGTTTGGTTTGTGAAATGACGCCGAGTAGTGTGAAGCTTGGTATGTTGCATGTTACGAATGATTTCCTTGCTACCGTTTGTGAAAAGCAAAAGTTGGACTTAAAGTTTGCGAATTGGATGATGAATGAGAATGAGGACTTTAAGGTTGATAATTTTGGAGTTTTGAGATTTCGTGGTCGTATTTATATTCTCGATGATGTGGATTTGAAAAAGATGATATTGGAGGAAGGACACCGGAGTAACTTAAGTATTCATCTGGGAGCGAATAAGATGTATCAAGATTTGAAGAAAATCTTTTGGTGGTCCGGATTGAAGAGAGATGTAGCTCAGTTTGTGTATTCATGTTTGACTTGTCAGAAGTCAAAGGTGGAACATCAGAAGCCTAGTGGTTTGATGCAACCGTTGGATATTCTGGAATGGAAATGGGATATTATATCGATGACTTTTGTTACGGGTTTGCCAAATACGCAAAGAGGTCATAATGCTATTTGGGTGATTGTTGACAGGCTTACTAAATTTGCTCACTTTATTCCAATTGATATTAGTTATCCTTTGGAAAAGTTAGCTGAGATTTATGTTCGTGTGATTGTGAAGTTGCATGGAGTTCCCAAGAGTATTGTATCGGATAGAGATCCTAGATTTACTTCGAGATTTTGGGAAAGTTTGCAAAAGGATTTGTGTTCTAAGTTGAGATTGAGTTCAGCTTATCATCCACAGACGGATGGTCAGACCGAGAGGACAATTCAATCGTTGGAGGACTTGTTACGTGCTTGTGTGCTCGAGCAAGATGGTGTTTGGGATAATTATTTGGCGTTGATTGAATTCACTTACAACAATAGTTTTCATTCGAGTATTGGTATGGCACCATTTGAGGCTTTATATGATCGGAGATGTCGAACACCCTTGTGTTGGCATGAAACTAGAGAGAGGTCGGTAGTTAGACCGGAGATGGTACAACAAACGATGGAGAAAGTGAAGTTTATTCGGGAGAAGATGAAAGCTTTTCAGGGTAGGCAAAAGAGTTATCATGACAAGAGAAGAAAGGATCTTGAGTTTCAAGAAGGCGACCATGTGTTTTTGAGAGTTACACCGGTTACAGGTGTGGGTCGTGCTTTGAAGTCAAAGAAGTTGACTTCTTGTTTTATCGGTCCGTATCAGATTATTGCACGAGTTTGTGTTGTGGCTTATCGGGTGGCGTTGCCTCCAAATCTTTCGAAATTGCATGATGTGTTCCATGTTTCGTAACTTCGGATGTATGTTCCGGATCCGTCACATGTGATTCATATGGATGAGGTTGAAGTAAGAGATAATATTACAGTTGAGGTTTTACCGGTAAAGATTTTGGACCGTGAAGTTAAGAACCTAAGAGGCAAGGATATTGCGCTTGTGAAAGTAGCATGGGAAGGTGCTGCGAAAGGCAATATGACTTGGGAATTGGAGAGTAAGATGCGTGAGTCACATCCAGAGTTGTTTGAATCAGGTAATATTTTCGAGGATGAAAATTTCTAAAGTGGGGGAGAGTTGTAACGCCCCGATTCTGAAATTTCCATTTTTATTGAGTCCTTATTTGATTGGTCATTATTTTAATGTGGAATTTATGTGTTAAATATGTTATGTTGCATATTGTGCTATTTTTACCGATTTTGAGAGTTTCGGGTAAAAATAGGTTGGAGGGTATTTTGGGCATTAGTGATAATGTTGAGTGGTTATTTTGTGAGAATTAATTAGTAAGTGTATGGAAAGAATTGGAGAGGAAAGAAAATAGATTATGAGATATAGAGAGAAAAGAGAAAGATAGAAACATTAAGGAGAAAAACAAGAGAAAGAAAAGAGAAGAAAAGAAAGAGAAGAGAAAAGTGGAGCAAAACCTAGAACAACCAAGAATCATCACCAAAGCTTTCGATTGATCGGGCAAGGGTGTGAAACTTTGTTATTCTATCAATGTGTATGATCATGTATGCTTTTGTTGGATTGATTTTGGATTGTTTGTGAGTTTTACTCATTTTCCATTTTAGGTCGAAATTGGATTAATCGATAGAAATCGTTGTTGAACGGTTAGAATCGTGATTAGATGACGTAGATTAGTCGATATATGTTAGACTAAGGCTACTGGAAGCAAGTTGGAACTTATCGGGCGATTTCATCGGGCGTATGAACGCTGAACAGTCTGGTTTTGAGCAGCTCGCTGGCATCTCGCTAGGCGAGCTGGTCGCAAGCACTCGCTAGGCGAGTGCGTAGTGAACGGTCCCAGACTTGGGACGGAATGGTTTTTGTTCCTTTGCGAGGTAGCGAATGGCTCGCTAGGAGTTTGCTGAGCGAGCGAGGTAGAGAACAAAGTCAGAGGCTTCTGTTTGCCCTCGCGAGCTTGTTCGCTGAGCGAACAAGTAGCGAATACTCGCTAGGAGCTCGATAGGCGAGAGTGTAGCGAACGTAGCAGGATGAGTTTTCCTGTTGCTTCGTGCTGTTTTGGCTTGGGGGTTTCGGTTGCGATTGGCCTCTCTTTGATTGAGTAGCTTGTATGCTAGTTTGTGATGTGCTGTAGGTAGCCGTATAGTGTGAATCCTAGATTATGAATTGTGGTCGTTTGAGCAAATATGTGCATTGTTTTAATTGATTAAAAATGCATGATAATTGAGATGAATGACAAATATGTCATGTAATATACATTGCGATGTATGACGTTGTATGTAATTGAATGAGATGAAGAATGCATGAGAACATTATATATGTGTGCATTTCAAGAAGTGTATAGAGTCATTTTGCATGAGAGGCATTATGGTATACATTCTTGTGCTGATTGATTCCGTGTAGAATCTGCTGACGATTGTGTGCCTAAGTGAGGTGTGAGCAATCGGATTGTGTGCCCATGTGGGGTGTGAGCAATCACATTGTGTGCCTAGGTGGGGTGTGAGCAATGGGTGGACCTCGTGTGCCCATGTGGGGTGTGAGCGATAGTTATTTTTGGTTCTTCAATTGTGTGCCATGTGGGGTGTGTGCATGATGTATGGTGAAATAAACTTGAATGTAGATGTTTATGTGATTTGGTGATGAAATAAACATGTTGTGTATGTTTATTGAATTAATGTGAAATGTATGATTGGCATAATGTAGATGCTTGAAGATATATATATGCGTGTGTGAATATATATATATATATATATATATATATATATATATATATATATATATATATATATATATATATATATATATATATATATATATATATATATATATATATATATATATATATATATATATATATATATATATATATATATATATATATATATATATATATATATATATATATATATATATATATATATATATATATATATATATGCGTATGTTTATGAAATGATATAAACATTGATGATGCATATTGAGTAGGCTTGGTGTTCTATTTGTGAATAAATAATTGTTGTGTACATTGCGATGTATGGTGCGGTGAGATGAGTTGCGGTGAGAACACGAACGATATTTGTTGGGTGTTATATGTATGTGTGTGTATATATATATATATATATATATATATATATATATATATATATATATATATATATATATATATATATATATATATATATATATATATATATATATATATATATATATATATATATATATATATATATATATATATATATATATATATATATATATATATATATATATATATATATATATATATATATATATGCATTGCTTATTATGATATCGTTTCTCACCCTTCTGCTGTTTAAAATGCTCTATGAGGCATTGCAGATTAGATTGCTGGAGGTATTTTGTGAAGCTTGGTTTCATCCTTTTTGGTCGGTCGGCTCTGATATGTAGCACCGGGTAGATAGGGATTATTTTGATTCTTTTGTGATACATCCGTGTATGTATCTGCTGGGGATTTGTTGTTGTATATATGGATGATGTTGTGAATCAACTTGAAGGATGTTATGTATGAGAATACATGTTTTGGAGATTATACAATGTTTAGATGTTTCCGCTTTTATTCTAAATGTTGTGATGTGAGTGTTTACCTCGATGTTTGATCGCGACTTTCTATGTCTAATACAACCTAACTGCAAGTGCACAGCCTATCGCGTAGTAATAATAGATATCGATCCCACAGGGACTCGTAATCAAACTAGTGTTTTCGGGAGTTACTATGTTTAGCTAGGTAGATAATGCTTAAGGGAATAAGATTGTCACTAAAGGGAACTAAGAATGTTAATTAAATTACAATTAAGTGAATCGATATGCAGTAATTATGATCTTCGGGGATTTGACAAGTTACCGGTATACGAAATATTTTTCAGAGTTTATTTAAGCAGAAAATGGTGATCTGAAAACTCTCGCCTCACGATGGTTATTGACGCTAATCATAATTCTAAGGGCCAAACGTACGCTTTCGTGTCCCATTCGGGGTTAAAATTATTTTTTGGAAATCTTTAAATTCTAATTCATTTTAAAGTGCTTTCGCTGTTATTAAAATGAATGACTAGTGTTTACTATCTGGTCTTGCCGCAGCTTTCGCTTGTTGGTTCGTACCTTAATTAATTTCCCACTTTCGTGGCAAAACTACTTTTAAATAAGTTCTCGCTTTCGCGACGAAGTTTATTCAGTAAATTAATTTAAACACTCAGACCATAAACACTTTTGAAAAAGACAATTTTTCAACCGGTTATTATCAAATCCCTTCCGAGTTATTATTACATATCGATTACTTTGATTTAGCTAGACATGGATTTGGGAAAGGTAAAACATAAATAAAAACAATAAATAATAGCATGCATCATAATAAAACTGGAATTACGATTAAAATGAGAAACCTGTAAATATTCCAATTGACCTTTGGGCAGATCCTCCACAAATGTTGGTAGGATTCTGGTCTTTGTGCCAATTGATCGTACAAGGGAAATAAGAATTACAGAAGAAGTGAAAGGAATGCAGAAAAAGAAAAGAGAAACAAATAAGAATATTAAAAACTGGAAAGGTTGCTCTGAAGATAAATTGGCAGCACTTCGTTGTCTGAATGCGGCTCCCTTTCTGAGTTCCCCTTCTTCCCCTTTTATAGAAATGGAATTCTAACGGTTATAACTTGAAGAAGGTGGACTTTGAGGCAGAATTATCAGGGAGTAGTGGTCCACTATTTGGGACTTGGAACTGCTTCTTTCACGTGCATTTGAAGTGGGGCGTTTTTTCCTGCATGACGGTCGTCACAATGTGTGACGGTCGTCATAATGTGTGACGGTCGTCACCCGTGTGACGGTCGTCATGGAGCTGTGACGGTCGTCACAGCAGCAAAATCAGCATTCTGCATTTTTCATGTTGTTTTCATCCGGTTTTCGTCCATATTTCATCTGAGATTGCTTCTTTTCTTCATATTGCCTTGTTTAGACGTGATTATCAAATAGCTGTAAAACATCAGACAAATAACACGGAAATAACCCGAAATCGGGTCGAAAACAGTTAAACTTCAGTTGAATTATGCATCAAAATATATATACGATTTCGTGTTATCAATGTTGCATATCTGTATATATGAGCAGGTGTTGAATGTGTTGATTTATTGTATAATGTGATATGCCCCTTTTATGCCATGTTATAAATATACTCTGATGAAATTTTGAATACATGCCTAATTGATTATTTGTATTATTTGGGGGTATAGAAAGGGGGTGTTACAAAACAAGTAGAAACAATGTTTGGCTTTTTGTAGTAAATTGGGCAGCACTTCGTGGTCTTCATTGCGGCTCTCCGATTCCAGTCCTGAACCTCTCCTTTTATAGTAGAGGTTTCTTACGTGAAATACCTCAGGAAGTGGAGTTGAGGGTCAGAGAATCCAGGGAGTCGTGGTCATATTTTCTGGGCTTCTGTTGACACGTTCTCAAAAGTGAACGTTATTCTGTTTTTGCAAGTGTGACGATCGTGAGGGAGATGAGATGTTCGTGACACACATGATGATCGTAACACACATGACGGTCGTCACACACGTGACCGTCGTGAGGGACCTGTGATGACCGTCATATCAGTAAAACTCATTTCTGCTATTTTTTCGTCCTTTTTCTTTTGTTTTGTGTCTTCTAGCATTTGTTTTCTTTGTCTTGCTCTATTTGAGTGTGAACATCATATACCTGCAAAACACTTAACGAAAAAGACTCGAAACGATCTAAAATCGCGGTGAAGCCAAACATTAGTAGCATAAAATCATGGCATTTAGTATGTACGTTTTCGCGTTATCAAACTCCCCTAAACTTGAATCTTTGCTTGTCCTCAAGCAAAAAGCATAAGAGCTGAGACGATGCAGTCACACGATGCACTCTTTTTTATTTTCAAAGTAGCTTCAGAGGCTCTGAGTTGGGAAGTCGGAGAGGATTTAAGACAACACGCATATGACAGTGACACTAAGCGGTATGCTCTCGAAGGCCTCCTCCTTATACGAGCCGATTCCAATCATGCTGCTGTAGCTTGGCGTAAAGTTCATCGTACCAAGTATTTGCCCAGTTTCGTTGCAGTGCAATCACATTAAGCCCTTTACCTCTTTGCACTCACGTAATGGAATGACCTGTTAGTGATTTCGTTCTTTCTTTGTACGGGGTCTGGTGCACTAGTGTGGTACCCTTTGATATGTCCTCTTTGTAAGTTGTGGGGGATCGAACCGTAATTCCCCCTACCGGGTCCATAACCAGAGACCTATGGACCAACTGACAGGGGACTTCTTTTCTTTATGAGCTTATTTTTGTTATTCCGAGATATCAGAGGTAGATAATCACTACATGGCTGCGGAGCAATTCTTTTCTTTATGATCTTACTGATCACTTATTTGCATCGGTTTTCCACGTGGCATGTGCTTAAGGCGGTGCTGAATGCTTGTATAAACTACTGAGGGCTTCGCTTGGTGCTCGAACCTGAGGCTTTGGTATAGTAGGTAGTGGAACTGACTAGCATAAACCAGAGGTCTAAGGTGTCAAAGCGGTATGGGTATCATTAGCATTCATTCATGAGACTCCTTGACTCGGCCTAAATATTGGCGCGTCGGGCGTTGCATCGATTTTGGAAAAAAATTTGTATAGCTTGAGGAAAACGGATAAAGCGGGGAAATTCGTGTAACGGAAAAGAACATAAAAATGCGCTTTATTGTGCTGAATTGAAATGATTGGATTAAAATAGTTGAAATGGAAATAGAGTACATAACAGAGGTGAATGGAAATAAAGTGTCGCTCCCACACCATCTCAAGCAGTGTCCTCACTGATTTGAAACGAATGTGGAAGGTGTACAACAACAAAAATGAAATTGCAATAAATAAAATAACAGCAAGATAACCATGGAGCACACTACTCTCTGTCTCTTCCTCTGTCGCGATGTCATCCTCCTTGGGTCGTGGGGTACAGAGCCCCTGTTTGAAAGATGGCCTCGCTGAGGCCCTCCACACGGACGGTTAGAGCAGCCATCTCATCAACTACGTTGTTGAGGCGTTCCCCTTGGGCTACCAACAAATTTATCAACTGCTGATGTTGTTCTTGGTGACGATGTTCGAGTCGGGCTGATGTCTCATTTTGTTGCCAAATACCACGAAGGATTTCTTCATTTGTTGCTTCGATCTCAGGTCGACAGCGGCGACGAGAGGAAGGGCCTTCAATAGGTGGCGGATGTGGGGCATCAGCCTGAGCAGCTCTGTCCAATTCTTCCTGTACTTCATCAACGGGTACTTGGGCATTTTCTTGAGTTGATGCTGCATTCGCTTCTGATGCCTCTGTTTCAAAGAGCCAGTTGGACCTGTTTTGAGGATGGGCACGGTCACGGCACGGTAAGATGATGTTGCAGATAGTGGGGTTGCGAACCACCAGATGATATTTTCTGTCAGCTCGGACCTTGATGAGGTGGGAGGAACGGCAGTAGTCAATGCCGAGAAAGACCGGAGGCAGGGACGGGAGGTCCTGGAGGCGGTTACCGAGGTCGAGGGACACGGTAATGGAAGTGATGATACCTCTGAAGTAGAAAGGCTTGAAACCTCAACCACAGTTGGCTTGGATGTGGGCCAAGAGAAACGGTGCAGCATTGATGGCTTCAGGAGCGAAAAAGCACTGTAGAAAGAAGAACTCCTTGGAGTTGACCTTATGGTTACTGTCTCTTGCAAAAATGGTATTTTCGAGCACCCGGTGAAAGTAGCTGATGGTGGGGTGGTGTATGTAAGTGGCGTTGAGGTTGTCCCACCCATCGGCGGTGGTGCCGGTAAGTTGATTCCAGAGTGACAAGGCTTCTTGAAAGAAGTTATCCGAAGGAACTCTATAGTGAGCCTCGGCACCATGGCAGAACTGTAACATTTGAGCAAGTTGAGTTTGGGTAAGCTTGTACTCGTTGCCGAACATTCGGAAACATGCAACACCGGTGAGCTGGTTAGTTTCGCCGGTAGGGGTGATGTATGAGAAAGAACTCAAGAACTCCAAGGTTAGCTTTTCGTACGTCAGCTGCGGAGTCGTGCATAGAAACCATAGACCGACATTCTGCAGCATCCATTGGACGCCTTCCAAGATGCCCAACTCAGTTAAGTATGCAACATCGGCGTACCGAGTTGGCTGAACAGAGCGTTGATAGAATGTAATGTAGTTTGCTCGCTGTTGTTCTCTGTGTTCACCTTCTTTGAAAATGATGGTAGACATGCTAGGAAGTTCACCGTGGCGTGCCATTGTATTTGCGGTCGTTTAGTGTGAAGGAGGGTGGAAAAAAAAGAGCGATTAGGGAGAGTGTTTTTTTCTGTGGAATGGATTAGACAGAACTGGGAGTTTATATGGGAAGATTTGTAGGTGAACAGGGGGGATGAGTAATGATGGGGTTGAATGTAATGAATGAGAGAGTGGGAAGTTAAAAGTGTAGAGGGAGAGAGGTTTTGAACGGGAGATAGTGGGAAGTTATGAAGTAAAAGGAGGGAGTTGTTCGTATTCTACTGATAGAGCATAATTTTAATCGCGTGACGATCGTGAGGGGCGTCACGATCGTGAAGCTCGTGACGAGCGTAATGGGGGCGTGACGGTCGTCATAGCAGCAAATTCTGCAGCTGCAGAAAAGGTGCTTTGTGGTTTGTACTAGAGTTCTGTAGTATAATTGAGTCACATTGCAAGCCAGTATATAAAATAAGAAATTGTAAAGGAAGTATTTTGGATTAAAACTGAAAATGCAAAAGAAATTTCATTAATTAAAGTAAATGTTGAATGGAGTACAATAATTAAAATGGAGTTCAAATTGTAAAAACAGAAAACAGGAAATAATTTAGAATGCAGTAAAACTAAAATAGAACTAAAGTTATCAATCTTTCTGCTGCTTCAATTTGTCAAACTGTTGAATAATATGGTCGAACTCTTCACAAACTACGTCCATGAAGGTTGTGACATCCATCTGCAGTTTTGTTAGCTCATCTTTGACTGTTGTGATTTCCAACTTGAAGTCGTCCATTGTTTTCAGAATGGTGTCCAGCTTTTCTGTTTGTTGGTCAGGAACGGGGTCAAGGAAATTATGGTAACTCGGAGGGGTCTCAGGGTCTGTCTCAGCTTCTGACATATAGTCTTCATAATACATAATGTCTTGTGCTTATAATATATGATCGCTGTCGTACATGTAAGCCTGAGGTGTAGAGTGAGGTGATGGAGGACCGATAGGCTCATCCAACTCATACAGCCAATTTTTTCGGTTATGGATACTTGTCAGCTCATGGTTAGGCAATGTGAAGAGTCGGACCGGTCGGTCAGCAATAAGGTACTCGTAAGTTTCTGGTCCCAAGTTACCTATGATGTGTTGGTTAAAGCAAAACGGTATGTCCATAGGTCGGATGTGGCCAAAATGAGTGATTCTATTCAGTTGGTACCTAAGTCCAATTGTGTGTGCAATCATGGTGACGAGGCCTCCTATTAGGATAGGTGAATTCGGTTCCTGATTAAGCTTCTCGAATGTTCTCATCATAAACGGTACGACATTGACGGGACGACCTTGTGATGCACAGTACAGGATAAACAACTCTTCCTTAGAAACTGTGGTAACGATTTTCCTCCTTCCCAAAGAGGGTATAGGCTAATATCCTATGGAAGTAGTGGAGTGCAGGGTTATGTATCTCGTTAGTATTCCTGTTTTTCGGCTCAGGGTGATAATTACCTGTAATGGTGCCCCAGAAATAATCTAACTCGATATCCATATCAGCTTCATGGGCATCAGTATACACGAAGGGTCCGCTAGGGAAACCTAAGAGGTCATCCAGTGATTTACGGTTGTATGTGAATTCTGTCCCAAACAGTCTAAAGCATATCAGCTCCTTGGTGGATCCATAGTCGTATTCGGGTTTGTAGCCTAGGGAGTGAAGGAATTCGAAAGTGAGTTCGTGTTTGGTGACAAAACGGTCCTTTAGAGCAGTTCGCTCCCAGTCTAATTGGTTAAACAAATAGAGGATGCTATCATGGATTCTTAACTGGTCCATAGTGTATCCATCATAGTACAAGGTCAAAGCGATGCCTCTCTGAGTCAGGGCCTCAAATCTGGCTTGCTGAGCTGGTCCTCTAAATACGGTAACCGTGTAGTCGATGTTAGCCATGCTCGAGAGTTAGTCAGATAAAAAGGAGAAAAGTCGGAAGGCTTTAAAATCCTAGAAACAGTTGAAAACACATTTACTCAAATTAAATTTTTAGAAACAAAAGGTGATAAAAATAAAGAAAATAAAAGTATAAATCAAATGGAAAACATAAAGTAAATAAACTAAGAGGGGAAAACGAGGGAAAATGGGTTGCCTCCCATTCAGCGCTGTTTTTAACGTCAAAAGCATGACAATAGCTTGGTGACAAGCTAGTCGGGGTGTTGAGCAGGAAGCTCTAGCAGTTACAAACTGCTCACGTGGTTACTGTGGTCATTTTGATTGTAGTGCTTTAAACGTTGTCCGTTGACGATGAACGGCGCATTGTTTTTATTGCTAATTTCGACAGCTCCACTATGAAGGATTTTAGTTATCTTGAAAGGACCTGACCATCTTGACTTTAGTTTTCCGGGGAAGAGTTTCAATCTTGAATTGAATATGAGCACGACGTCTCCCACACTGAAATGTTTCCAGACTAAACGCTTATCGTGCCACTTTTTGGTTCTTTCCTTGTATATGCGGGCATTCTCGTATGCATCCAATCTAAGTTCTTCCAATTCGTGCAGATTCAAAATCCATTTCTTTCCTGCTTCAGTGTAGTTGAGGTTTAGCGTCTTAATAGCCCAAAAAGCTTTGTGCTCTAGTTCCACTGGCAGCTGACATGATTTCCCATAGACTAATTTAAATGGTGTAGTTCTTATCGGCGTCTTGTAAGTAGTCCTATAGGCCCATAAAGCGTCGTTTAATTTTGATGACCAATCTTTCCTGGAGGTGGCAACTGTCTTTTCCAAGATTTTCTTTATTTCTCTGTTGGAAACCTCTACTTGGCCGCTGATATACGGGTGATACGGTGTTACAACGCGGTGTTTTACTCCATATTTCAATAGAAGTTTGTCAAAAATTCGCGCTATGAAGTGTGAACCACCGTCACTGATGACAAGTCTGGGTACACCGAATTTGGGAAAGATGGTATTCTTAAAGAGTTTGATAACTACTCACGTGTCGTTAGTTGGAGCGGCAACGGCCTCAATCGATTTTGATACGTAGTCGACAGTGACGAGTATATATTTGTTTCCCAAAGAAGATGGGAATGGACCCATGAAATCGATCCCTCATACATCAAAGACTTCCACTTCCAAAATACCTTTTTGGGGCATCTCGTCGCGCCTTGAAATGTTTCCAGTGCGTTGGCACCGGTCGCACCTTAGTATAGCAGCGTGGACATCTTTCCAAAGGTTGGGCCAGAATAGGCCAGATTGTAGGATTTTCGCACATGTCTTTGAGGTACTGGCATGTCCACCGTAAGGGGCGGAGTGACAATGAGAGATGACGTCTTCAGTTTCTTCCTCTGGGACGTATCGACGAAATATGTTGTCGGCTCCTCTCTTAAAAAGCAGAGGTTCATCCCAGTAATAGTGTTTTAAGTCATGGAAGAATTTCTTCTTTTGCTGATACATTAAGTCCGGTGGGAGCATGCCTGCGGCTAAGTAGTTTACAATATCAGCATACAAAGGCAAGGTGACTTGTGCATAGACGGCTTCCACGACTTTTTCTAATTCTGGTTCTTCCGAGGTTAAGTCTGGCATATCACTTTCCAATCTGGCTATCAGGCGTTCATAAGGGAAATCGTCGTTGATAGGTACTGATTCTGGCTTAATGCCTTCTATTTGGGATAAGTGATCGGCCACTACGTTCTCGATTCCTTTTTTGTCTTTGATTTCTAAGTCAAACTCTTGTAACAATAGGATCCATCGCAATAATCTCGGTTTGGCATCCTTTTTGCTTATCAGGTACCTAATGGCAGCGTGGTCTGTGTAGATGATTATTTTCGCTCCTACCAAGTAGGAACGGAATTTGTCAAGGGCGAACACAATTGCTAGAAGTTCCTTTTCTGTTGTGGCGTAGTTCATTTGGGCAGGATCCAAAGTTCTACTGGCATAGTAGATTGCGTGAAGCTTCTTGTCTTCCCTTTGTCCTAGAACTGCGCCTACAGTGTAATCGCTCGCATCGCACATCATTTCGAATGGTAGTTGCCAATCTGGAGGTTGCATGATTGGTGCGGTGATGAGGGTTGTTTTTAGAGTTACGAATGCTTCCAAGCAGTCCTCGTCGAAGACGAATTCAACATCTTTCATTAACAAACCTGTTAGAGGTTTTGTAATTTTGGAGAAATCTTTTATGAATCATCGGTAGAATCCGGCGTGTCCTAAAAAGCTTCGTATTTCTCGTACAATTTTCGGAGGTTGAAGATCCTTTATAATTTCTATTTTTGCTTTGTCAACCTCAATCCCTTTGTCGGATATGACGTCTCCTAGAATTATTCCTTGTCGGACCATGAAATGACATTTCTCCCAATTGAGAACAAGGTTCACTTTCGCACATCTTTCGAGTACCATCTCTAAGTTCGACAAACACCCTTCAAAACTTTGTCCGCATACAGAGAAGTCATCCATAAACACTTCCATGATGTCATCTATGAAATCCGTGAAGATTGCCATCATGCATCTCTGGAACACTGCTGGAGCATTACAGAGTCCAAACGGCATTCATCGATAAGCAAAAGTGCCATAGGGACAGGTGAATGTAGTCTTCTCTTGGTCATCGGGGTGAATAGGAATTTGGAAAAATCCTGAATAACCGTCTAGGTAGCAGAAATATGAATGTTTTGTTAATCTCTCCAACATCTGGTCTATGAAAGGTAAAGGGAAATGATCTTTCCGAGTGGCCTTATTCAGTTTTTTGTAATCGATACACATCCTGCTTCTGGTTATAACTCTTTGGGTTATCGATTTACCTTTCGAGTTCTTTACCACAGTGACACCTCCTTTCTTGGGTACGACGTGCACTGGGCTAACCCATTGGCTGTCGGAGATTGGATAGATAATTCCTGCATCTAGTAACTTCTTCACTTTGTCTTTGACTATTGTGCTTAGAATATGATTTATCCTTCTCTGATGTTCTCTAAAAGTTTTGCAGTCTTCCTCTAGCATGATTCGATGCATACATATGGAAGAACTTATACCCTTGAGGTCAGTTATACTATAGCCTAACGCAGTTGGGTATTTCCTTAGGACTTCTAATAGTTTCTTGGTTTCTAACGGGAGTTGACTATCACTGGTCTTTTGAATTCAGTATCTAAGAACTCGTACCTGAGGGTCTTAGGCAGTTCTTTAAGCTCTGAAGTTGGGTTCTTCGGACTTGGCATGTGACTAGGAGTTAGTGCTAATATTTCGCTTAGACTATCATCTTTGTATGACGCACGCCAATTGTTGTCTTCATGAATTTCAGGGATTTGGATTTTCATGATTTCAGAGTATTTAGTTTCTTCCTTCTCCAGTTCTCTTATGCATTCATCAATGGCATCTACTAAATAGCATGTGTCGTCTATGGCTGGTGCTTTTAAGAACTTGGTGAGGATGAATTCTATCTTTTCTTCTCCTACTTCGAATGTTAGCCTACCTTTCTTCACATCTATAATAGCTTCGGCTGTTGCTAGGAAGGGTCTTCCTATGATAATCAGGGTAACAGAATCTTCCTTAATATCCATGATTATAAAGTCGATTAGAATGTAAACTTGACCTATGCGCACTGGAACGTTTTCTAGTATACCGACGAGATATTTGACTGATCGATCAGCCAATTGCACGAACATTTTGGTTGGTCTTAGTTCTCCCATATTCAGCTTTTTGCATATAGATAAGGGCATAACACTTATACTGGCTCCTAAGTCGTATAAAGCTTTGTCTATGACGAACTTTCCTATGACACAAGGTATGGAGAAACTACCTGGGTCTTTTAGTTTAGGAGGCATGTTATTTTGAATGATCACGCTACACTCGGCAGTAAGTGTAACTGTTTCATTATCCTCGATTTTTCTTTTGTTAGATAGGATTTCTTTGAGAAATTTAGCGTATGAGGGCATTTCAATGATAGCTTCTGTGAAAGGAATGTGATATTCAGTTGCTTTAGAAGTTCTACGAATTTCTTAAATTGCCTTGTAGTTTTGGAATTTATGAATCTTTGATGATAAGGAATCAGTGGCTTATACGGCGGTGGAGGCACATACGGGTTTTCATTTTTTGCAGCCTCTTTCTTGTTATCTTCCTTCTCTTCGGTTTCAGACTCCTTTTCTGCTTGTTTATCAGTTTTCTGATGCATGGCTGAGTTTTCACTCCTAGGATCGGCCGGTCCGTCCAGTTCTTTTCCACTTCTTAATATGACAACATTTTGCATGACCTTTCGGATTAGGTTTTGGCTGTCTAGGAAATGTACCAGCGGGTGCGGCTGCAAAAGCTTGTTGTTGAGCCACTTGTGATATCTGCGTTTCAAGCATTTTGTGGTGGGTGGCTAAAGCATCTACTTTGTTGGTTAGCTGTTTAATCTGCTCGCTAGAATGTATGTTTTGATTCAGGAATTCTTTGTTCGTTTGAGCTTAAGTAGCTATGAATTTTTCCATCATCAATTCAAGATTTGATTTTCTAGGGGCATTCGGAGCAGCTACGGCTGGTTTCTGATATCCTGGTGGAGCAGCGGGTGCTTGCAAGGCGTTATCGCTTTTGTAGGAAACGTTTGGGTGGTTTCTCCATCCTGGATTGTAAGTGTTCGTGTAAGGGTTACCTTGAGCGTAGTTTACTTGGTCTAGTGGGATTCCTGCCAATAATGGGCATTCGGGCGCATTATGAGTGGCGATTCCACATAACTCACAACTTGGAGCTACAACAGCTACGGTTGCAGGAGGCGTTACAGTTAAACTGTCGATCTTCTGCGTCAAAGCATCCACCTTAGCATTGAACTTTTCAAGACTACTGATCTCGTACATCTCACCTTTTGCTGTGGGTTTCTCTGACGAAGTTCTTTCACCTCCCCATTGGCAATGGTTCTGAGACATGTTTTCGATAAGTTGATAGGCTTCATCGTATGGCTTGTCCATAAGTGCACCGCCCGCGGCGGCGTCTACTGTCAATTTGGTATTGTACAGAAGCCCATTGTAGAAGGTATGAATAGTCACCCAGTTTTCTAAACCATGGTGAGGACATGCTCTCATCATATCTTTGAATCTTTCCCATGTGTCGCTACTGCGAAAATCGGCGCCGGCTTGACAGGAGAGTCGCCACCGTGCGTTATTTATCCCTCAGAGCGGGAAAGGAAACGCTCGAAGTAAACCTCGCAAAGACGGGAAAAGGTATGGTCATCGCAACCAAAACCTGGATTCGGGAGTCGGTTACGCAAGGGGAAGGTATTAGCACCCCTCACGTCCATCGTACTCGATGGGATCCACGCTTGGTGTTTATAGGTAAAAGGGTGTATTATCTATCTACGCTACTGGCTGGTCTGAAAAGAAAATAAAAGGACAGGACTCGACAGAACATACGGTGTTCTGGGCCTACGTATTCCCTCGTGCAATGGGAAAGTCAGAGTCAACGTAGTTCGACTTCCTACGTCTAAACGGGGGAAAGGTTGCTCGCCAGGACATCGCGTCCTGTGCCTACGTACTTCCATCTGAAATGAAAGATCAGAGCAAACGTAGTTCGGCTAACTACGGGTAAACAGGAGCTCTCACACAGCAGTGAGAAAACAAACTGGTCTCTAAGGCTCGGGAACCTACAAATACGATCTGGTCTCAAATGCGCTCGGGCAAGAGAAAGGGATAACAATTAGTCGTTAGCGGGAAAGTCTCGTTCGCACAGCCGCGAGAGAACAAAGGTCAGTTGTTAGTGTGCTCGCTAGGATATCGCATCCTATGCCTACATATCTTCGTCTGGAACGAGGAATCAGAGCAGCTGTAGTTCAGCTAACTACGGATCAAGCTACTCAAAAGCCCCTACAGAAAGGAAAGGGAAACCCTAGAACTATAGCTGAGAAACAGGGGAATCTACCTACTGCTATCACACCTGGTTGACTATCTTAATGTCTATCATAACAACTCCGCAGCGGAGAAGTCAGAGCTCCTAAGGGATCATGGCAACAGGACTGAACTACAAACAAGAAATTGCAACGTAAAGAAATACTGAAAATATGCATGAATGCAACAACTAGACAAACAAGGCACAGCGGCCGCAAACCACAAAGGTAAGGGAGCTCAGCTCTACCGAATACCAACAAGCAAAGCCACGCAATAACAAACAAGCAGAAGGAGGACCACCTCAACTTCTCATGCACACAAAGTCTACTTCTAAGATGCACCTATTCAGAACTGTCTAGATGAATACCTAAGCCTAATGCAACATAACATCATACAAGTCAAACAATACAAAGAGACTAACCCTAAGCAGGGCCTCTAACAAACCTGAAACAAGCTCCTAATCTGCCTCTAAACAAAACTCTATACAATACCCTAAGCAGGGATCTAAGCAAAAACTAATCAAAACCCTAAGCAAGAGGAATCAATCCCAGTCTCCAAGCTTCAGAACAAGCTTACCAGAGAAAAGGGAGCTAAGCAGACAAGCTCATAGTGCTTTCCTCAGGAAAGTACCAGGAGGTTACTACTCAGGAGTCATATCCTATGCGGCTCGACAACTGTGATCAGTTTACATTCCTCCTCAGGAGAAATTAAACTCACATGAAGGCTCCGGCGTCATTGGATACTTGAGAAATACCTATATGCACTAGGGGAACTAAGTGAACAGGCCCATAGGACCTTCCTCAGGAAAGTACTAGGAGGCTGACACTTAGGAGTCGTATCCTACGTGGCTCAACAACTGTGATCAGTTTACATTCCTCCTCAGGAGAAATTAAACTCACAAGTTGGCTCCAACATCACTGGATACTTGAGAAATCCTAGACAAACTACTGGAACTAAGTGAATAGACCCATAGGACCTTCCTCAGGAAAGTGCTAGGGGACTTCCACTTAGGAATCGTATCCCATGTGGCTCAACAACAGGTGATCAGTTTACATCCCTCCTCAGGAGAGATTAAACTCACAAGTCGGCTCCGACATCATTGGATACTTACGAAAGAGGTGAGAAGAAAGAATGAAAGTCATTCGTAGTGCCTTCCTCAGGAAAGTACCATAAACTCCCTTCACACTTCAGGATCTCGAACCTCACAAACAGACAACAAGCTTCTAGACTAAGCCTCAATCCACTGCAACTTTGCAAGCTCCAGCAGGACCTCCATCAGCTCCCACCTTCAAGAAGAATCCACAGGCCAACAAACCACAAGGAACTATCTCTGAAGTTCAACCACAGTTGAACTTCAAAGTCAGAAGTCATCAAGACTTCCCCTAACTCCAGGCTCAGACAAATCCTATCAGAACATCTCACAAAAATCTATCAAAAATCTAATGGGAGACCTACATGGCTCTAGGACCACATACTAAAAAATCAGAATAAAATTCAACACCAGATGAAAGAACTAAAATCAGCAACACAGACATATCCACAGACCAATTATTCAACATCAATAACAGTGAAAAGATGCAATTAACATGAAAATGCATGATTAAGCTAATGTTTTTGTACTATAAAATTCTACACTAAATCATGAGTCTACAGAAAAAAGAACGGAATTATTTGACTAAATCTACTATTTTTTATGAATTTTCTAATGATATGCATGCATTGAAAATATTAAAAACACATCAATTAAAATGGAAAATATGCACAAAAATAACCAACAAAAATAAAATGTCATTTTTATTTTTATTTAATTTTCTTAACATTTTCATGAAATGGATGAAAAAAAGGATTATTAAAAAACAACTATTTCCAATTTTTATTATGATTTATTTACATGAAAAAAGAAAAATAATAAAAGAAAATGACATGAGGGGGTTCCATCAGCAATGGATTCAAGCCTATTCTACATTGGGCCCTGATTGGGGGGGTGCCAATAGTACTAGGGCGCAGGGCCCAAGTTCCTCAAACAACTAGTAAACTCAGAAAAAAGAAAAAAACCTAGGGGGGGTGCCGTGAGCAGGTTTTGGCAGTTATTTCTACTACTGGGCTTAAACGAGGGGTGTTGAAAGCAATCTGGGGCCTAAGGCCCAACTCACTCACTCAGACTTTCCACACGCCAGGGGGGGACAAGCAGTTTGGGGGTGTAGCGTTCAGTAATACGCTTGGGCCTAAGCCCAGCCCAAACAAACCCTAATCAAAACTAATCTTCCCCTCAAAACACTCTGGTACTGTTCATCAACATAACCCTAGCCGCTCTCTCTCGTCTTCCTCAACCCACTCTCTCTGCAACATCCTCTCAGCCTTAAACACATTCAATCAATTCTCCACAAACAAACCCTAATCGCCATCATGCAATTAACAGAACTCACTAAAACCAGAAACCCTAACCTAAACATCTCAGGAACGGCATCTACAACACACACATGCAAGGGAAGAAGTTAGGAACCTGGAAAGGCGAATGATACTTGAAACTTGTTGAAGATCTTGAAGGCGTTACGTTGAAGCTCTCGCGTTGAGATATTACTGGAGATTTCTGGAGAACTTCCTTGAGGATTGAACGCGGATGGTGTTTTCTGGGGAATCTTGCTTGAAGATTGAACGTGATTTGACGTTTCTGGGAACCTTGTTCGAAGATTGTAGGATGTCTGAGTGGATTCTGGAGATCTTCGATGGAGGATGAAGGTCTGAGGATGATTTCTGGAAAAATTTGCTTGAAGGTGGATGGAGATCTGAGGATGATTTCTGGAAATCTGCTTGAAGGTTGATGAATGTCTGGAAATCTTGATGAAAGTTTGATGTTATTCTGGAAACGGTTGATGGAAGATTGATGTTCAATGGTGGTTTCTGGAAATTAGGGGATGAAGACGATGAAGGTGGTGCGAAGTATTCTGGAAATTTTGGTTTTCCGGCGAAGGGCTGATGACGGTGACGGAAGGGATCTGAGGAGGAAGAAGAAGATCTGAGGTTTTCCTGGTGTTTGCAGATTCCGGTGAGTGAGCGGCGGTCGGAGTCCGTTAGCGGTGGTCGGAGGCCGTTGTCGCCGGTTTTGCATGCCCGGCGAGGAGTCTCCGGTGAGGAGGTGAGGCGAGGACAGGTGGCGCCAAGTGTCTCAGGGAGAGAGAGAGAGAGTGGGACAGCTGTGGTACACGTGTGAGCGTCTGGGTCAATCCTGAGTGGTGGTGGCGCTCTCGAGGCGAAACGCGTGGGGCCCTTGCATGGCCACCACGTGGCTGCTTTTATACCACAGATACCGCTAGAACTTTCCAGAAATTTCTGGGGCTGCGCTGGACTTTTCTTTTTTGGACTTTTCTGAATTGATGAGATCTGGGCCTTAACAAAAAAAAACACCCCACTGGGCCCATTCGAAAATGAAAACAAAACTGAAAAAAACTGAATTAAAACAATTAAAACTAATTAAACTCTAATCAATTATTAACACCTAATTAACTAATGATTAATCCTAATAAAATCTAACAAATTCAATTAAATCCTAAACACAAAGATTTAAATCCTAATTAATTCTAAAAAATCAATTAACCTAATTAAACTCTAAAAAATCAATTAACCTAATTAATTCTATATTTCTACTAATTCTATTAAACTCTAATATCATTTAATATCAATTAAAATCTATCATTAATAAAAGAAAAAAACTATATTATTTTCTATATTATCTAAAAATATTAAAATCTATTTAAAAATCTATACAAAATTCTAAAAATGATTTAAAAATTCTTATAAAATCCTAAAAAGAGAATTAAACCATTAAAATATTCAAAAAACCCTATTTAAATTCCAGAAAAATCTATAAAGCCTATTAAAAATTCACAAAAGCCTATAAAACCCTAAAAAATGCAGATGAATGCAGATGACCCCCATAAAAGCGCACACGAGACCAGATTGAATCGAACAGAGATCCCCGGGCATTAGAATATCCTCAAAATCACTGAAAAATCACCGAGGAGCGCACAATTTCCTGAAAATAAAACCCTGGTGATCTGGACTGGGTCTGCCATATCTGATAGACAAAAATCAAGCTGTAAACTCTGATATCCCCTGTTTGCACAAAAATCATCTGTCTGAGCTGCGAATATGAATTTAAATCATGAGTCAGATAGGAGAATCAGTTGGTCAAATTTTAGGGTGCAACAGCTGCCCCTATTCAAGCGACTTGGACCTGAAGGGTTTGAAGAGCGCTCAGCCTTCAAACATTCAAAGGTACGAGACGGTTGAATACAAATAAAACCCGAAAATTTGCCAACCGCGAGCATATACTGTTAACTGCTTGGAGAATAAAGTCCAGAAAACCGAGTCCAGTTATTGCGGCACCAAACTGATCAATCATCTGATAGAGAACTCCTGATTTGAATACCCGTTGCTTGTGATACCCCATATAACAAACCCTGAGAGCTGCAACAACATACCTGATTCTTTCACATTGCCTACTGATAGGCAGGAAGAAATATACTCACATCGCCCAAAGATGGACGGGAAGACACCCTGATTGAATACTCACTTCGTCTAATGATAGACGGAAGGACAACATTAATCTCCAAATTCACATCGCCTAAGGATAGACGGGATCAAATTCTTATCTCCATACACACATCGTCTAAGAGTAGACGGGATCATCCTGATTGATGAACAAATCAATTCACATCGTCTAAGGGTAGACGGGATCAAATTCTTAATCTCCAAATTCACATCGTCTAAGGGTAGACGGCATCATCCTGATTGATGAAACAAAACAACTCACATCGTCTAAGGATAGACGGGAAGAAAGCCTGATTGCATACTCACATCGTCTAAAGGGTAGACGGGAAGACATAATCTCCAAATTCACATCGTCTACGGGTAGACGGGAAGACACCATAATCTCCATATTCACATCGTCTAAAGATAGACGGCATCATCCTGATTGATGAAACAAAACAACTCACATCGTCTAAGGATAGACGGGAAGAAAGCCTGATTGCATACTCACATCGTCTAAAGGGTAGACGGGAAGACATAATCTCCAAATTCACATCGTCTACGGGTAGACGGGAAGACACCATAATCTCCATATTCACATCGTCTAAAGATAGACGGAAAGACACCATAATCTCCAAATGCACATCGTCTAAGGGTAGACGGAAAGTCACCATTATCTCCCAATTCACATCGTCTAAGGATAGACGGAAAGACACCATTAATCTCCCAATTCACATCGTCTAAGGATAGACGGAAAGACACCATAATCTCCATATTCACATCGTCTAAGGGTAGACGGCATCATCCTGATCGATGAACAAATCATTATTCGCATCGTCTAAGGATAGACGAGAAGAAATTCACAAATCTCCATATTCACATCGTCTACTGATAGACGGGAAGACACCATAACGCAATTCAACACTCTCTTTTGAATTTCAGAATTCTTCTGTTTACAGGAATTGATGGAAAGATCAACATCTTTGAAGGGGCCACATCGTCAGTATGGACCGACGGGAAGAAAAACCACCTTTTAAAGAACCATGTCGTCAATAAGAATCAACGATCACGCAAACTGAACATTCTTCAAAGAGCCTCGACATCAATAGGGATTGATAGTCAGAAAAGTACCTCTTGAAACGTCATCTCATCCAATAAACAGAAAGAGAACCAATATCCAAAATCATTTTGAAACCCCTCAACAACTAAGGATAGCCGGAGAAGACTCGCTGGGGAAACACCTCATCATATGTATGATCTGGCAATAAGAAACCCGCTGGACAGTAACCAAAACTTTACATCGTCTGCTGACAGACGGAAAGGAAAGCCACTTATTAGAAACTCTATTTTGAACTCCATTGAAAATCAACCCAAAGCTTCACATCGTCTACTGATAGACGGTAAGGAAAGCATATCCTGGGGAAACCCCTTCTTGAAATCTTACTGCGATCACCCGCAACTTCACATCGTCTATGGATAGACGGAAAGAAAACCACATTCGTACTCCAGACGTCTAATGATAGACGGAGAAATCCACTTATTGGAGGAACACATCGTCAATATGAATTGACGGGAAGAAAAGTCTGTCGATATCAGATGACTGCTTGATCAAAGCACAACTATCGTTGCATGATCTGAGATACAAATAATCTGCTGAATCGTCTGACTACTGCTGCTGGATAAATGCCCCTGAACTGATCACAGAGTAATTCACGCGCCATATGAGACTGATAGAAAACCTGACTTATGCTTTGTATGCATATGCAAATGCTTTAATCTTTCTACAGCGTAATGCTCCATCCTGGATAGAAATGCTACACATTTTGGCAATGATATGCAAGTATGATGCAAGTATGATGATGCATGCAATATGCTAGCAGGCTCGAGCTGCCGGAGAAGGCCGGGTACAGAAAACCACTTCAGCAAAATAAATGCTGAAGGCGAGGCCAACTCTGCTGGGGATAAACTGGATATCACTGAATTATCCCAGCAAAATAAATGCTGGGAGAGTGAAATCAACTCCGCTGGGGATATTGGGAACTTAACCGAACACCTCGACGAAGTAATACCCTGCTGGGGAACATAACTCCGCTGCTAAATAGCAGATGTGCTGAATATGATTAGACTCTTCTAGGTATAGCTTATCCATGCCAATGACAAATTGGTCTTTGCTTGGAGACACTGGAGGGAATCCTCCTGCGTACTGACGACGCTCGGATTTGGAAATTGATGCGCCAACGCGGATGGGCTTCACAGTAATCGCAAACATGGATTTGAGCTCTTAAGCTATCTGTGATGGGTCAGGTACAACTGACGCTGGGAAACATTCTTCCTGAATACACAGCCTTTTAGTGAAGAGTCAAGAGATAGTAACACGACTTCCCGCATTCATCTCGCTCTCGAAAATCGACTACATCTGCTCGAATAACTCTGTATGACCCTGTAGATACGGAGAAGACCAATCCTTTCTCTTCTGATATGCCCCAGCTTACAGGACATCTGTGGGGATAGTCCCTGAAAGGAAATCTGCAAATCTGTTTTCTGATGGTCTGATATAACATGCCTCAGTGTTCTGAACTTCGGAGAAATACTTCACACCGAGTGCTCCTCGCACAACTTTTGCGCGCTTAAGATGGTCTGCTCCTGACTGCCATGACCTTGCCCCCTGATTATCTAATTCAAAGCAGTACTTCCTGACTACGACGCATTCACCGAATCTCAACCCGATTGCCCCAGAATAACTGACTTCGAAAAGCCGACCTGACTGGGGATCACAATAAAGCCTGCCCCTGCTCTCGGAACATTCGGGCGTTCTGCATTCTATCTTGACCATACTTTCCATTGTAGGAAGCTTTTCTGCTGTCAAGCGCTTACTCGCAAGTAAAACAAGTTGTTATGCATAAAAGATGTATTAATGCAACACATATGACAGCTTTGACATCCAATCTGTTCACTGGGAAAAGGAAAAAAACAGTTTATGGCATATGATGCCCAAAACATTTATCAACATCAGTACCAACATGGTAAGAGGAACCTTTTTAGGAGTCAGAATCGACGCGACCTTTACCGGAGTATGCTTTCGAAACAACCTGCTTCAATTAGGACTTTTGAAGGTTGTAGTGTGGTCAGGTTTATGGTTTTGAAAGAAAGGATAAAGGCTCAAAGTTTATTTTAACCCACCCATTCTCCTTGACGTTCTCCCATCCTACGTTCAGCTAATTTGACCTTAGCGCTCACCTCTCAGAGGGTGAAAGAAAATAGGAATGATAGTTCGAGAAACCTTTGGATTTTGGAATGACAGCTACTCACTCTTTGTTTTTGACACTTGAGGTCACACGACTCGTATTTCCATCGAGGATTTCTTCCTTTGATCCTTTTCATCTTTTTCTTTTCATATCCCTAACTTTTGCCTGGACTGCCTCCTTTTGAGTTTCTTTTGTTTTTTTTTTTTTAAGTCCAGCGGGATGCCCTCATTTTTGCCTAAGTCATTTGGTTTTGAATTTTTCTTGACTTAGCGGGCTTTTGATTCTTTTTCATTTCATTCATTTTTTTTTTGAACGAGTCGTGTGACATTGGTTGTCTGACTCTTTGGGAGACAATGTGGCCATCCCACTCTTGACTGAATCATTGTGGTTTTTTAGGCACGACCTCTAGGGATGTGATTGATCCTTGAACGGACACTCCTTTTGCAATTTGGACGCTTGGTCAAATTAGCTAACACCTACCCTGCCCCAGGTTATGATTGAGGGTTTTTCGTTTTCAGAAAGAAACTCCTACTACAAGGCTCAAAGGGGTTGACAAGGGATTATCTTCCTTATATCTCCGGTGTTTAGGGATTTGAATCAATGCCTGTACATCATCAGCAAGTTTTATTTCAAAAGCATACAATATCGGTAGTTGCATGTCGGTCATTTTCGTCATCCTCCCCACATTCTTCTTAACCAAACGTTGGACATTTGTAAAAACAGTTAGTGAACATGAATGGATTTAATCAAAACCATGCATATTTATTTCATTATCATCAATTGAAATGAAAACAACAAGTTTTACAAACAAGTTTACAAATTCAAACAGGAAAGCAACTACAAATGTAAAGAAATGACAAGCTAAAACAAAGAAAATATGCTAGCTTCTGAGAACCGGGCTTTTGCATCTGCCCTGCTGCTGAACCAGCTATCTTTATTGGAGGCAATTCGATGCTGTCCTGATCTGCCTTCAACGACCTAGCCAAATTATAGAGCCCTTCCTCCTTCATTCAGATGATTTGGGGACCTCTTGGCCCGAAGCGGATTGCTGCACTATCAAGCAAATCCTGCACTTTGTGCTTAAAAGCGTGGCAACCTTCTATATCGTGACCTGGGGCTCCAGAATGAAACTCACAGTGCTTGCTCGCATCATAGCCGAACGGGGGAGTTCCCGTTATTGGTGCCAGGGTTCTTTTCTCTACCATATTCACTCCCAACAATGTCTGCAACAACTCGGCATAGGTTATGGGAGGCTTCTCAAACACTCTTCTCGGCTTGCCACCCTGGAATTTTCGTTGAGCCTGCTGTGCCCCCTGCTGAGGCTGCTGCTGCTGGTATCGGGTTGACCCTTGAACACCCTTTGTATCAAATGCAACATCAGTTTCTTGACCTTCAATGCACTGATTAACGCTCTCCTTATGCTTAACCATTTTCTTTCTCAAATCTGCCCCAGGAATAGGCAACAGTTGTGGGCCTGGAGATTCTGACACCATGGAGTCCAGGATACGCTTCTGACCCACTGCAGCTTTGGAAACATCTGTCATCTTAGCATCGACTGAGACTGGAGCAATATGCACAGCTACGCCGCCCGGCGTGAATTCAATATCGTGCGAGTCAATCAGGTCTTGAACATTGTGCTTAAAAGCATGACAACCCTCGATGTCGTGTCCGAATGCCCCGGAATGAAATTCACATTGCTTATTGGCATCGTATCCTTGAGGAAACGCTTTCATTGGTTGTGTCAACGTTCTCTTCTCAACCAGATTAAACCTCAATAAGATCTGCAAGAGTTCAGCATAGGTCATAGGTGGTGCCTCAAATATTCTCCTTGGCTTTCCTTCCTGGATCTTCCGCTGAGCCGGATGTATCTTCTGTTGATGCTGCTCAGGTTCCACATGCACAGACGGCGCGAGCTTCTTCATTGCGGCTTCAAATAGCTGATCGTCTTCTTTCCTAAGCACATTCTTGACTACCTCCATGATCAAGCTCACTTGGGTCTTCAGCTGACTGTTCTCCTCTTTGAGAATCTTCTGCTCTAGACGCAACTCTTGCATGTCTCTCATCATCTGCCCCAGCTGGCTTTGGACTTCGCTCAATTCAAACTGATTCTGTTCCATATCTCTGAAGGAATTCCTGCAACAAACTGGACGATGAGGAAATAAGGCCCATGGTTCTGATATACCTGTTAAATGATAATGCAGCGCAGCAAGCAAACACATATTCACAACGAGATAAAGAGAAACTCAAGCTATAAGCACACCGACGAACATCTCCCACACATGTACAACCAACAAAATCAGCAGGTAAGCACAAATGAGTATGAATATAACGACCCCAGCCAACAATCCTGGTGGTGGTCGACAAATACTGATGCACAAAAGCTAAACAGGTTAGGCAGAGAAACAGATGCGACACCCGGCATAGAAACCTCTAGCAACTTCCCCCATATTCAACTGAACTCTCCGATTGACAATCTTCAGAGCACACACTTCCTGTGGAGTCTTCCATGACATTAACTGACGAACCCGCACAACTGGAAGATGGAAAATCATTAATCTGAACAAAACCCTGAGGCGTGATGCAAATACGGCTAGAGTCTAACAGATCCTGAATCTGACTTCTAAGCACCTTACAATCATTTGTTGAATGCCCCTGTGCCCCAGCATGGTACTCACAACGGGCGCTGGTATCAAAACCTGGAGGATACGGTGGAATCACCGGCTTAGTCTCTTTCGGCACTATCAATCCACTTTTGACCAGATCTGGCAACAACTGACTGTACGACACCGGTAGCTGAGTAAACTGCCTTTCAGGCTTCCTTGGTCTTCGTGGAGCATGCTGACGCGATCGGCGGTAAGATGATCGTTGACTTGAAGTGTCTGAAAACTGATCCTGAGATGCTAGAGATTCTGAGGTGGCATCACCTCCTACTTCCCACTCTTCTTGAGAACTTACAACTGACTCAATCTTATTAACTGGGACGTAAGGAACACCTCGAAACTTTCCACTCCTGAGTCCTCTCTCAACAATCTCTCCCAGCCTCATCAGGCCCACAAAGCTTGTGCAACTGAACAATTTGTCAAAATAATGGCCTTTCAGAGTACCCAAGAAGATGTCAACCAGTTCCCTTTCCGGAAGCGGTGGTCGAACACTAGCAGCCAATTCTTTCCACCTTCGCAAATACGCTCTGAATGATTCATTTTCTGCCTGAGACAATTCTTGCAGATCTACGAGACTAGGAGTCAAATCCAGGTTGTAATCGTACTGCTTTATGAAAGCTCTGGCTAAATCCACCCATGATCGAATCTGATTACTCTCTAATTGCACATACCATCTCAACGATGCCCCAGTCAGGCTATACTGAAAGCAATGGATCATCAATTTGTCATTTCGCACAAACGAAGTCATCCTTCGGCAGAACATCATCAAATGCAGCTTTGGACAGCTATCTCCTGTGTATTTTTCAAATTCCGGCATTTTGAACTTGTACGGCAACACGAGGTCAGGAACCAAACACATGGCCACAGCATCCAGGTTAATGGCATCTTTCGCTTCTAAGGCTTTCATTTGCTCTTCCAACACTCGGACTCTTCTACCATAGTCAAGAGCTTTTGGATCTACTAACCCAGTCACTGGAATATCTCTCCGGTAATCCATCACAGGGAAAGCAACACATTGATTGTTAACAGGAGAATAACGCTCATTCTGGGCAACAAACTGCTCATGTCGATCTCGGTTCTCAACAGAAGGCTGTACCACTTGGTCTGCAGCAAGATTGTTTGCTTGCGGGAAGTCCTCCATAGAATCATACTGATAGTTGGACGCCACAGTAAACCTTGTCAAGGTGTCAGGAGTCTGGAAATTGCCTTCAGACATAGCCACCAATTACCGGTAACCGACTATGCTGCCCGATTCTGCTCAAATCTACTTCAGCCCCTTGGTCGTCTTCAATCTTGCCTCAAACAATTCCCCGAGAATCACCTTCTGGTGAAAACAAAGGCTGGATAAGTGCTCTGACCTGCTAGAGAAATGCTATGCAGTATGATTTATGCAAACGGAAATACAAAAATGCTAACGTGCATGTGTGCCTTGGAGATATTTTCCCTCCAATTCCAGTGTCAGTGGTAGCAAGACGAGATAAACCATAGAGATAATATTTGGAAAATCCCTCATATATTGATCAGAATAACAGTCTTGTCAAGAGGTTACATAACTATGCTCCATACAGCTGATATGACAAGGAGGATCCCAGCCAACATGCCTGGTGGTGATCTCAACATACAGAATACAAGAGAGAAATCAAGTACGGGTACGGTTGCGGAAGTCCTCGACCATCTTCTTTGTCTCTGCATGATCTGGTTGATAAATCAAACCTTCTATCAGTCGATCCCTCTTCCTGACTGTCCCCTGGATGTCTCTGACAAAGTCTTCCCAAGCCTTATCATTGGCACCGCCCCCGGGTTTAAGCCTCTTGGCATCTGCTCTATGCTGGAAATCTTCCAAATTCTTCATGGCATCTGTCAACTTGCGCTCGGCTTCGTATCGGCGACAGGCTTCTTCTTCAAGCTCCTCAGTCTTCACTTTGACCTGTTCTTCTAACTGAGCTACCTGTGTCTTCAGCTCTTCTTCTCGCTCCTTGCGCTTGGTCATAGTGAGATCCCAGTGTTCTCTGAACTTGGCTAGCTTTGTGTAGGCCCTTTCCAGCTCTTGCTTCTTGGTGGCCAACACACTACTAACTGAGTCTACATCTAACTCCAGACGCTTCTTGGTTTCAGTCAATTCTAATAGCGTAGTCTTCAGATGTTTCAGAGTTTCATCCTGTTGCTTAGAAATATATCCTGTTTCAATCCTTTCATGCCGAAGCTGGGCGTTCTCCTGCTCTAAAGCCTCTTTAGCCCTTGCTAGCTCTTCTTTCTCCGCCATCAGCTGCTTGTAGATCTGAATGTCCACAGTGGTAGGCTCCTCTACCGGAGGAGGATGCAATGGCTGAACTGCTGGATACGGCATAAGGAACTTCACAGCTCGCTCACGAATCCATTCTTCATATGGGCTAGGAACTCGAGTATCCCCTCTGCTACCTGAAAGCTTCCCTCTCTTGTGCAAGTTTTTCCAGGCTCTCTCAAGTTTGATCAGCATCTCTTTCCCAATTGCCCCGGTGAGATACAGAGATTCCTGTATCTCCTCGGGCTTTGGCGCTCCTTGAGGTATGTACCCAAATTGCTTGATCAATAAAGAAGGGTTATAGTTGACACAACCTTTCCTTCCTATTAACGGAACATTCGGGAATCCTTCGCCTTTGAGTATGACTTCAGCTCCAAATACCTCTTTATTGGTCCATACCACGTTCTCAGCAGTTAATCCCATTAAGCGCTCGGGCCATCCTAGAGAATTGATAGATGTGACAAACGGGCCTGACTTAGGCAAATGACTGGTGAACCACCTGCATAGGAGAGGGACACAACAAGACACATTCCTTCCTCGTCGCTTTTCATTCTGATAGTGAGTTGAATGGTGGATATCTCCCAGCAAAGTAGGAACTGGGTTTCCCGCAGCCAAAATATAGAAGGCATCAGAATCAACAAAATCAGGAATATTCGGGAATAACACGATGCCATACACACATACAGCAAGAATGACGTCAAAGACATCCCAGCTACCCTTCTGGGCATATTCTCGAGCCTTCTCCACTAAGACATCCAACGGAAATCCCCATACGTCTCCTCTTCTGATCATCTTCCCAGACAGCTCAGACTCTTTCAAGCATAGGATGGCAGAAAGCTCAGCCAGCTTGGGCTCAGCGTCCGTACGATAAAAAGGCATCTGCTCACGGATCGGTATATCCAGAAGTGCAGAGTACTCCTCCAGGGTAGGAGCCAAAACAAAATCGGGAAATACAAAACACCTGAGCTCCGCGTCGTAAAACTGTAACAGAGTATAGATGCCGCTGGTCTCGTAGGCAGATGGCTGATAAACGTAGGTCAGAATCCTCCCATATTTCTTTCTGAAGTCACCCATTCCCCTCTTCTTGGCAATAGCAATCAACTCTAACAATAGACTGATATTCGGCGACGGAAACTTATAGGGCAATACTCTCTTCAGGTTTTCCATGTCTTGCTAGGAACGAACACCAGAATTGGAAGGGAAAATATGTACCTGCAACACACACACGTTAGTTGAATGCAGATGGTAATGCAATGATGCAATATGATAAATAATGCAATCTGCGAATCACAGGGGCTATGCTGTAGCCTGAAGAGGAATATCTCTGTGATCAAGAACAGAAAACCAACACGGTCACCAGAATCTCATGTCACTAACTACCATCTGATACTCAAAATATCAATCCCCTGGTAAGAAAACCATCTGAACCTCTGTATCTGACGAGAATACCATCTGATAATAGCCTCAACCTCAGATAAGAAACCCATCTGACCCAGACAACACACCTGGAGATGAATCAAGAACACCATCTGATAAAGATACTGAATCATGGTTTCTGAAGGCCAGTTTTCCTGCAATAGCCCAGTCCCTCTCACAGGTAGGATAAACCTAATCCACGGACAAAGGTACGGCATCCTATGCGGTCATCAGCGTCACAGACTTTCATGAGTGACAATACGATTCCCAGAAGGAGTGGCATCATCAGGTCATGAAGAGGCCTCACTTAGCTGACTTCCAAATGATCGGTCCCCAGAGTCGACAACCCTCACGTCTGGGCTCCCCTCAGATCCTCAGGACCGGAAAGGAGCACCTCTGCAAGAATCTCGTCTGAGCGCAGATTTTCGTAGGGAACTGTGCCTGCTCAGCAGACAGGTTCGTCTACTACTTCTCCGCAACTATATCTAGGTGTGTACTCAAGCCCAGGTCCGGCTTTTCACTCACAGTAACATCCCTCTGCCCACAGCAATAATCATGATAATATAATGCTGGAAAATAAATGCGGAAAGGTAAAGGTACAGAAAAGTAAAGTGCAGAAAAGTAAAACACAATATGCACAACACCCAACCAATAAACACCCAAGCGCTAGGATTGACTCGCGTAGGGGATGGGAAACGGTCCCAGCATAAGGGATGGGAAAAGTCCCTAGATGCTATTTTCCCCAGCAGAGTCGCCAGCTGTCGCTACTGCGAAAATCGGCGCCGGCTTGACAGGAGAGTCGCCACCGTGCGTTATTTATCCCTCAGAGCGGGAAAGGAAACGCTCGAAGTAAACCTCGCAAAGACGGGAAAAGGTATGGTCATCGCAACCAAAACCTGGATTCGGGAGTCGGTTACGCAAGGGGAAGGTATTAGCACCCCTCACGTCCATCGTACTCGATGGGATCCACGCTTGGTGTTTATAGGTAAAAGGGTGTATTATCTATCTACGCTACTGGCTGGTCTGAAAAGAAAATAAAAGGACAGGACTCGACAGAACATACGGTGTTCTGGGCCTACGTATTCCCTCGTGCAATGGGAAAGTCAGAGTCAACGTAGTTCGACTTCCTACGTCTAAACGGGGGAAAGGTTGCTCGCCAGGACATCGCGTCCTGTGCCTACGTACTTCCATCTGAAATGAAAGATCAGAGCAAACGTAGTTCGGCTAACTACGGGTAAACAGGAGCTCTCACACAGCAGTGAGAAAACAAACTGGTCTCTAAGGCTCGGGAACCTACAAATACGATCTGGTCTCAAATGCGCTCGGGCAAGAGAAAGGGATAACAATTAGTCGTTAGCGGGAAAGTCTCGTTCGCACAGCCGCGAGAGAACAAAGGTCAGTTGTTAGTGTGCTCGCTAGGATATCGCATCCTATGCCTACATATCTTCGTCTGGAACGAGGAATCAGAGCAGCTGTAGTTCAGCTAACTACGGATCAAGCTACTCAAAAGCCCCTACAGAAAGGAAAGGGAAACCCTAGAACTATAGCTGAGAAACAGGGGAATCTACCTACTGCTATCACACCTGGTTGACTATCTTAATGTCTATCATAACAACTCCGCAGCGGAGAAGTCAGAGCTCCTAAGGGATCATGGCAACAGGACTGAACTACAAACAAGAAATTGCAACGTAAAGAAATACTGAAAATATGCATGAATGCAACAACTAGACAAACAAGGCACAGCGGCCGCAAACCACAAAGGTAAGGGAGCTCAGCTCTACCGAATACCAACAAGCAAAGCCACGCAATAACAAACAAGCAGAAGGAGGACCACCTCAACTTCTCATGCACACAAAGTCTACTTCTAAGATGCACCTATTCAGAACTGTCTAGATGAATACCTAAGCCTAATGCAACATAACATCATACAAGTCAAACAATACAAAGAGACTAACCCTAAGCAGGGCCTCTAACAAACCTGAAACAAGCTCCTAATCTGCCTCTAAACAAAACTCTATACAATACCCTAAGCAGGGATCTAAGCAAAAACTAATCAAAACCCTAAGCAAGAGGAATCAATCCCAGTCTCCAAGCTTCAGAACAAGCTTACCAGAGAAAAGGGAGCTAAGCAGACAAGCTCATAGTGCTTTCCTCAGGAAAGTACCAGGAGGTTACTACTCAGGAGTCATATCCTATGCGGCTCGACAACTGTGATCAGTTTACATTCCTCCTCAGGAGAAATTAAACTCACATGAAGGCTCCGGCGTCATTGGATACTTGAGAAATACCTATATGCACTAGGGGAACTAAGTGAACAGGCCCATAGGACCTTCCTCAGGAAAGTACTAGGAGGCTGACACTTAGGAGTCGTATCCTACGTGGCTCAACAACTGTGATCAGTTTACATTCCTCCTCAGGAGAAATTAAACTCACAAGTTGGCTCCAACATCACTGGATACTTGAGAAATCCTAGACAAACTACTGGAACTAAGTGAATAGACCCATAGGACCTTCCTCAGGAAAGTGCTAGGGGACTTCCACTTAGGAATCGTATCCCATGTGGCTCAACAACAGGTGATCAGTTTACATCCCTCCTCAGGAGAGATTAAACTCACAAGTCGGCTCCGACATCATTGGATACTTACGAAAGAGGTGAGAAGAAAGAATGAAAGTCATTCGTAGTGCCTTCCTCAGGAAAGTACCATAAACTCCCTTCACACTTCAGGATCTCGAACCTCACAAACAGACAACAAGCTTCTAGACTAAGCCTCAATCCACTGCAACTTTGCAAGCTCCAGCAGGACCTCCATCAGCTCCCACCTTCAAGAAGAATCCACAGGCCAACAAACCACAAGGAACTATCTCTGAAGTTCAACCACAGTTGAACTTCAAAGTCAGAAGTCATCAAGACTTCCCCTAACTCCAGGCTCAGACAAATCCTATCAGAACATCTCACAAAAATCTATCAAAAATCTAATGGGAGACCTACATGGCTCTAGGACCACATACTAAAAAATCAGAATAAAATTCAACACCAGATGAAAGAACTAAAATCAGCAACACAGACATATCCACAGACCAATTATTCAACATCAATAACAGTGAAAAGATGCAATTAACATGAAAATGCATGATTAAGCTAATGTTTTTGTACTATAAAATTCTACACTAAATCATGAGTCTACAGAAAAAAGAACGGAATTATTTGACTAAATCTACTATTTTTTATGAATTTTCTAATGATATGCATGCATTGAAAATATTAAAAACACATCAATTAAAATGGAAAATATGCACAAAAATAACCAACAAAAATAAAATGTCATTTTTATTTTTATTTAATTTTCTTAACATTTTCATGAAATGGATGAAAAAAAGGATTATTAAAAAACAACTATTTCCAATTTTTATTATGATTTATTTACATGAAAAAAGAAAAATAATAAAAGAAAATGACATGAGGGGGTTCCATCAGCAATGGATTCAAGCCTATTCTACATTGGGCCCTGATTGGGGGGGTGCCAATAGTACTAGGGCGCAGGGCCCAAGTTCCTCAAACAACTAGTAAACTCAGAAAAAAGAAAAAAACCTAGGGGGGGTGCCGTGAGCAGGTTTTGGCAGTTATTTCTACTACTGGGCTTAAACGAGGGGTGTTGAAAGCAATCTGGGGCCTAAGGCCCAACTCACTCACTCAGACTTTCCACACGCCAGGGGGGGACAAGCAGTTTGGGGGTGTAGCGTTCAGTAATACGCTTGGGCCTAAGCCCAGCCCAAACAAACCCTAATCAAAACTAATCTTCCCCTCAAAACACTCTGGTACTGTTCATCAACATAACCCTAGCCGCTCTCTCTCGTCTTCCTCAACCCACTCTCTCTGCAACATCCTCTCAGCCTTAAACACATTCAATCAATTCTCCACAAACAAACCCTAATCGCCATCATGCAATTAACAGAACTCACTAAAACCAGAAACCCTAACCTAAACATCTCAGGAACGGCATCTACAACACACACATGCAAGGGAAGAAGTTAGGAACCTGGAAAGGCGAATGATACTTGAAACTTGTTGAAGATCTTGAAGGCGTTACGTTGAAGCTCTCGCGTTGAGATATTACTGGAGATTTCTGGAGAACTTCCTTGAGGATTGAACGCGGATGGTGTTTTCTGGGGAATCTTGCTTGAAGATTGAACGTGATTTGACGTTTCTGGGAACCTTGTTCGAAGATTGTAGGATGTCTGAGTGGATTCTGGAGATCTTCGATGGAGGATGAAGGTCTGAGGATGATTTCTGGAAAAATTTGCTTGAAGGTGGATGGAGATCTGAGGATGATTTCTGGAAATCTGCTTGAAGGTTGATGAATGTCTGGAAATCTTGATGAAAGTTTGATGTTATTCTGGAAACGGTTGATGGAAGATTGATGTTCAATGGTGGTTTCTGGAAATTAGGGGATGAAGACGATGAAGGTGGTGCGAAGTATTCTGGAAATTTTGGTTTTCCGGCGAAGGGCTGATGACGGTGACGGAAGGGATCTGAGGAGGAAGAAGAAGATCTGAGGTTTTCCTGGTGTTTGCAGATTCCGGTGAGTGAGCGGCGGTCGGAGTCCGTTAGCGGTGGTCGGAGGCCGTTGTCGCCGGTTTTGCATGCCCGGCGAGGAGTCTCCGGTGAGGAGGTGAGGCGAGGACAGGTGGCGCCAAGTGTCTCAGGGAGAGAGAGAGAGAGTGGGACAGCTGTGGTACACGTGTGAGCGTCTGGGTCAATCCTGAGTGGTGGTGGCGCTCTCGAGGCGAAACGCGTGGGGCCCTTGCATGGCCACCACGTGGCTGCTTTTATACCACAGATACTGCTAGAACTTTCCAGAAATTTCTGGGGCTGCGCTGGACTTTTCTTTTTTGGACTTTTCTGAATTGATGAGATCTGGGCCTTAACAAAAAAAAACACCCCACTGGGCCCATTCGAAAATGAAAACAAAACTGAAAAAAACTGAATTAAAACAATTAAAACTAATTAAACTCTAATCAATTATTAACACCTAATTAACTAATGATTAATCCTAATAAAATCTAACAAATTCAATTAAATCCTAAACACAAAGATTTAAATCCTAATTAATTCTAAAAAATCAATTAACCTAATTAAACTCTAAAAAATCAATTAACCTAATTAATTCTATATTTCTACTAATTCTATTAAACTCTAATATCATTTAATATCAATTAAAATCTATCATTAATAAAAGAAAAAAACTATATTATTTTCTATATTATCTAAAAATATTAAAATCTATTTAAAAATCTATACAAAATTCTAAAAATGATTTAAAAATTCTTATAAAATCCTAAAAAGAGAATTAAACCATTAAAATATTCAAAAAACCCTATTTAAATTCCAGAAAAATCTATAAAGCCTATTAAAAATTCACAAAAGCCTATAAAACCCTAAAAAATGCAGATGAATGCAGATGACCCCCATAAAAGCGCACACGAGACCAGATTGAATCGAACAGAGATCCCCGGGCATTAGAATATCCTCAAAATCACTGAAAAATCACCGAGGAGCGCACAATTTCCTGAAAATAAAACCCTGGTGATCTGGACTGGGTCTGCCATATCTGATAGACAAAAATCAAGCTGTAAACTCTGATATCCCCTGTTTGCACAAAAATCATCTGTCTGAGCTGCGAATATGAATTTAAATCATGAGTCAGATAGGAGAATCAGTTGGTCAAATTTTAGGGTGCAACACCATGCTTCGTAGAGAGATTCGGCATCTTTCTGTCAAAATCCGTTAATTTGAGCTCTTAGCATAGCAGTTTTGCTTGGCGGGAAGTATCTCGCTAAGAAAACGTTTTTCAACTGTTCCCACGTCGTAACGGAGTTGGATGGCAAGGATTGTAACCAAGCCCAAGCTCTATCTCTAAGAGAGAAAGGAAAAAAACGAAGTCTTATTGCGTCTGGAGTTACTCTATTTGCCTTCACTGTGTCTGCGTATTGCAAAAACTTCGTTAAATGTTCATTCGGATCCTCGGTTGCATTTTCTAAGAATTGATGTTATGTA